>JABTXL010005620.1:21563783-21596123 GCA_025134845.1 Neodon shergylaensis | reverse complement strand
TTTGTTTCTATCTCTCTCTGCCTCTCTGTCTCTGTCTGTCTCTGTGTCTCTCCATATCTCTCTGCCTCTATGTCTCTGTTTCTGTATCTCTCTGTCTCTCTCGCCTCTCGTGCTTATAACAGAGATATAACATAAACTTAACATTCTCCAGTGAGCCAAATTCCTTTATGGAGGTGGAGTATGAATTCGCCTAACTCTTGCTACTTATCACGAGTAGTAGGCTATACAAACTTAGTTGAACATTAGTCTGTTGGTCTTTAAGGTTTATTATTCCAACATGTCTACACATAGGCATGAATCTCCAAGAATATAATGGTTTCTTATCTGTTCAGATTACTAGGCGTATGTCTTCACTGCATATGTAACTTTTAAGATCTTGGTGGAGGTGGCTGGTGGTTTTATATTGCTGTTATAAAACGCACTTTATTCCACATATCCAGAGAATAATCACCTAAAGGAAAGGAGTCAGGGTCAAGTTGTATGTGAACTGGGACCAGTCCTTCCCTGATGAGGTACACAGTTGGACAAAACCCAATTTTGTGCCTGACCATAGGCCAGCAATAGTAGCTAAGACTTGAGTAACTACCCTGGCTAGGCCCCATGTGAAGGTCTGTGGGTGTCTTAGTCAGCTTTATATTATTGTGATACACACCATGACCAAAAACAACTCGGGATAGAAAGGGTTTACTTGTCTTGCATATCCCAATCAGAGTCCACTAAAGAGAGAAGTCAGGGCAGAAGCTCA
Organism: Neodon shergylaensis; assembly: GCA_025134845.1. Taxonomy (NCBI): domain Eukaryota; kingdom Metazoa; phylum Chordata; class Mammalia; order Rodentia; family Cricetidae; genus Neodon; species Neodon shergylaensis. Next base: position 21,595,378 of record JABTXL010005620.1, on the reverse strand, counting down.
AGCAGGGCAGGACCCTGGAGGCAGGAACTAAAGTGGAGACCATGGAGGAATATTGCTTACTCGCTTGCTTTTAGACAACCCAGAACCACCTGCCCAGAGGTAGCATTGCCCTTAGTGGGATGGGCCCTCCCATATCAGCCATATAATTATGATAATGATGATGATGATGATATACTTGCCTATAGGCCAATTAGATTGATGAATTTTCTTAATTGTGTTTCCGTGGTGCCAACTTGACAAAAAACTAACCTGCACAGTAGTGAAAGAAACTGTTTTTCAGCTCTTGTCCCTGGGGACTCCACCTCTTGTTTGGAAGCCTCTTTATCTTCCCTGCCAACTCTCTAGCTTTACCGTCTATCCCTTCTTGGCTCCTTGTTGTCTGTTGCCTACCCAAAGGAGCACTTTCTACCAGGAACTCCTGATGGCCACATTGGGCTGGGACATGGGAGGTGAATTTCTTTATCCTTCCAGACCCCACTCCAGTCTCTCCTCTTAGTCTTGTAGTGGACTGCCTGCAGGAGCCCCTCCTCCCACTCTTCCTCCACTCTCTAGGGACTTCCCCTCTTGGTGAGGACCCTAGGTCTTTCAAGCTGCTCCTATGAGCCTCTCTGTCTACTCCATCTCCATTCCTTTGTGTCACCTCACAGCCTTCTGGAGCATTCTCTACATGAGGAACCACAGACACCACACTTGCTAGTGTCCCGAGGGGGCAACAGCAAGCAAAAAACAGCACACCCACCTAACAAAGGCAGGGCCAACTATTTACATCAAGAAACAAACATCGAATATCCTAACTCTAGATGCTTAGATCCTCTTGCAAACGTACACACAAGAGCAGCCATTTGCCTCCTCCTCGAGCCAGCACCCCTGAAAAATGTAATTCAGCTGAAGCACCAGACAAGGGCTTCAAAACAGCTATTATGAATATGATCAAGGACCTTAAAGAGGATCGGAGAAAATGCCTTAACAGGCTGTGAAAACACAAACATTGAATGAAATAATGCAAATATTTTTAAGACATGAAAATAGAAATAGAATCACTAAAAAAGAAACCCCCAACTGAAATAAAACTGGAGGTGGGAAACTTAGGAGGTGGAGTAAGCATCACAGGTGAGCCTTCCCACTAAGTGTAAGACGTGGAAGACAGACAGAAAAGCCTTATAGGTGAGCCTTCCCACTAAGTGTAAGACATGGAAGACAGAAAAGCCTTATAGGTGAGCCTTCCCACCAAGTGTAAGACATGGAAGACAGAAAAGCCTTATAGGTGAGCCTTCCCACCAAGTGTAAGACATGGAAGACAGAACTTTAGGTCTCAAAAAGGTAGAAGAAAGGAATAACTCAGTCAAATAAAATGTTAAATCTTGAAAAAAAAATTCAGGAGCAAAATATTCAGGAAGTCTGAGACACTATAAAAAGACCAAACCTACAGCTAATATATATAGAGGAAGAAGAAAATAAGCAGGATAAAGACACAAAAATATTTTTAACAATTTATAGAAGAAAAATTTCCCAATCTAAAGAAGGAAGTGCTTATCAAGGTACAAGAAGCATACAGAATACCAAGGATGCAAAACTAGAAAAGCGATCTCCCATGACACATAATGAAAATACTACATGTGCAGAACAAAGAAAGTTAAAGTTAAAGGCTGTAATGGAAAAAGCACACATCACATCTAAAGGCAGGCCTGTTAGAGGAACATCTGAATTCTCAGTGGAGACTCTGAAATCCAGCAGGGCCTAGATATGTTCTACAGATGTTGACATTCCTTTTGTGGGGGACGGTATAAAGGTGATGGGCAGATATGGAGGGACTGGGAAATGAGTGGGATTGGGGTACACGATGTGAAATTCCCAATGAATGAATTAAAAATATATGTTAAAAACAAATAAGAAGAAAAGTGAATAGAGTAGAATGTGACTACAAGGTTTTATTGAGGTGTTTTATAAAATTTTTACTGTCTGTCTTGTACCCTTTCTCTTGTCTTCAAGTCATCTTAAGTTGCCACAATTTCAAAACAACTTTTATAACAAGTAGGTTTGTTTTTATAAACTTTTTGTAACTATATAGCAAAACCTACTAGAGGCAAACCAAAATAATATAAACTGAATCAAAATGAAGGATGAAAGTTAATTAATCACAATGAAAAAATGAGGGAGAAAAATCTAGAAAAGAAGTTATCATATGTGTATCACAAGACACCACCTACCTACTTTCTCTACCTACCTTCCCTACCTACCTGTCTAACCTACCCTACCTACCTACCCTACCTACTTACCTATCTACCTTACCTACCTACCTACCTACCTTTCTCTATCTACCTACCTACTTACCTATCAAATCTACCTACCTACCCTACCTACCTTATCTACCTACCTGCTGTGGAATATTCTTTTTTTGTACACTGTGAAGACATGTCATTCTGATTGATTTAATAAAAAGCTGAAAAGCCAATAGCTAGGCAGGATTTTTGGGCCAGAGAGGACACTGGGAAGAAGGACAAAGTTGCAAGCCAGAGACAGAAGCAGCAAGAAAGAAGTATGGGTAGTACATAGTAAAGATAATATAGCCACAAGGCAGAAAGTAAATTAAGAAAAATGGGTTAATTTAAATTATAAGAGCTAGTTAGAAATAAGCCTAAGCTATTGGCCAAGCCTTCATAATAATTAATAAGTCACTGTATTGTGATTTGGAAGTTGTCTGGTGGGACAGAGCAAAACTTCCTACATATGGTGCCGATTGTCTGGCCACAAATATCCACATAAGAAAGCTTTAAAAAAAGGTTCTAAACATACAAAACCAGACCTAAATGTGACTTTCTAGTCTTACATCTCCCATGCCAGCCACAGTACAGAGACACTTCTCTTGGCAGCTGCCTGCCTGCTTGAGCTGCTGGTGTGTCAGGAGCTAAGTTGGGTGTCAGTTTAAGATTTTACTCATGAAGACAGAAAAGATTACAGATATGTAGTAAAGCAGGTTCAGACAGAGAAACCTCTAAACAAGCTACAGTGTGTTTAACTTAAATGTGCATAGGCTTAAGACAGAACAAGAAAAAAACATAGACCATTATAAAAATAAACAAGTAAATAAATAGTTTAAAATAATAGAATCATTAAGGAAAGTAAAGCCATAAAAGGAGGAGAAGAAGAGGAAGAGGAAGAAGAAGAAGAGGAAGAGGAAGAGGAAGAGGAAGAGGAAGAGGAAGAAGAAGAAGAAGAAGAAGAAGAAGAAGAAGAAGAAGAAGAAGAAGAAGAAGACACAGAGCACAGAGATGGGAAATACACAGGAAGTGTGGATCCTGTACATTATGTGCTGTTTTTGAATTTTTGATTGCTGATGAATAAACAGTAGCTGATAAGAGACATTGGATTATAGAAACTGATAAATCAAACCAACCTATATATTTTTAAAATGTCTAAACTTCAAAATGGAAGTCAAACAATATGTTGCATTGGAGAAGAGGTTATGCTTTTTTTCCCACAGAAAACAAAAGACTGTGGATTCCTTCCAGATGAATAAAGATCAGATTTGACTAGGGGAGATCTCCTGAGTATCTTGGCTACAGACATGGAGGAAGAAACCAAGAAAGACTACAGGACAGGTGATGTGCAAGCTGATTCTTTGACGTGGGAACATTTCTGAGATGGGATGAGACATGATAGATCTTGTTGGCTTCAGACTCATCTTGACTTATTTTCACATGCTGTCCTTTCACATGGTACAGATAGAGATTTATATTACAGTTTGATTATACAATCAAAACGGACTTATAAAGTAGATATATGTCTTTACTTGCTTAAACGTAGAACAAAAAACATCTTTAACTGACTTGTGTACACCACACATTCCATACTTGTATTCAGATATGTATGTTACCTTTCAAATTTTATGTGTTTTCAGAGCACGGGGACCAGAAACTGATGAAAATGGGTAGCCCAGGATCCAGCCTCTCAGAATGACTCTGTTGCAGTTTCCTCAGAGTTCTGCACACAGAACAGCTTCAAGGTCCAGCATCACAGACTACTCCAGCCAGGACTTCAGATAAGACTCACACTTTTCCATTGTACAGAGACTGAACTACAGATGTTGCATCCGACTCTCCCATGACCTGACAATTATCCTAATTTTCCCAGGGTATCCTAAAGATTCCAGTGCCCCAAGACAACAAAAAGCAGTCTAGAGAACATGACACCCACATTCCCAAGAGGTGGGGTGGATGGCTTTTGATCATTAGATGGTTTAAAGATGTTTGTCATCATTTAGGGGGGTTGATTATAAAGTGTCATTGGTGTGGTCTAGAAAAAAAAAAGCTTCACAAAGGAGTTAGAGTCAAAGATCTCTTTCTGATGGAAAAAGGAAGGATATAGTATAGAAATGATGAAATTAAAGGGTGGATTGTCAGGTCTACTTTTAACAGACACTAGTCTCAAATATTTTACATTGGTATGAATTTTTATAAATTGATGCAAATTTAAGCTTATTTTTGTTATACTGTATATATGTTTCTATTCTTGTTTAAGGTATTTTTGTATATTGATACAAATTTAAGCTTACTTTTGTTAGAAAATGCTGTACATATGTTTCTATTCTTGTTCAAGGTATTGTACCTATGCAGCTCATTTAACAAGCCAGGATACAAAAAGCAAATTAATATAAATAGGTTAATTTAAATTATAAGAGCTATTTAGAAACAAGCCTAAACTATTGGTCAAGCTTTCATAATGAATAATAATTCTCTGTGTCATGATCTGGGAGCTATCTTGTGGGACAGAGAAAGATTCTCTACCTTCCTTACCTACCTCCCTCCCTTATCTACTTACTTCCCTTACCTACCTATTTACCTTACCTACCAATCTCTCTTACCTACCTACCTTACCTACCTTACCACCTACCTAACCTACCTACCTTATCTACCTACCTCCTTTACCTTGCTACCTACCTTATGTAGCTACCTACCTATCTTACCTACCACTACCTATCTTACCTACCTACATACCTAACTTACCTACCTACCTTACCTACTACCTATGTATAAATTTGATTCTTCAATTAAAAGATACAAAGCAACTCTTAAACAGCACAGGTCAAAATATAAATACAAGCATGTTGCCTGTATGAAACTCACTTTACGTCTAAAGATATATGTAAAGTGAGAGGATGGAAAAACAATATTTATGTAAATGAAATGCAAAGACAGAAGGAGTAGCCATACCTAATATAAGGTGAAGCACACTTTACAACATGAGATGAAAGGAGATAAAGAGGAATATTATGTAATATTGAAAGTTTCAATTCAACAACATTTCTAAATATGTGTGTATTCAGTATCAAAGAATTCGAATGGTGATGAATACTCTTAATTCCAACACTGAGGGGCTGAGGCAGGAGATCATGAATATTAGGCCAGCTTAGGCTCCACAGTATGACTTTGTAGTACTTTAAAGAACTATAAAATAATGATAATAAACAAAACCATATTCACAGGAAGAAAGAAAGGAAAGAAATAATAAAGTTTAGGATGGAAATAAATTTCATAGGAAATTAAAAAGTACTAAAGATCAAAACAAAAGACCTGGTTTCTTGAACAGATAGTTGATGAAGATGACAGATAACATGAAGACATGCTTTATTTGTTTTTCTATTGCTGTGATAAAACATCATGACCAAAAGTAACTCAGGGAGGAGAAGATTAATTTGGCTTACATGTCGCAAACACACCAATCCACCACTGAGGCAGGAAGGGCAAGAAGCCAAGCAGGGTAGTAACCTGGAGGCAGGAGCTGAAGCAGAGACCACAAGCAAGTGTTGCTTACTGGCTTGCTCCCCCATGGCTTGCTAAGCTTGCTTTCTTACCAGGACCGCCAGCTCAGAGATAGCACTGTCTGTAGGGGGCTGGGTCCTTCCACATCCGTCACTAATCAAGAAAATTCCCTACAGATTTGTCTGCAGGTGATCTGATGAAGACATTTCTCGATTGAGGTTCCTCTTCCTCTTCCCAAATAATTCAAGCTTGTAGCAAAAGTTGATAAAATACTAACCAGGATACATGATTTTGCTAAAATCTCTGGAAAATGAATCAAGACTAGTTAGGCAATAGCTATTTTTTAAATTTTTTTTATGTCTGGATGTTTTGCCTGTATGTTCATCTCTATATAACATTATGTATCTGCTGCCCACAGAGTTCAGAAGAGGGCATAGATTCTCCTGGAGCTGGAGTGACAGCCAGTTGTGAGCTGCCACGTGGATGCTGGGAATTCAACCTGGGTCTTTGGGAAGAGTAGCCAGTGCTCTTCATTTCTGTTATTGTGAGAGATAAGGGACAATTGAACACCTCCAGTTTTACTAGCAATAAGAAACCACAATACAGAATTGGAGTCTAAGTTCAGAGTCGGTCCCCAGGTATTGGTATTGATTGTGTAACCCCCTCTTGTCCATGAGAAGGGGTGAAGTAGCTAGACCGAGGTCCAAAATCGATCTTCAAAAAGTCTTCACTGCAGCCTCAGTAGCAGTCAATTTGAAGAGCACAAAAAGAGAGGGGGAAAGGACAAGAATTTTGCATGGCAATGCCACCAGTGGAAGAAGAACAGACCCTCAAGCACAGCAGTGGCAAGAAACCATTTTACCCTCCCCCAAACCCAGACGGTAGTAGAGTGATACTAGACCCTCTCTGGGAGCTGCACACTCTGGGAACGCAGAGCAAATGTCATGGAACTATAATCTATAACCCAGCCTTCAGAATACCTCTCATCAGCAGCGGGGAAACGGAATCAGATCCAGATGATATTCAGCAATGCAGACATCTGATCTTAGTGTGCAGTGGGACAAGGCACGATTCTGTGTGTGCCCAGTCACCAAGGCACACACAGCAGCAGAGCAAGTATCTGTAACCAGACTTGTAACGGACCCGCATAAGCATGGCCACTACTCTGAAATGACTTCCCAAAGGCAAGGCTACCATTCCTAACTGGTCCAGTTAAAGACTGCCTAGAAGAAACCTTGAAAAAGCAAGTACCCAAATTCAATCCCTCCTCCCCTTTCTCTTCCTCTTTCTCCCCTCTCTCTTCCTCTCCTTTCCTTTCCTTCCCCCTCTCCCTCTTCTCCCCCTACTTCATTTTTTGAATAAATTTTCCCAAAGACTATCTGCTGGACTGGTTTAGTGGTCTCCCCTGACTCAGCCTCCTGAGAGCTGGGAATATTTCAGTTTGTCTGATTGCATGTCTTCACCATTCTTGTTTTCTTCTGCCGTCAGCTAGATATACCTCATTGCCTCCCTTTGTTTCTTCTTCTATTTGCTTTTCCACTTTATTTTTTCTATTTTCCTAATGCCAACTGCTAGTCATCTTACTATGCTTTTATTCTTTCCATTTATACTCACAGTAACTAACATTTTCATTAACACAGTAGTGTGGGACAATTGGCTATATTCTGTCAATTATATTTTAAATAAATACTGATTGGTCAATAGCCAAGCAAGAAGTATAGGCAGGACAACCAGACAGGAAATAGAGGCAGGTCAATGAGAACAGGAGAATTCTGGGAAGAGGAAAGCTTTTTCTGCAGTTGTGACTCATCCACAAAAGAAGTAAGATGTGACTGCCTCACTGAATAAGGTGCCAAGACATGTGGCTAGCATAGACAAGAACAATATAAGTTATAAGAATTAATAAGAAGCCTGAGCTAATGGGCCAATCAGTTTATAACTAATGTAGACCTCTGTGTGATTTCTTTGGGACTTAATGACTGCAGGAATAGGGCAGAACAGAAAACTCAGACAACAACACAGTACAACCAATGTCCCTTTACATCCTAAAACTGTTATAGTTGAAGAGCTGTAGAATATGGCATTTAAATAACTTAGGGTTCTGTATCTGTGAGACACAATTGCTCCTGGCAGCACCCATCTATTCCCGAGAGAATGTTGAGCACAGAAGACACTCCACTTGGAGCTTGTTTTCTTTTTGGCAAGACTGGCCTTTAGGAAAGGAACTGCCTTTGCATCGACCACTGACAAAATGCATGATGTCCAGAAGGACAAGCAGGATGCAAGAAAAAAGACTGTCAAATCTTGCCAAGACAGGGTAAGACAGTTTTGAAATTTTTCTTGCCTCTGAAAATGGTCTGTCAGTTATTCTAGGCCTTAGCCAAAGCTGGTTGCTCCAACATTGCAAATGAGACTTTGGGTAATTGCCCAGGTAGCTAGTTGTCTCTGTCATTTGTTGCACATTTTGGAAGTTGCTTGATTACACTTCCTGCTTACTCAAGTAATATTATTTCTCTTCCTTCTTGGATCTTTGATGGGGTTGATGACTAGATAGTTGAAGTTACTTTCCTCTCATGACTTGGCCAAGCTATTTATATATAAGACTTAAACTCATTAAGATAGGATAATTATTGAAACATTTATCATATATTTCTTGCTTGATATTGTTTATGCTGGTTGTATTTTTAATTTTTATACCTGATATTTGTTCTTATTGTACATAACTTTGTATTAGGCTTAGAACTTTCCTATTTAAACAAAAAGGGGAGGTGCTGTAGGAATTCCTACTGACAGTAGCCTTTAAGTTACCCGCCTACTTGGGCATGGCCTCATCTACTATTTATGCCGATGTAAAGTGTGCATCTGGCCTCTTTTCTGGCTGTAGGATTTGGTTGCTATTCCCCATTCCAGCAGAGGATTGTGATCTGTGAGTCTACCCCTAAATAAATAACCCTATAATATACTCAATTCTGAGCTAGTATGGGATTTCTTTTAAGTGTTCTTCTTCAGGAGATTGCTTTTTTAATGGCTTATTACTGTATTTTTGACCTGCCCTTTTATAGTAATTGGTTTGGCCAACAGTATTCTGCTCTCAGGGTAGTACTAGGGATGGGTTCCAGTGCTGAACTTAGAACATCCATTGAGCTTTAACTCCAGACTTGGGGAGAAAATGACACCTCAACCTTACTACAACCCTGTCCCAAGTGAAGATGGTAAATATTGCCCTTGAAAGAATAAGGGTGATTAAAAAATTCAGCCACTGATATAATCTCAGATGTGCAATTACAAAAACAATGTCACAAAATTGTGAAAAGCCAAGGTAACATTAGTTAGTAATCCTACAGGAATGGCTCCCATTATGAGTTAGATGAAGTCTCAGATGAAGAATTTGCTACTGTTTATAAATATTCTCGGAGATATAAAAAAGGACACAGATTAACTCCTAAATGAAATTCAAAGAGAACACAAAAAATAGCTAATAAAATAAGGAAGTTGACACAGGATATGAAAGTGCAATTTAATAGAGATAGAAATACTGAAGAACATGAAATATTGGAAATGAGAAGTTCAATAAGTCAAACAACAACAAAATAGTTGAAGGACTCAGAAATAAAATAGATCAAAGAGAGAATACAATATCAGAACTTGGAGATAAGATCTATAAATTAAAATATTCTTACAATGACAAGACAAATTAATAAAAAAGTACAAATAGGACACATGCTATCTATGTGACACTATGAAAAGATTAAATACACAAGCTGTGGGCATAAAAGAAGGAGAATTTTATGCTAAGGACAAAGTATTTTCAATAAAACCACATCAGGAAATTTCCTAAATATAGAGAAAAAGGTGCAAATTCAGGTACAGTGGCATGAAGAACTCCAAACAGGTGTGACCAGAAAAGAACTTCCTCACAGCATAATATAGTTAAAACACTGAATATGCTTAACAAAAGGTCAAAAGAGAAACACCAGTCACACAGAAAAACAAACCTGACAAAATAAAAGCACATTTATTCAACAGAAACTGGAAAAGCAAAGAAAACATGGAGTAATGGTCAAGAGCTAACAAACATAACTGCCAGCCCAGATTCTACACACCAACGAGACAGATGGACGTACACAAGAAGCCACAGGGACAAACAAACTGCAATAGATCAGGAGAGAAGAAACATTACTAAAACCTCGGAACAATGACTGAATATGTACCTTCCTACAATTACTATAAATGGTCTCAGTTCCTTAATCAAAACTAGCATTTTGAATTAAGACACAATATCCATGCATTTCTCTGACAAAAAAAATTAACAAAACAAAACACAGCCTTAGGGTGAAAAGATGGAGGTAGATAGTGGAGGTTGATAGAGAGAGTAAGCAGGTGTGGCAGTACTATTCTCTGACAAAACAGACTTCAGGTCAAAATAAGAGACATTTAACAAGTTGTAATATTCACCAAGAGGACATCACAATTCTAAACACACAGACATCAAGCATGGATGCACTCAGTTTCTTGAATCAAATACTACAGGATGTAAAGATGCAGACTGACCTCAACACAATAATAGTGGGCGCCTTCAATACTTGTGCTCACTGATAAATAGAGCCTACCAACAAAAATCAACAAGGAAACAGCAGAGTTAAGTGGTATTACAGATCAAATGGACTTAATAGACAGTTATAAATATTTCACCCGAATGTTGCATAGTATATATTATCCTCAGCTTCTCATAGAACTGCCACTAGAATAGACCATACTGAAGGACACAAATGTAAATCTTAACAAAATACAGGGAAATTGAAAAAATTGAAATAATTTCTTGTATTATTGTATCTATCTGATCACAGAGGAATAGAGCAAGAAATCAATACAAGAGAAACTACAGTATGCTCACAAATTCATGGAGATTGAAGAACACATTATTGAATGATGAAAGGGTCATCAGAGAAATCATAAAGAAGAAATTTAATTCCTTGGATCAAATGAAAATGAATATACAACATACCAGGACCTGTAGGATATAATCAAAAAGTTCTAAGATGGAAAGAATTTTTTTTTTTTGATTTTCGAGACAGGGTTTCTCCGTAGCTTTTGGTTCCTGTCCTGGAACTAGCTAGCTCTTGTAGACCAGGCTGGCCTCAAACTCACAGAGATCCGCCTGCCTCTGCCTCCCGAGTGCTGGGATTAAAGGTGTGCGCCACCACCACCCAGCTTTAGAAAGAATTTTATAGGTATAAGTGATTAAAGAGATCAGTCATTATTAAATGACTAGTTTAATAATATACATTAAAGTCTTAATAAAACAAGAACAAACTAAACCACAAATTAATGAGACAAAGAAAGAATAATGATCGGGGCAGAAATTAGTGAACTGAAACAATACAAAAAAAATCAATGGAACAAAGTGTTAGTTTTTTTTTTTGACATGATTAAGATTTACAGACCCTTAGTGAAACTAACCAAAAGAAAGAGAAAGGAGTTTCAAATTAATAAAACTACAAATGAGGAGACACTACAACAGACCAATGAAATTCTGATGGTTACTCAGACATAGTAATAAAATCTGTATTCCAGTGAATTAGAAAATATAAAAGAAATGGATATATTTCTAGACACATATGACCCATCAAAATTAAACCAAGATATTATAAACATCTTACACAGATGTATTAAAAGCAACAAGATTAAAGCACTAATAAGATGGAGATAGAGACAGAGACCCACACTGGAGCACCCGACTGAGCTTCCAAGGTCCCAATGAGGAGCGGAAGGAGGGAGAACATGAGCAAGGATGTCAGGACCACGAGGGATGCACCCACCCACTGAGACAGTGGGGCTGATCTATTGGGAGCTCATCAAGGCCAGCTGGACTGTGACTGAAAAAGCATGGGATAAAACCGGACTCTCTGAACATGGCAAACAATGAGGGCTGATGAGAAGCCAAGGACAATGGCACGGGGTTTTGATCCTACTACATGTTCTGGCTTTGTGGGAGCCTAGCCAGTTTGGATGTTCACCTTCCTAGACCTGGATGGAGGGGGGGAGGACCTTGGACTTCCCACAGGGCAGGGAACCCTGACTGCTCTTTGGACTGGAGAGGGAGGGGGAGAGGAGTGGGGGGAGGGGGAGAGGGGCGGGAGGAGGGGGAGGGAAATGAGAGGCTGGGAGGAGGCGGAAACTTTTTTTTTCTCAATAAAAAATTAAAAAAAAAACAAAAAACAACAAAAAATATCTCTCAACTAAAAATGCTTACATCTAAATGAATTCACGATAAATTCTGCCAGACTTTTTAAGAAGAATCAACACTGGTTCTCCTCAAATTTTTCCATAGATAGAAAGGGAACAATACTGGTAGTTCATCTTATGAACCCAGGGTTACACTCATAGGTACAACGGACAGGGACATGATAAGAAAGTAAAGTTGTAGATCAATTTATCTGATGTCCTTAGATCCAAAATTTCTCAATATACTTTCAAACAATGTCAGCTACATATCAAAAATACCATTCACCATTTCTGAGTGAACTTCAATTCAAGGATGCATGTATAGTTCAATGCACACAAATCAACAAATGTAATATATCAAATTAATAGACTCAAGGACAGAAGTACCATTATCATCTCACTAGATGCAGAAAACTTCCTTGACAAAGTCATACATCCCTCATGATTAAAAACCTGTAGTTGGAGCTGAATTGAAGACCTGGATATTAATCAACAATCCTCAGAACACCTGATTTTTGACAAAACAAATCAAATGGAAACAAAGAAAGCATATTTAACAAATGGTGCTGGCATAAGTAGATATCAACATGTAGAAGAATGAAAATAGACCCATATCTATCACCATGCACAAAACTCAAGTCCAAATGGATCAAAGACCTCAACATAAAGCCAACCACACTGAACCTTATAGAAAAGAAAGTGGGAAGTACACTTGAACGTATTGGCATAGGAGACCACTTGCTAAATATAACCCCAGCAGCACAGACACTGAGAGAAACAATTAATAAATGGGACCTCCTGAAACTGAAAAGCTTCTGTAAAGCAAAGAACACGGTCAACAAAACAAAACGACAGCCTACAGAATGCGAAAAGATCTTCACTAACCCCACATCAGACAGAGGTCTCATCTCTAATGGCGGGACCCATGGTATTTCTCTTTTCCATGTTAGTGTATCTGTGGACATTACCTGATCCTTGCTCAGGTCCTGTTTAGACAGCCGTATTTTTGAGATATCTTAGGTGAAACCTCCCTGCTGTTTGCATAGGCACAATCTCACAACATATTTCCTGGTTCTCGGACTCTCACATTTTACCCACCTCTTTCTTCCATGGTGGTCCCTGAGTCATAGGTTTAGGAGTTGTGCTATCGATGTAACAACTGGTGCCAGACACCTCAGGATCTCTGCATTCTCACCGGTTGGGATTTTCTGCAATGATCTCTGTATAACAGACAATTTGCTACATAAAGAAATCTGTAGCCAAGCCTTCGTTAAGACTATTTAATTATCACCTTAGGCACATTTTTCTTAGTTATGAGATTTTCTACTTCCTTACTGAGATATCTATGTGTTCACTAATGTCTACACTGATTTTTTTGAGATAGCCTTTTTCTGTGTAACCCTGGCTGGCCTGGAATTCACTATATAAACCAGCATGGTCTCAACTTCACAGAGATTTGACTGCCTCTGCTTCCCAAGTGCTGAGATTAAAGATGTATGGTGTTACTATGTTCAGCCTCCCTTAACACTTTCAAATACAGTTATTGTATTTGAAATACATTTCAAATAAACAACAGTTATTTTAAGTCTAATTACTCTGACAACTATAGTTTCTCTGATATCCACTTCTGTTGTCCTTTTCTCTTGCCCTTTATGCATTATAGATTTCTTACTTTTGCATGTTTGATAATTTTATGGTTAGATATTTTTGATGACCCTTGTTGAGAACCTGAAATTGTTTGCTCTTGCAAAGCACTGACTTTTGTGTCAGCAGGCAGCTAGTTTGCTGAGTATTAATTAAATATTTAAGTATTGTTTAGCTGAGTATTATTTAAATTTTTATCCTTGTTATTTGTCTGCTTCTTGTTCTTTGTAAATTACTTGGTTTATTGGTATCTGTTCAGAGTTAATCTGGAGCAGCCATCACCCAAGAGGAAGAGCCACCCTTCTGGTGAAAGGGTCTTTCTTGAGTCTGATATAAACCAGGAGGTCCTTAGTGGAGTCTAACTGTTATTGAATTGAACACCAACACCAAGGTGGGAAAGGCCCTGGAATTTGGCTTTAAGACACACGTTGCTGCTGGCAGTCAGACATCTCCAAACTTGGGCCTGGGAAGTTTGGTATTTGGCAAAACATGCCTCTTTGCAGGTTCCTTCTTTTCAAATTCCTTTACTACAACCCCACCCACTTCAGAAAACCTTAGTCCTTGTTTTCTGCTGTATCTACCCAGAAAGACAACTGCTCTCTGCTGGGATTTACTTCTTGCACTGTAGTTTGGAAAAAGACATCAGGCAGAAGGCTGGTGTGGATATATAGTTCAAGCTACATAGTCCCACCCCACCCTGTCACCTGAGCAATTACAGCCCTGCACTGTCTCTCGTCCAGTGATGGAAAACAGTAGGTTCATTTGGTTTGTTGTGTTTCAGAATTCGATCATAGTAAGATCCCAATTCCTCCATCATGTCAGAGTCAGAACCATTCACACAGGTGAATGTCCTGCAGATACACTCACTCTTCAGCCACAGAAATATGAAAAATAAAGATATTAGTCAAAATCATTATAGAATATAACACCTATTTTCCTGATATTTTAAAATCAGGTAGTAAATACTATTTAATCTTTATTAAGAACTTAGTCATAATCATACACAAAATTTGTTGTGCTAGATAGACTAACAGCAGTGACAGTTGTTCAAAATGAAGGGAGCAAGCATGAACCTTGTATATGATCTGTCACAAAAAAGAAGCAGAAAAGTAATGAACCATCCAGTGTTTCAAGAAAAAGCTAGAGACAGAGGCCTGGAAAGCAGCAAGAAGGTGACGGGAAATGTAGCAGAATTGAAAATGGAAAAGCAGAACAGAGAAAGGTCAAGCTTACTCAGCTTCAATCCCAGATCCCAGGATGGGGGTGAAGGAGCCTAGGGACACAAAGGGAGAGGGAAGAGTAAGCAGGGAAGTGCCAGTTACCCCTGGCAGTAGCAAATCACTGACAGTGGAACTGCAGGAGAGTTTCCCGGTCCTTCACGGCTATGACTTATTTTAGTAAACCGGCTGGTCTAGGGATGACTGCTCTGCTCCAAAGAAGAAGTCCTCTTGGGGCTCTTCAAACTACTAAAGCAGCCCCCTTTAGATGTGATCACGACTTAGAGCTGTGCTTTTCAATCTTCTGGATGCTGCGATCCTTTAATATAGTTCCTCATGTTGTGGTGACCCCCAATCATAAAATTTTCATTGCTATTCATAACTTAATTTTGCTTCTGTTATGAATCATAATATAAATATCCGATATACAATCCCTGTGAAATGGCCGTTTAAAGGGGACATGACTCACAGGTTGAGAATCACTGACTTAGAGGCTAGCATGTACCTTGGTACCTCTGGAGACCATAGCTGGTGCATACCTTGCTGGGCAGAAGACAGTCTCTTCAACATCCTGCTATTTTAGCTACTGTAGTTCAAGCCAGGGCTTCACTTGCACTGGCTCCTCAGGACCCACAGAGTCTTTTTCCAAAACTGTAGCTTTATGAATGCAGCTACTGCTAAAAATCTCAGCCAAACTGCATCTGTCCATCAGGTGGTGGGAAAGGTACAAGGTGCATCATGAGAAATGAGTTCCAGTGGCTCCAATTCTTCACACCACCTGTATTCATCCAGAAGGAACTAGGGACAATCTCCTTCTAGTCGGTGGCTTTGGGACTATGGCTGCTCACACAAAAGCCATGGTACCATCCTAGATTGTCCCTGTGTGTCAGGGCAAGGTATGATCTATATTCTTAGACCACCAGGACTGTGGATAACAATGCCACAAATGTCCAATCAGTGATTTTCTTGTGCTACTTAGGGACATACTTATACAGTACATATTCCTATCTTGTTGTATGCATAAATGAAATTATCAAAGTGAGGTCTTCCTCTTTTACTAACCCAGTTTAGCTAATGCTCCAAAGACATGCCCAGAGACTTAATTTCATGATGATTACCAATCTTGCCAAATTGATAATTAATAATTAATATTATTTAATTAATATTAATGATTATAGTAGGGAAGGTATTTATGATGTCTGAAATTCCAGGAATATGAATACTAGTTCATAGCCCAAATAGTTCCTTATGTGTACCAGGGGACCCACGGAAGGCATCCCCACAACACCCAGACTTGGTTGCATAATAGCTAAAGGCCCTGTGCCTGTACATGTGTTTGTCACTTTGGACCTTCCTAGGTTATGTAGATATCTCAGATGAATATAAGCAACTGATAGACCCACAAAGTGCCACAACTGTCCCCATAGGATGAAGGAAAGTCTTTTCATTCCCCTTCAGCCTTGATTTCATGGTTATCAGAACCACAAATCCACAGCATTTTTGTGCTAAGTCATGAAATGAGAGTAGAAGGTTCTATCCAGTTTTATGGTTCCAAGTCCATTGGTGCTAATACTACAGCCACAATAATCTTAGTCAATCCTGAGAGTCATGAGCAAAGTCTCTTTTCCATGCTATGGCTTAGGAACCATGGGTCGGATGCCATAACTCTTAGAATTATCTTTGCATGCCATTAAGGACTTAGGATAGTGCTCTTCCTATCCCATACCACGGATAATATGGAAACTATTGCCATGGTCCTATTGCTATCAATGCTAGGCTTAATGAGGCCTGAGGATACACCACTTTGGAAGCCATGTTCATTGTAATATTGTAAATTACTGTCATTAATTGTTGGATCCTAGACTGTTAACTCATAGACACTGCTGTCATCAATCAAAGATGAATAAATCACAGAGACTACACCTTTGAGTTCCTCTAAAATTATACCCAAAGCACCCATCTAACTGACATCCTGTAGGACACCTGAGTCTTTTCCTAAAATTGCTATTCTATAAAATTGACAGAGGTGTATGTTATACTAGATATGCAGACATCAGTGAAGAAGGGTATAACAGACATAAAAAAAAGGACACTTCCATGTGAAGACAACAACTCTCTAAAAATAGAATTTGAAGGGAATTTATGCCATGACTTAAAAGAATGAAAAATAATGATGCTAAGTCTGTGATATCAAGACGGTAAAAAGAAATGTGAAAATAATTCAGGATAAAATTGAAAGTTCATCCAAGACACAGAAATCACAAAAAAGAACAAAAGTAGAAATCTTGAAGCTAAAAACTTAAATGAATAAATAATACAACAGAAAACTGTAAGCAACTGGAATAAGTGAAAGAAATGTATTTAGTCTGCTCTCATTCTAGACCTGGGCTGCTCTTAGCCTTCATCAGAAAAGCTTCTTTTGGCAGAGGGCAGCAGTCAATGCAGAGACTCATAACCTGTGGTGGCATTTCATTTTGTTTTAATAAATAAAATTTGCCTAAAAACCAGAGGGTAAAACAGCCCCACTGGTTAGGCTTACAGACCAGGCAGTGGTAACACACACCTTTAGTCCCAGTAGTCACACTAGTTGCTATAGAAACCGGACGGCGCACACCTTTAATCCCAGCCCTAGAGAGGATTATGAAACAGAGGACACAGCTTTCAGATTCAGTCTCATTCTGAGATTCCTGGAGGCCGGATCAACATTTTTGGACTGAGGTCGAAGTAAGAACCAGTGACTGGTTGCTTTGCTTTTTTGATCTTCAAATTGAACCCCAATTTTTGTCTCTGAGTTTTTATTAATTGTGCTTCATTAACCCATAACTCAAAGTGCTCAGAACAAGAGATTGAGTACTCATTCCTAAATGTGACATCGTTATCAACCTCTTAACCCCTGACGAGGCTCAAAGAAGGGCACAGAAGAGGAGGTAGGACTGAGTGTAAGAGCTGGGGGTTGGGAAGCAGTGCTGGGAAACACTGTTTTCCAGACACGATGTGGCGACTGCATTCATGAGCTCATCAGCTTTGCTTACCCGCACAAGACCTATAAAAGATCAAACTAGTCAAAATTCCTACATCTTCGGGAGAAGTGATCTTCGGGCCCCACTTCCCACTGAGGAACTATTGGCAATTGGTAGCTTCTTAAAGAAGAGTCATTCTTCTTTAAGGGTGTGGTCTTTGTTAGGTTTTCTATGCTCCAATGGATATCCCCACAGCTATTCATATATGGATGGTAATAACTGCATCTTGTGGGTTATCAAAAAACAAAGAAGAAGAAGAAGACATGAAACTATGAATGGGGGATGTTAGGAGGCCTATGAGAGGAGTTAAAGGGGGAAGAGGAGTATATAATCATATTTTGTTGTATAAATATATGAAATTTCCAAGGAGTTAAATAATAAAAATAATTTCTAAACTTCAAGGAAGGTTGTATTAATCCACTTACACAAAAAGAAAGAAAGGAAGGGGAAAATTAAGAAGAATGAAGGCAGCTTATGAGATTTGAGACACCACTAAAAATAACAAATATTCATATCGGAGAAATTTCAGAAAGTGAAGAAAAAGAAAAAGACATTGAAAAAAATATTTCATGAAATAATAGCTTAAATATTCTCAAATTTTCAACCAAATAGGCTAACCTACTTTGTCATACACAGTCATAATATCACAGTCACAACATATCACAGAGCAAAGAAAATATAAGAAAAGGTTGTCAAGCCATTGTATTAGATCAGACACCACAGGCCAGAAAGGCATGGGATGATTCACAATACTGAATGGAAAAAATGATACAAAACTAAGAATACTATCTTCAGCAAAATTATCCTTTTAAAAATGAGAGAGAAATAAAGTGTTTCTCACTTTATTTTTTGCGTCTATAAAAAGTACTTAAGGCATTCTACATTAAACAAAATGATACAAGAAAACTAAAATAACCCCCTGTATCTTATCAAACACTGGGAATTTAAGCTGGATTTTAACAGCATAAACAGCAGAAAGCCTACAAACTCATGGAAACTGAGCAACTCTCTACTGAATGACTACTGGATCAAGACAGAAATTAAAGACTTCCTAGAATCCAGTGACAATGAATGCACAACAGACTCAAACCTATGGGACACAATGAATGGAAAGAGGGAAGTTTATAGCACTAAGTGCCTACTTACAGAAATGGGAGAGAGCTCACTCTAGCAACTTAGTGGCACACCTGAAAGCTCTAGAACAAAAAGAAGCAAACACACCCAAGAGGAGTAGATGGCAGGAAATAATCAAACTCAGGGTTAAAATCAATACAATAGAAACAAAGAGAACAATACAAAGAATCAATGAAACAAAACAGAGTTGGTTCTTTGAGAAAATCAGCAAGATAGACAAACTCTTATCTAAAATAGCCAAAAGGCAGAGAGAGAATATACAAATTAACAAAATGAGAAACAGGAGGACATAACAACAGACACTGAAAAAAATCCGAAGAATCATTAGGTCATACTTCAAAAACCTTTACTCAGCAACTTGGAAAATCTAAAAGAAATGGACAAGTTTTTTGATAGATACCATTTACCAAAGTTAAATTAAGACCAGATAGGCAATTTAAATAGATCTGTACCCCTAAGGAAATAGACACCGTCATTAAAAGTCTCCCAACCACAAAAGCCAAAGGTCAGATGGTTTCAGCATAGAATTCTACCAGACTTTCAAAAAACAACAACAACAATATCCCTCAGACTGTTCCACACAGTAGAAACAAAAGTAACATGGCCAAATTCATTTTATGTTGCTACAGTTACCCTGATACCCAAACCACACAAAGACTCAACAAAGAAAGAGAATTACAGACCAGTCTCACTCATGAACACAGAGGCAAAAATACTCAATAAAATAATCAAATCAAGTAGGTTTCGTTCCAGAGATGCAGGATGGTTCATCATATAAAAATCTGTCAATGTAATTCACCAAATAAACAAATCGAAAGGAAAACTTATCTCATTAAATGCTGAAAAAGCCTTTGACAAAATCCAACACCCCTTCATCTCTTTTTTGGAGAAATAAGGAATATAAGGGACATACCTAAAAATAAATAAAGGCAATTTACAGCAAGCCCATAGCCAACTTCAAATTAAATGGAGAGAAACTCAAAGCAATTCCACTAAAATCAGGAACAAGACAAGACTATCCACTCTCTCCATATCTATTCAATATTGCACTTGACATCCTAGCTAGAGCAATAACACAACTAAAGGAAATCAAAAGAATACAAATTGGAAAGGAAAAAGCCAAAGTATCATTATTTCCAGATGATATGATCATATACATAAGCAACCCCCAAACTTCTACCAGGGAACTCTTGCAGTTGATAAACACCTTCTGTGAAGTGGCTGGATACAAGATTAACTCAAAATGAAACAAAACAGCATCCCTCCCTATATACAAAAGACAAATAGCAAGAGAAAGAAATAAGTGAAAAAATGATCTTCATAATAGCCACAAATAATATAAAATATCTTGGGATAATAATAACCAAGCAAGTGAAAGACCTGTATGACAAGAACTTCAAACCTTTGAAGGAAGAAATTGGAGAAGAAATCAAAAGATGGAAAGATCTCCCATGCTCATGAGCCAGTAGGAATAACATAGTAAAAATGCCCACCTTACCAAAAGTAATCTACAGATTAAATACAATCCCCATTAAAATTCCAACACAACTCCTTACAGACTTTGAAAGAACAATATTCAACTTCATATGGCAAAACACCCCTCCCCCAAGATAGGTAAAACAATCCTGTACAACAAAAGAACTTCAGAGGTATCACCATTCCTGGTTTCAAGCTCTATTATGTAGCCATAGTAATAAAAACCGTGTGGTATTGGCATAAAAACAAGTTGCTCAAATTTAAGACCCAGTTATAAATCTACACACCTATAGACATCTGATTTCTGAAAAAGAAACCAAAATTATACAGTGGGAAAAAAGTATCTTCAACAAATGATGCTGACATAATTGTATGGTAATATGTAGAAGAATGCAAATAGATCCATATCTATCACCTGCACAAAACTCAAATCCAAGTGGATCAAAGACCCCAACATAAAACCAGTTACACTGAACCTGATGGAAGAAAATATGCAGAGTAGCCTTGGCACAAGAGATAACTTTCTGAATAGAACACAGATAGCTCAGATAGGTACTAAGATCATCAATTAATAAATGTGACTTTGTGAAATTAAAAAGCTTCTGTAAGGCAAAGGACACCACCAATAGGACAAAACAGCATCCTACAAAAATGGGAAAAGATCTTTACTAATTCCATATTTGACAGAGGACTAATTTCCAAAACATATAAAGAACTCAAGAAACTAGACATCTAACAAACTAAAAATCCAACTAAAAAATGGGGCAGAGGTCTAAATAGAATTCTCAACAGATGAATTTTAAATGGCCCAGAATTGTTCACCATCCTTAGCCTTCAGGAAAATATTAATCAAAATAACTCTAAGAATCCATCTTAGACCTGTCAGAGTGGCTAAGATCAAAAACCCAAAGTGACTGTTCATGATGTTGAAGGATGCAGAGCAAGGGGAACACTCCTCCATTTCTGGTGGGAGTTCAAACTTGTACAACCACTTTGGAAATCAACATGGCATTATTTCAGGACCCAGAGATACCACTCCTGGGCATATACCCCAAGGATGTTCCATCCTAACATAAGGATGCTTGCTCAACTATGTTTATAACAGCATTATTCATAATAACTAGAAACTGTAAACAACCAAGATGGCCCTTAACTGAAGAAAGTGTGTGACATTTACACAATGGAGTATTATCCAGATGTTAAAAAAATGATATCATGAAATTTGCAGGCATATGGGTTAAACTAGAAAAAATCATCCTGAGGTAACCCAGACCCAGAAAGACAAACATGCTGTGTGTGTATTCACTTATAAGTTACTTAGTTGTAAAGGATATTAGTTGTAAAGGATAACTGTGCTATAATCCACAGACCCGTGACACTAAGTAACAAGGAGTGCTCTTGGGGGAACACAAGAATCTCACTTGTAAAGAAAATAGAAGAGACATGGCAGGTGGACAGATGGGGGTGGGGGATAAGAACAAGAGGGATCAGGTAGGGGGAGGATGGAGAGAGTACTGAGAGAGACCTCTGGAATTGGGGGCATCTTGGAGACAAGCAAGAACCCTAGTGTACTGGAAACTCCTATAGCTCAGACTCCTAGAAATGGGGGATATGGAACAAGAACTGGCCATCTTCTGTAACCAGGCAAGACTTCTAGTGAACAGACACCAACTCAGCCACAAAATCTTCCACCTACACTTTGTCAAGATGTGCCGGTGTAAAGGCAGCATAGCAGTTGTGGGGGTAGCCGGTCAATGACTGGTCCAGTCTAAGACCCACGCCATGGGAGGGAGGCCATCCCTGACACTGTCTGGAGGATCAGGGTCCAGAGGCTGCATAGCCCAGAGACCTAGGACAGAACCAAACCCTCCTGGCAAAAGAAAAAGTCAGTGAAATGATTCCTAATGATATTCTGCTATACTCACAAATTGGTATGCAGCCCAATGGTCATCAGAAAGGTTTCATTGGCAACTAAAGGAAGCAGATGCAGAGAACCACAGCCAAACGTTAGGCAGAGCTTGGGGAATCCTGTGGACGAGGGGGAGGGATGGTAGGAGCCAAAGGGGTCAAGGACATCACAGAAAAGCCCAAAGAAATAAACTAAACTGGGCTCATAAGGACCCACAGGGACTGAACCAAGAAACACGAAACCTGCGTAGTACTGATGTATGCCCTCTGCTAATAGTTACAGGGTGTAGTTTGGTGTTCCTGTGGCACTGTTTGCCTGCTTTGTGATCCTTTCCCTCATATTGGGTTGTCTTTTCCAGCCTTAATATGGGGGGGGGTACCTATTTATTTTTGCTACAACTTTTTATGCCATGATTGTTTGATATCTGTGGCAAGTCTTCCTTTTTCTGGAGAGAAAAGGAGGAGTGGATGGGGGGGGGGGCGCAAATGAGTGGTTGGTGGTAGGGACTTGGAGAAAAGGGAGGGGAACCTGTGGTTGGTATGTAAAAAATATAAAAAATAGTTGGACGGTGGTGGAGTATTCCTGTTTTCCCCAGTGCTTGGGAGGCAGAGGCAGGTGGATCTCTGAGTTCAAGGCCAGTCTGGTCTTCGGAATGAGTTTCAGAACAACTGGAGCTACACAGAGAAACCATGTCTCAAAAAAAAAAAAAACTAAACTAAAATAATAAAAAAATAAAAAATAATATGTGAGGCACAAAGGAAAAGAATTATAAAATATCAAGTTGAATATAATGAACAAAATAAGAAGTTCACAATCTTTCAGTAAGCATCCTTGAATGCAGATAGGTTTGATACTAGTCTAATGGCATACGCTGAGTGAATGAACGAACAGATTCAATTACATGCTGCCTACAATAAGCATATTTGATTCCTAAAGATGCACATAGACTAAAAGTGAAGAATTGAAATAGATATGGTATGTAAGCAGTAGGTAAAGAAAGCTTTAAATAAAAAAAACTCTAAAATGACTAAAAGAAAGCCATTGTATGTTGATAAGAGAACCAATTCATCAAGAAAACACGTAACTATTTAAATATGAAAACCAAGTATTATTGAATATGAGTATATATACACAAAACATGTAACCATTTAAATATGAAAAAAGCAAGTATTATTGAATATAAAGGGAGACATAGATTCCATTGCCTATTGGAACTAGTCAATGGTAGTTTAGACCAGCCTGGGATATATGGTGTGGTCGTATTTCAAAGACTGAGGGAAGGGACTTGGAAAACAGCTCAGTGAAGTACTCTTGTTTGGCATGAATGGGACCCTGAATTTAATTCCCATCACTGTAACAAAATTTAAAAAAAACCCTCTAGATCCTTATTTCCGAGAAATATGAAATACAAAGATATAAGAATTCACAATTAAACGCTGGCAAACAGGATTAAAAAGCATATCTACAAGTTTGAATACCATGATCAAGTGACATTTACATCAGAAATGCAAGGATGGCTCTACATATACAAACCAACCACATGATATTTGACATCAATGATTCATAAAACCACATGTTCATTTTAATGAATAAGAATGTGTGGTAATATTTAACAATCTTCATGATAAAACTCTCAACAAATTAAGTACATAGACAAAAATCCTCATAATATTTGTCTATATTTGAAAGGTCTGCAGCTGAAATACAATGATTTCATCACAAGAAAAGATGTTCACTTTTACTGTTTGTTCTTAACAGTTCTGGAAGTCTCAGCAAGATGACCAGGAACAAGAAAGAAAGAGAGGATGTCCACATTAGAAACGCTGAAGTGCCATCACAGACATTTGCAGATGCTATGACTTCACACATAGAAAAAAAAGCCCAATCATCAAAGAACTATGAAAACTGATGCATGGGGGTGCAAGTTAGTACAGCCTTTATGGAAAATAGTCTGAGAACTCCTGGAGAAAGCCAAAGCTTGAAGTACCTTATGATCCCAAGATTCTATTGCTGGGTATCTAGCCAAAAAATTAATAATAAAATAAAATCTTTACTCCAAAACAATAATTGTGTTCCCAGTTTCGGTGGCTTGTTTTTTAATTTGTTTATTTATTTTATGTTTATAAGTGTTTTACCTTCACATACATTTGTGCCCCACATGTGTACCTGGTGTCTGTAGAGGCCAGAAGATCCCTATGAGTTGCAAAGGATTGTGAGCTGCCATGTGGATGCTGGGAATTGAAGCCAGATCCTCTGGAAGAGCAGTCAATGCTCTTAACTGCTGAGCCACCTGTCCACATTCCCATTTTTATTATGACACTTGCTCATAATACCTAAAATATGTAATCAACTTAGATGCCAATAAAGGGATGAATAGATATAAGAAATGTGCTAGATAGACAGACTGGAGTACTATTTAGACATTAAAGGATGAACACCTGACATTTATAGCAACATGTGTGCAATTTGAGGTCATTACGTTAAGGGAAACAGTCAGACAATCTCTCAAACACTCTCAATCATTTCAGAAAATGAATAAGTCAATAATTTAGAATAAAATGGAACTACAGTTGCTAGAGACTGGGGAAGGTAAGAGAGGGTGGGATCAGAAAGATGTTCGATAAACGGCATCAAAACCCAGAGAGGAGAAATTCATTTATTCTGGTTTTTTTCCCTATAGCATAGTGGAGCTAAATATGGGTTAAAACAGTATATGTTCTATTTAAAAGTGACTAGAAGAATATTAATTTCCAACACATAAAAATGGCTAAAGGGTCTTGGGAGATGACTCAGTGGTTATGAATACATACTGCTCTTGCAGAGGACCCAAGTTCAGTTCCCAGCACCCACAAGGCAGTTCACAATCCGTGATAATCCCAACTCCAGGGGATCCAGCATCCTCCTCTGGCCTGTGTGGTTGGACACCTGTACTCATGTGCGTATACCCACACCTACATATAATTTAAAATTAAATCAAATCTTAATGTTGGAGAAAAGGAGAGTCTTGCTCTACCTAGATTATGCTAGTGGTACATACACATCAAATTACCATCATCTACCCCATGTGCTGTACAGACACTACACCTCAGTAAAAGCTGGTTTCTTAAGAGGAGACTTGGCCTTTCTGAATGAACAAGCTGTTGCTAAATTTCCTGTTGGTCCCCCTTCCCCTTCAGTGTTGTTCTCTTATCTCTCCAACGCCCCCTACTTCTTACCATCCGAAAACTCAATTTCCCTGGCTTACTTCAGCTTATTTACAAAAACATTTGTTTGTTATTTAAAAAAAAACAAATCTACTCCCTAAATTGCTACTCTTTGCTTCATCTCCAAATGCTTACTAGAAATGCTTTCGGTTTTACTCCTCTAGAATGGTCTCCCACACTTATAACAGGTATGAATCGCCAAGTGTTTCCACTTCCGTTTCTGTACTGCAGCGGGTGTCACGCCTGTCGGTTTTCCAAGAGGAGTTTAGATTATGTTCTACTCTTTAACTTCCGGGAAATTCAGCACACTGGCACACATCACGTGCCAGCTTTTCTCCAGGCCAGGGGCTAAATGCTGTGTTTTGAGGGTGGCTTGGTGCCTCTTCCACAAAGGGAAACAAAGAAACACACTTGCTGGCTTCCTAGGAAAAGCCCCAATGTTTACGAGCTGTTCTTGCGCTTGGGTCTCAACTCGCTGAAAGCTTTACAAAACTTCAGGCTTCTTATGAGTATCGTACACTTGGATGTCTCACTACAAATCGACATTTCTTCCTGCTAATTTCTCTTCTCGCATTAGTTTTTACCTCGGTACAGTTTACTTTAACTTTTGCATACCGTGTGACCCAGGTGCAGTGTGATAAACAGAAGGGACTGAGCCTATGATCTAAACTATTACTTCACTAGTTATACATAGAATAAACTCCAGGTTGCTTTGTAGTCGTGATGGCTAACAGGATGGCTGTCGGGGTTTACCAGAGTCTGGTCTGTGTGGGAGAGGGCCTGGGAGCTGCGTCCTAACTCTGACTCAGGGTAAGGGCTCACAGTACATTTTCCCCACTGTAGCCAACTCACAGGTGAAACCTGATAAAACAAAGAAAGCAAAACTCGCCTTCTATTTCTAGAATTGTGCCCACTAGAAGATCAGATGATGGTGTGAGCAATTACAAATGCTGATGACTGCTAAGTCTCTCCAAGGTCATTGTTTCCAACCCCTGATATGCATCAACCCATTGGAGCCGCCAGCAAAGCTGGTCACTATTATTTTTCCTGATGAGGAAACAGGAAGGCGGATCATTGGATTATGCGAGCCAGTGTGAACAATTCCAGGAAGCGGGAAAGTTAAGACTTGGAGGCAGGCTGACTCACTTGACGGAGCAGAGCCTTTGCGCTCAGATCTCTGCTCCCCACCCCCCTCCCCGAAAAAAGAAAGATTCAAATATTACTGCAGAACCCTAGAAGGTAGTGCTTGCTAAACAAACAGGATTTTGGCTAGCCTTCACACTGCTCTCCAATTCCAGACTGTGTTCCAGAAAAGTGTTTTCCCCTTCGACTTAATTTAATTACACGTGAAGCTGTTCTGATAGCCATCCGTCACTGTTATATTTTCCATGGCAGCTGTCAGCCAGACAGAAAATCTTCATATTAAAGCAATTGAATCAATCCCCCTCAAGGCAAGTGAAGCAGCGGCTAACAGGCCCTCTCCTGGGACGGTGCCTCTTGCTCCAGCTGTTGCCTTTGCAGTCAGGCTCCGTGTCCTTTCCAGACTTCATCTTCTTGACTTCTCTGCCAGTTGCTAACCACTTCCTGTTTCTCTAAAGCTGCTGTGCTGCACAGCTGTCCTCAGCCATACTATGCCCCTTCTAGCTCGTATTCACTCGTGTTCTAGTTTCGGTCCACCCCAACCCCTCGTGTCTGTGGTGTTCATGTGTATGGGCACACGTGTATGGATGTGCATGTGTAGGCCAGAGATGGATATCACATGTCTTTCTTATTTCTTGCTCACTGTGCACTTAGATACTGGTGCAGAACCTCTCACTGGAACCCAGATTTGGCTAGTCTAGCTTTCCAGCTCTCCCTGGGGGTCCTCAGTCTCCACCTGAGAAGAGCTAGGGTTACAGGTTTGCATTTATGTGGGTGTTAGAGATCAAAGTCAGGTCTCCATGACTGCATAACAAACACATCACTCAGTGAGCCATCACTGCAACTCTGGATCCTCATTCTTATTTATTCTTATTTATATCACTCTGGGCTATTCCACGATCATTCATTCGTCTGCTGTTTCAACACACTTTGGGGTTTCCAAACATAGGAAACTAGGCACTGTCGCCCCAATTCTGCATGGTGCCAACTGAGTAGCCACCCATGCTAGGGTGTTTAATGTCATCTGAGACAGCTACCATTAAGAATATTGAGGTAAGCGGAATCTTAAGTCTCGGAAAATCGTGGGTATTCCTGCCAAGGAAAGCTTTTCTCTACACTTGGAAGATTAAACCTATCGAAAGGCCCGGGGGAAGAATGGGCTGGAGCTTCAGCATTCTTCCAAAAGACAAAACACTCTATAGTTTGAGTGGAATCAGGGGAAGGACACTAGGGAACATGGAAGAGGCAGCTTTCCTTACTGTCTCCGTTCGGCTTTCCTCAGCTGAGTCTCCTTCTCTTTCAAAGAACAAATGTGTTCAGAAGTTACCCTGAAAATCAGAAATGTTCTGATAAGAAATTGTTAGTTTCCCCCCCAGAACATAGCATGTTAAAGTTCAATGTGGTTAGAACATAGCATGTTAGAGTTCAATGTGGTTAGGCATTTAAGGATTTGAGAGCTACATTCCTAGTGTAGTGGTTTCAACACACACACACACACACACACACACACACACACACATTTGAGTTTATATACACAGGCTAGGAAGCTGGGGTTCAACACTGTGTAACTTTAGCCCCCCCAAAGTGTACTTCTAAGTAGGGTACTATACAGGGGTCATACTGCTAGATGGATCTGTCTTGTATGTCCAGGGAAAGTACATTTTGCTGATGTTTGGATGCAATCCTCACAGATGTCAGAAATTATGTTAAATGAGAGAATAGTGATGAACCAGAGAGGAAAGACTTCAAAGTGATATTTCAGCCATAATAAAATAACGTCCAAATGGCAGGCATCTTTCCAGCAGTCACGTGAATACACTGGTTAGGTTGGTACCTAAGAAGCCTTGGTAAGGGGTTTTACCCTGTCACGCCCTTAACTCCGTAGTGGTAACCACAGCACTGTAGTCGGGAAGGAGTTCAGCATGTTCTGCAGAGACAGACTGGTAGGATCTAGAGTCAACTATTGTGTAGGAACATTATATTCATGGCAGATCACATGCACAGTGGTGTCCTGATGAGATTCTTACCAAGTGTGCTGTTGGCATTTTGGTTTGTACCAGTATACCCTTCTACATTCACAAAACAATGAACATCCACAACATTGCATTTTTCAGGGCCATTTAGAGATCTTTGAGAGGAAATTGGTTTCCTTCAGTATAGGGGTTCAGAAGTTTCACCACAGGTTGTCTTGAGAACAAGAAAGCGGCTGTGTGTTCAGTTCAACTCTGAAGACTGAGAGTAAATAACATCCGGGATTACAGACTGAGTCCCCAAACTGGAGAGTAGCAGGTAGAATAACTGTGTGGACAATGCCAGGCAAAGACCAAGAAAGAGAAAGCTCAGAGAAGCTGATATGTTGGCATCCGTGGACAGAAGAGAAGAGGCATCCTAGATGCAGAAAAGGGAACAATAATTTGCCTTGTGTTTCTGATCCTTTTGGTTCCCTAGCTGATTAGATGTTGCCCACCTACATTGAGGGCTGGTCTTCATCACCATACCAATTCACATACCAACATCTGCTGTGGGAGATCCTTCTGTCTATATGTTGCTTTTATTGGTTAATGAATAAAGAAATTGGCTTGGTCTATAGCAAGGGAGAAGGAAGGCGGAGTCAGGGAGAAGCCATGGAGCCACTGCTGGAGAAAGACATGCTGAAACTTTGCTGGTAAGCCACTGCCACATGGTGATACACAGATGAATAGAAATGGGTTAAATTAATATGCAAGAGTTAGTCAATAAGAAGCTAGAGCTACTGGGCCAAGCAGTGGTTTAATACAGTTTCTGTGTGATTATTTCTAGTCTGGGTGGCCAGGATGAACAAGCAGCCTTCTTTCCCCAACAAACATCCTCAAAAAAGAGCCTCACAGGACAACAAGTGAGTTTAATCGAAGTCAGGTCACCCATGTTTTCCTTTCAACAAAAAAGGATTGGGCTCAGCGCTTGTGGAGGTAGAGAATAGATAATGCTTTGCTATCTATCCTTTAGGGAGCTCTTCAGTCAACATGTCATAAAACCACCATCGCTGCAAGTGTGTGTTTACATGCATGTGTGTGCAAATTCACACATTAGTATGGTTCTTAGGACACTCTTTCAGTATAAATTTGATAAATTACTCATTAAACTGACCTTTAAGTATGACACACCCATTTTAGAGGTAAAATAGTTTTGCTGTTAACCAATAGAAACTGACATGCTACCGAATACACACACACACACACACACACACACTGGTAGTTTGAAAGTCATTGGCCCCCATAAACTCATGAGGAGTGGCACTTTTAGGAGGTGTGACCTTTTTGGTATAGCGTTGTTGGAAGAAGGTATCACTGTGGAGGTGGGCTTGGGGGTCTCATATATGCTCAAGCCACTCCCAGTGTCTCAGATGACTTCCTGTTGCCTGTGGGTCAAGATATAGGACTCTCAGTTCCTTCTTCAGCACCATGTCTGCTTGCATGTTGCCATGTCTCACCATTGATGATAATGGAATAAACCTCTGGATTGTAAACCACCCAATTAAACGATTTCCTTTATAAGAGTTGCAGTGGTTATGGTGTCTCTTCTCAGCATTAGAAACTCTAATACACACATGTGCATGTGCATACACATAGACACAGACGCACACAGACACAGACACACACAGACACACACACACACACACACACACACACGACATTATCTCATCCAGAGAAGTCAGGGTGCAATAAAAGTTGTCCATCTCAAAACAAATGGTAACTTCCTTATTAAATAACTATGTGGTGGCTGACTGCTTCTTGTCTCAAGTTTTAAGGGCAAGTAATGAAATGATATTTTCTTGAGTTGGCTTTAGAGTATTTGTTGGTAGGAAGTTTGACACTCATGATTTGCTCAATACTTATTTTCACAGCCTTCTTACCAAGTGTGAAGGGATGATTATTATTTCTCTAGCTCTGGAATTTTGAAAACTGAGCTACAGAGGGATGGACTTTGAAACCAGGTGACACTTGGCGATCCAAAGTGGGTGCTTACATGAGCTGGATTTTCTACGCCGCCACGTGACACTCAGGCCCCCTCACTTCTCTCCCTGCTGCTTCAATCATCCCCCGGGATTGAAAAATTTTAACTCCAGGTGTCTAGGACCATCACCTGGGTTTTAATCAGCTCTCGCAGGAGAAAACGGAGCTGAAGTACTGCGCCTCCCTTGTTTTCCAGTATCCAAGGCTGGATTTCTCCCTGTTGCTAGGGATGCCTTTCTAGTTCAGTAAAATGTTCTAAAGCATATATCCTGATGCCGGAACCAAGGAAATCTCCAGAAAAGTTTTATACTTTTCAAAAGACCAGTTTTTATTCATACTTTGTTTTTTTTCTACTTCTTAAATTGTATTTTAATTCTTGCATCCTATAACTCACACAGGGCGTGCATTCTCCATTAAATGCACTGACCAGGACTCAAGAATTTTTATCTCTTGATTTAGCAAAGAAAACAGGAAGAAGGAGGAAGCACAAAAATTAACACGCGCACACACACACACACACCTCACCACCACCAATCACCCAATTGATTGCTTTGAGGTGAATAATCTCTGAGTGGGAGGCTTTAAAAAAATCTATATTCTTTACCACTAAAATTAAGGTCATGCTTTAGTTAGGGTTCAGTGACTGTGATAAAAACACTAGCCAAAACCTGGGAAGGAAAGGGCTCTTATTTGGTTTACTTATCCTGCATCGCTGTCCAGAAGCCAAGTCAGGAATCTGGAGGAAGGAACACTGCTTACTGGCTTGCTCCTCATGGCTTGCTCAGTCTGCCTTCCCACACAGACCAAGACCATCTGCCCACAGGTGGTACTGAAAGCTCTCCGAAGAGAGTCTTCCCTCAGGAGAGACCCCTCACC
>JABTXL010005620.1:21502390-21558783 GCA_025134845.1 Neodon shergylaensis | reverse complement strand
TGGCGTTATAGGGGCTGCATAGCTGGAGTGGGGGGGGGTCTTTCAGTACCTCCCCCAGTATCCTCTTTTTTTTTTCTTCGAGACAGGGTTTCTCTGTGGTTTTGGAGCCTGTCCTAGAACTAGCTCTGTAGACCAGCCCCAGTATCCTCTGCATCTCTCCTATTCTCTGCGTCTCTCACTACTCAAGAGAATGCCCACAGACTTGCCTGCGGGCAATTTGATGGAGGGATTTTTCTCAATTGAAAGTCTTCTTCCAAAATAACTCTAGCTTGTGTCAAGTTGGCAAAAATTCAGCAGGAGGCCGGGCGGTGGTGGCGCACGCCTTTAATCCCAGCACTCGGAAGGCAGAGGCAGGCGGATCTCTGTGAGTTCGAGACCAGCCTGGTCTACAGAGCTAGTTCCAGGACAGGCTCCAAAGCCACAGGAAAACCCTGTCTCGAAAAAAAAAAACCAAAAAAAAAATTCAGCAGGACAGGTCAGTATTGTGACAGAAATGATCAAATCAAATAAATTGCCGTGAAACGGGTAGGCTTAAAACAACAGAGCTCCATTATCACCCAGCTCTGAAGCCGGAAGTCCAGAACCAAGATGTTGGTTTGTAGGGATATATTCTCTTGAAGGCTTTGGGGACAATCCTTCCTTGACTCTTCCGAGTTTCTCATGACTGCATTTCTTGACTTTCTATTTGTCCTCACGTGCCCTTCCCTGTGTGGTGATGCCCAAATAAATACTCCTTGTCTAGAAAGAGCCATGACTGTTGGGTTAGGGCCCACTCTAATCTAGTGTGCCTCCCTTGTAATCACATATGTGAAAAGCCTGTGTCCAAATGAGTTCATTTATGGGTCCATTTGTGGTAAGGATGGTGACCTCAGCAACATAACCCAAAGTCAAAGGTTATGACTTTGTCAGGACCCAAGGGAACAGACAATGTCAACAGAGTAGAAAGATGACTGTCCAGTTTAATTCTCCAAGTTGTTAAGTGACCATGGAAGAGGGCATAACACATTTTTATGTTTGGCACGTCAGGGGGGTACATTACATGCTGTACTGTCAGATGATGGTTTCCAGTTCAGAAGCAGCAGGCGTTATCTGGGTCCTAATTAACTATTTAGAATATCAGGCCCCACTTGAAGTGTGTACTGAATCAGAAGTTTTGACAATATTTCCAGGTCAGTGTCTTTTACATCCAAGTCAAAGGAATACCACCTGGGACTGCTGGCTTTTGAAGCGTGGGTCTCAGCACCTTTGACTTCATTCAAATTTGTCAGATCGATAGCAATTGATTCCATCTAATCCACTGAGCCATAATCTCTAGGGGTGAGCCCCAGGGAGCTGGTTCAACAGGCTTCTGGATGGCAGGAACTTCAAGAACCATAGACTAAGAGGAAGTAATTGAGAGCTATTACTGATAAACAACTGGTAGAGAGAAGGAGTTTCCTGGATACAGATATGGGAGGCTCCAGAACTAAGGAAGTGTAACAAGAAATGCCCCAGCACAGGAAAAATAGCAAATACTCTCTAGCCAAGAAAACTTGTTTCATTATATTGGACAGAAGTCAACTGGTGATAAAGAATATCTCGAGGGTTGCAGAATTGAAAGAGCCATGAGCAAACCTGCAACTCCTGTTTATCATTTGAAAAGAGAAGGCTTAGACAGTGGCTCTCACTCTGTATTTACAGAACTCTATATATGAACCTTCCCATCAGAAACAAGAGGGACTGGAGCTGAGGACACAAATACGCAGTCTTAGGAAGCACCACAAAGGGTTTGAATGGATAGCTATGGTTGGACTTCCTTGCCTCAGAGGGAAAGAACTGATGATTAAATAAAGTCATAGCCATTTGATACAGAATAAAATTTGTTCAATTG
Source organism: Neodon shergylaensis (assembly GCA_025134845.1). Lineage (NCBI taxonomy): Eukaryota > Metazoa > Chordata > Mammalia > Rodentia > Cricetidae > Neodon > Neodon shergylaensis. The sequence continues at coordinate 21,556,913 of JABTXL010005620.1, read as the reverse complement.
TGGTCTTTTACTGTCTGTACACATGCCTACGAAATAATTGCTGATAAGTCTAAATGCAATCAAAATGTGTGACCTTTGTTCTTTTCAATGAATTCTGTATTTCTAAAATTGTATTCTAAGTTAAAGAATGCTTTTGTGGACTCAAGAGAACCTCAAAATATGCCAAATTCACTGGACAATCTATCTGTCACTATTTGCTACCTATTTTATTTATTGAAAAAATTCGAGACAGATTCTCATTATGTAGTTCTGGCTAGCCTAGAACCCACTATGCAGACCACTGGCCTCGAACTCACAGAGGCCCATCTGCCTCTGCCTCTTGTGTGCTCGGATTCAAGTCGCATATGACCATGCCTGGCCACACTATTCTTTATGGAGACAGTCAGGTCAGTAACTGTTCAGGTACTCGTGACAAGAGTGTGGCCTGTATTTGCTGTGGGTGACCGTTCATTCACATGTGTGCATGGGTCTACATGCCACCATGTACGTAAATACATGATTAAATAAAATTCTCAAAAATGTTTGTTTTGTGGTGAGTATGTCTATTGGGGGAAGGTCGGGGAAAAACAAATGACAAAGTTCCCATTTTCCAGATGGCAATAAATGGGGCAACAGCCTAGACAGTGTTGGGCACAGGGACTGGCCAGCAAATGCCTAGCTGAAAGGGCTGCTTTCTAGGATAATAGTTAGATAAATTTGTTTTTATAGAGGCTATGTTTGTATAAAGAATGAACCAAGGTAGCTTCAGTTTCTTTTACCCAGAAAGTCTTGAGAATGTAGAATCGGGTAACCCAAAGTGACTGTGACTAGGTGTGTGTTGTACTGAAATCTAAGTTAATTAGAAGTTAATTTCAAAATCAATTCCTAGCCTAGGCAGTTTGGATGATCACCTTACTAGTCCTGGATGGAGGTGGGTGGTCCTTGGACTTCCCACAGGGCAGGGAACCCTAACTGCTCTTTGGGCTGACGAGGGAGGGAAAGGGAAAGGGGAGACAGTGGTGGGGAAGAGACAGAAATCTTTAATAAAAAAAAAATCAATTCCTGTCACACTAGGCACGTTTAAAGTGTTCAATAGTCATGTGATTACTGTCTATAATATCAGGCAGTGCAGTTAACTCCTTCCCCAGGGGATTGGGGGGCAGAAACAAGGCCCCACCCATTCTCCTAAGATCCCAAAGACAATGCAGGCATGATTCTACCACAGCTCATTCTGGGGAGCCAGTGTGTTTGCTGGGGTTTATTACAGAGCACAGGTAAGGAGTTTGCTTGTAGGGGTGTGGGCATCCCTCTCCAACAGGCTGCACAAGGAACCTAGTACACAGCAGGGGTGATGTCTTCCCCTTGGTAGGATAGATGGAACCCCACTTCCTGTTCCTCCCCTCTCTACCACTAGCCCCTCCCCAAGGCAGCATAAATTAAGACTGTGTTCCAAGCAGCATTTGAGAACTCAGGGGAGGGCTTTGTGACCCTCCTCACCTCTCCTTGGGGCAATGTAAACAGCCAACAAGCCCAACTAGGGTAATAATCTTTTTGCAAGGGGCCACAGATGAATTCCCCAAAATGGCGGTTGCTAGGCTTGGAAAACAATCACACACCACAGGCAGCAAAAACCATTTCAAGTGTTGCGGAGAGTATATTGGACAGCAGCCTATCTGCCTTAAGCATCAAGAACTACTTTACAGGGAAGAGAATGGTACTATGACTTACTCAAACACTTCAGAGTAATATGGGAGAAGAATAGCAACCTTTGAAAAATATTTCTGCATTTGCAACTCAAGCCTCCCCATAGAAATGTACACACGCAATTGTAAACACCTGGCTTTCTTTGTGCAGGCAAATGGCCCTGTAATCTTGTTCCCACTCAGTCACTCTCCCCAGTGAACAGAATCTTTTCATCCTGTTTTTAAGACTTAAATTGGCTCTCAATTACACCTAGGAACATGAAAATAATTTTTAAAAACCTAAACAATTGTAATGATTTTGAGAATATTTCCCAGGTTACCCATAGGTTTAAAAATAACACCAAAAACAAACAAAAAAGAACACACACCCCCAAATAAAATTTAAAAAAAAGCCAAAAAAAACAAAACCATGTATTGCAGACTGATGCCGCATTACGTATGACTTGGGAGGGGGATTTAGCCATGGAACAAGAAGCCCAGAAAGGATGTGAACATCTTCAGGACTGTCCTAAAGGTCATGTCCGTAGAGCCGGGAGCCGAGCATCCTGGGAGTCTGCACACCATCGTTTTACTAAGGTTTGATCTCAAAGTTTGTATCCAACCGCCGTGGGGAGGGTACCTGAACCTCTGGGGAAGGGATTGGGTCCTGATGATGCAAGCTTTATAGAGGGATTAAAAATACTCACAGAAATTTGTGTGCTCTTTGCCGTTTCTGGGGGACATAACAAAAGACTGTCCCCTATAAACTAAGCCAGGCGGTAACCAGAGACTGAACCTGCAGATGCCTTGACGTTAAATTTCCTTATAAATCGTCCAGTCTGCCTTGTGAATACAGTCCAAGCGGACGGAGACAGCAGCTCCCCCAAGTCTCCTTCTCTGCCAGCATCTTTGTTTCCAGCCTTCTTCTGTTCTACTTCTCTTAGGGAATTACATAAAACACACGGATTATCAGATGGGCAAACTCAGAATCTGGAAAGGAGCCAGCGCGGGGGCCTGTTCCTGCTTCCCCCGAATCTCCACCCCCTCCACCCTCCACCCTGCCCCCCACCTAGCCACACCACACACCCACCCACCAACTTCTGGACTCACTGAGAACAGAAAATAAAAATTATTCAACCATAGCCACTTTATTAGGTTTCTTTATCGCGTTGTTTGCCCTGTCGTTAATCTGGTACTTTTAAAAGATGTTTTTTCCTTCTGGATGGCAAGAGGTCCCTAAAACAGTTTGAGATTAATATTATTTGTCAAATAAAATAGTCAGAAGAACACTCTTCAAGCAAAGCTGAAAGAATCATGAATATAAGAGATACTGATTATAAAATCTAAAACACATGCATAATTTAAAAATACTTTATGTAAATAAAAATCATCAAACAGTGTTTCAATAATAAAGTAATGTATATGAATATTTAACTGTGATAAGAATAATCTTATTAATGCACAAAGTTGAAAATAGCCCAAGTCATCAAAAAGATGCCCAGACATATCGCACTGATTTCAGAGGAGCCACGGAACCTCCTCTTGGTCTTGGAGACTTCTTGTGAGTTGTTCACAAAAAAGAAAATATTTCTGCATGGACAATCTCCCAGGCACATTTGCTAGACTATTGTTCTTATAAGTGGTCACAGACAACTTAGAAGCAATGTTTTGTCCAGGTTTGCTCTTTTCCATTGGTGAGGAAGCAGGACCCTGCTGCTGGATTCCCTGCTCCAAGCATGTCTTCCGACCTGATCTCCATTTACAGGTACATTGCCGTGATGAGCCTGCCAATACGGTGTTCCTCCCTAAGAGTCTGGAGCGTGCAGACTGAAGGTGTTTGCTACAGCACTTCTGGGTTGGCTACGAGGGTGCCTCCCTTTGGAAACGGAGGAGTTTTTGAAACCTAGAGGAATCTGAAATTGCCCCTGACATTTAGACCTCACAGAGGACGTTTTCCACTAGGGTTCCACAACATAAGGTCTCCCAGTCACCTTTGGTCCTGGGACAGTGACGGTGGAGAAGGACTTCCTGGGAAGATGTAGAATGGAGTCCCATTCCAGCAGGCTCCAGAGGGTCCCATAAACCTGGGACAGAGGGTTTGGGTGGGTATCACCTGTGCTGTGTAAATTCCACAATCTCCAAATTTACATTTCTGTGGGGGCTTTGTTTTAGAGTTACCATTTCCCACACCTCCTTCCTCATGGTCTTTTATGCTTTTTATTTACTACTTTCCAAACTTAAAAGTGATTTTAGGCGATTATGAGTATGTTTATTTTTAAAATTGTTGGGATATAAGCTACCTATTCGAGGGGCCAGATGGCTTGGCAGGTATAGGCACTTGCTACCATTCCTGCTTTCTCTCAATCTCGATCATTGTTATTTTCCAATTTCTGTAAAGCATTTAAGGCAGAGCCTCATACACTCTCAGTTTTCTTTTTTTCTAGGAGCCAGGCTAAGTATTTATTTTTTTTTCATTATTTTTTTTATTTTTTTTTATTTTTTATTTTTTTTATTGAGAAAAAGAAAAAAGTTTCCACCTCCCCCCAGCCTCCCATTTCCCTCCCCCTCCTCCCACCCTTCTCCCCCTCCCCCCACTCCTCTCACCCTCCCTCTCCAGTCCAAAGAGTAGTCAGGGTTCCCTTCCCTGTAGAAAGTCCAAGGTCCTACTCCCTCCGTCCATGTCTAGGAAGGTGAACATCCAAACTGGCTAGGCTCCCACAAAGCCAGAACTTGAAGTAGGATCAAAACCCAGGGCCATTGTCCTTGGCTTCTCATCAGCCCCCATTGTTCGCCATGTTCAGAGAGTCCGGTTTTATCCCATGCTTCTTCCGTCACAGTCCAGCTGGCCTTGGTGAGCTCCCTATAGATCAGCCACACTGTCTCGGTGGTTGGGTGCACCCCTCGTGGTCCTGACATCCTTGCTCATGTTCTCCCTCCTTCCGCTCCTCATTGGGAACTTGGGAGCTCAGTCCGGTGCTCCTGTGTGGGTCTCTGTGACTATCTCCATCCATCACCTGATGAAGGTTCTATGGTGATATGCAAGATAATCATCAGTATGGCTATAGGATAGAGTCATTTCAGGTTCTCTATCCTCAGCTGCCCAAGGAACTAACTGGGGACCTCGCCTTGGGCTCCTGGGAGCCACTCTAGGTTCAAGTCTCTTGCCAACCCTAAGGTGACTCCCTTAACTAAAAATTGTGCTTCCGTGCTCCCCTATCCAACCTTCCTTTATCCCAATCCTCCTGTTTCCCCAAGTTTCCCTCATCCTCCCCTTCTCACTTTTCTCTCCCCTTCCCCCGATACTCCCATCCCCCCCCCCCAAGATCCCAAAATTTCTCCCCGGCAATTTTGTCTACTTCCCTTAGTCAAGAGAATAATTATATGTTTTTCCTTGGGTTCACCTTCTAATTTAACTTCTTTAGGTTCACCAATTATATACTCCGTGACCATTATTTATGGCTAGAAACCAATTATGAGTGAGTACATCCCATGTTCATCTTTTTGGGTCTGGGATACCTCACTCAGGATAGTGTTTTCTATTTCCATCCATTTGCATGCAAAATTCGAGAAGTCATTGTTTTTTACCGCAGCGTAGTACTCTAATGTGTATATATTCCACACTTTCTTCATCCATTCTTCCATTGAAGGGCATCTAGGTTGTTTCCAGGTTCTGGCTATTACAAATAATGCTGCTATGAACATAGTTGAGCAGATGCTTTTGTCATGTGATAGGGCATCTCTTGGGTATATTCCCAAGAGTGGTATTGCTGGGTCCAGGGGTAGGTTGATCCCGAATTTCCTGAGAAACCGAAACACTGATTTCCAAAGTGGTTGCACAAGATTGCATTCCCACCAGCAATGTATGAGGGTACCCCTTCCTCCACAGCCTCTCCAGCAAAGGCTATCATTGGTGTTTTTGATTTTAGCCATTCTGACAGGTGTAAGATGATATCTCAAAGTTGTTTTGATTTGCATCTCCCTAATCACTAAGGAGGTTGAGCATGACCTTAAGTGTCTTTTGGCCATTTGAACTTCTTCTGTTGAGAATTCTCTGTTCAGTTCATTGCCCCATTTTTTAATTGGGTTAATTAGCATTTTGAAGTCTAGTTTCTTGAGTTCTCTATAAATTTTGGAGATCAGGCCTTTGTCTGTTGCAGGGTTGGTGAAGATCTTCTCCCAGTCAGTAGGTTGTCTTTTTGTCTTAGTGACAGTGTCTTTTGCTTTACAGAAGCTTCTCAGTTTTAGTAGGTCCCATCTATTCAATGCTGCCCTTAATGTCTGTGCTGCTGGGGTTATACATAGAAAGCGATCTCCTGTGCCCATTTGTTGTAGGGTGGTTCCCACTTTCTCTTCTATCAGGTTCACTAAGTGCCCACTTAAGGAAAACAGAGAAAGCACACATTGGAGACTTAACAGCCCACCTGAAAGCTCTAGAAAAAAAAGAAGCAGACTCACCTAGGAGGAGTAGAAGACTGGAAATAATCAAACTAAGGGCAGAAATCAACAAAATAGAAACGCAGAAAACAATCCAAAGAATCAATGAAACAAAAAGCTGGTTCCTGGAGAAAATCAACAAGATTGATAAACCCCTATCCAAACTAATTAAACGGCAGAGAGAGAATATACTAATTAATAAGATCAGAAATGAAAAGGGGGACATAACCACAGACACAGAGGAAATTCAGAGAATCATTAGATCCTACTACAAAAGCCTGTATGCCACAAAACTGGAAAATGTAAAAGAAATGGACACTTTTTTAGATAAATACCATTTACCAAAGTTAAACCAGGACCAGGTGAACAATCTAAATAGACCTGTTAGTCGCGAAGAATTAGAATCTGTTATCAGAAACCTCCCTACCAAAAAGAGCCCAGGACCAGACGGCTTCAATGCGGAATTCTACCAGAACTTCCAAGAAGACCTAATACCTATACTCCTTAATGTATTTCACAATATAGAAGCAGAAGAGTCATTACCAAATTCCTTTTATGAAGCTACAGTTACTCTGATACCAAAACCACACAAAGACCCTACCAGGAAAGAGAATTACAGGCCAATCTCACTCATGAACATTGACGCAAAAATCCTCAACAAAATACTGGCAAACCGAATCCAAGAACACATTAAAAAAATTATCCACTATGATCAAGTAGGCTTTATCCCAGAGATGCAGGGCTGGTTCAACATACGAAAATCTATCAATGTAATTCATCATATAAATAAACTGAAAGAAAAAAACCATATGATCATTTCATTAGATGCTGAAAAAGCATTTGACAAAATTCAACATCCCTTTATGATAAAAGTCTTGGAGAGATTAGGGATACAAGGGTCATACCTAAATATAATAAAAGCTATATACAGCAAGCCGACAGCTAACATCAAATTAAACGGAGAGAAACTCAAAGCCATCCCACTAAACTCAGGAACACGACAAGGCTGCCCACTCTCGCCATATCTCTTCAATATAGTGCTTGAAGTTCTAGCAATAGCAATAAGACAACATAAGGGGATCAAGGGGATTCGAATTGGAAAAGAAGAAGTTAAACTTTCGTTATTTGCAGATGATATGATAGTGTACATAAGTGACCCCCAAAACTCCACCAAAGAACTCCTACAACTGATAAACACCTTTAGTAATGTGGCAGGATACAAGATCAACTCCAAAAAATCAGTCGCCCTCTTATATACGAAGGATATGGAAGCAGAGAGGGAAATCAGAGAAACTTCACCTTTCACGATAGCCACAAACAGCATAAACTATCTTGGGGTAACTCTAACCAAGGAAGTGAAAGACCTATTTGACAAGAACTTTAAGGCATTGAAGAAAGAAATTGAAGAGAATACCAGAAAATGGAAGGACGTCCCTTGCTCTTGGATTGGGAGGATCAACATAGTAAAAATGGCAATTCTACCAAAGGCAATTTATAGATTCAATGCAATCCCCATCAAGATCCCAGCAAAATTCTTCACAGATCTGGAAAGGACAATAATCAACTTTATATGGAAAAACAAAAAACCCAGGATAGCCAAAACAATCCTATACAATAAAGGATCTTCTGGAGGCATTACCATCCCTGACTTCAAACTCTATTACAGAGCTACAGTAATGAAAACAGTGTGGTACTGGCATAAAAACAGAGAAGTCGATCAATGGAATCTCATAGAAGACCCAAATTTTAACCCACAAACATATGATCACCTCATTTTCGATAAAGGAGCTAAAAGTATACAATGGAGGAAAGAAAGCATCTTCAACAAATGGTGCTGGCACAACTGGATATCAACCTGTAGAAGATTGAAAATAGATCCATATCTATCACCTTGCACAAAACTCAAGTCCAAATGGATCAAAGACCTCAATATCAGTCCGAACACACTGAACCTGATAGAAGAGAAAGTGGGAACCACCCTACAACAAATGGGCACAGGAGATCGCTCTCAGTTTTCAATGACTGTCAACTGCCCCAGTGGTGACCAAGTACTGTCATAGAGAGCCTCTCGGCTGGCGGCAATGATTCCTCAGAGTGTACAAATTAATAAAAGTCCAATTGTCAACAACCCCCATGCCTCCATTTGTTTTATTGCTGTTTGGCCACATGTAGGACACTGTTCTAAATACTAGGGATTTAAAACCAACAAGAAAAACAGACATGGACTTCTTTCTTCCGTTTTCATAACTTCACAGATGTCTCTACTTCCATGACATACTTAAAATCCCAAGTCCTGACTTGAAATATACCTTCCCTGGGCAGGAAAACAGGGCAATACTAGAGTAATAGGTGGGTATGGCTCAACGCTGCTGTGAAGCACTTGTTCTAGATAGACACCAGTACGTTCATCATAAAGCTTGCAACTTCTCCTATAAGGGTAGGAAAACAGAAATATGCTTGGATTAGAATGTAGGCTCTAGAGCCAGATTTCTTGGATTTGAATCATTAGTCTCACTAGGAGTAGCTAAGGCATAGGGGTGGAGGGAGACACATTTATGGAGAACAAATCATACTATAAACGTAAAAGCAGCCTGAATTTCTTAAAAGAGAAAGTTGGTCTTGGTGGGAAAAATGTAAATGAAAACAATAGGAAAACCTACGCAGCATTGAAGGTAATAATCATTCTGCATGTTTGCCTTCATACAATGCTACACAGATGTATAATGTCTCTATGGGTTATTTTTTATATCAACTTAGTATGGAATATCTCATTTGACAGGTGAAGAAAGTGAGTACTAGAAAGGTTGACAGATGGACTCCAACCATACATGTGAGAGAAAACGTCACCAGGTGAAGACGCTGCAAGGCTCAGGGACAGGCCTGGAGCAGACAAGCATCATTCTCAATCATTCAGGATTCCTCTTCTGAATAAGGATTCTGGAGAACTGAGGTTCCTCATAAAATATGTAGATATGTATCTTCTTTACTTTGCACAAATAAAGCAGGATTTCACACTGCAGGGTAAGGGAAGATTCAGAAGAAAGCCAGGGAAGGGTGACTGTAAAGCCTTAGAGATTTCCAGGTTCAGAAGGTTTTTACAACCTGCAATTGTCAAACAAAAATTACAACCCTTTTCCTCCCCTGGCCCTAGACCATTTCCAAGCCAGAAAACAGCAGTAGAGAGTCCTAGTTGAACTTCCATGGTCCCAGGGAAGTCCTACAACCCACTAAGGCCCAACTTTATTTTCTTTGTTTTATTTTATTATTTTTATTTTTTTGGTTTTTCAAGACCGGGTATTTTTTATTTTTAAAACAATCTTATTTTACATACCAATCCCAGTTCCCTCTCTCTTCCGGTCCTCCTACTCCCCCCTTTCCTTTCTCCCCACCCCATCCCCCATCCACTCCTCTGAGAGGGTGAGGCCTCCCATGGGAAGTTCACAAAGTCTGTCACAACACTTGAGGCAGGACCAAGGCCCACTTCCCCAACCCCTCCAACTCCCCCCGCCCCCCGTGTTTAGGCTGAGCAAGGTATCCCTCCATAGGGAATGGGCTCCAGAGAGTAAGGCCAGACTTTATGAAGAAAATATAAAACAAAACAAAGCAAAACAACAACAACAACAAAAATCCTGAATAAGAGGAACATATCTATCTTTGTTACTGGGTGTGAGGATTCACAGATGTCAACAGAAAAGTATTATCTCAAGATCCTGAACCAGGCAGTTCTAACTGCAGGGTCAGCCAGCGCCAGGCAGCACCTGCTTCTTCATGAATGAAGAAGGTGAGCCCTCTCTTTGTGCTTCCTCCGCCTGCCCTCACGGTTCCTGTGGCATGTGTGTGCTCGCCTGTGCTCAGCTCGCAGCGGAAAACCACTTCCCCTCTCCGTGGCCCTGAAAATCAGAACCACATGTGGTTCCAGTCTTTCTTCTCAGTTTTATTTTCCAGGTCTTAACTCATAATTGCCCTCCGGGTTTCTGAACTGGTAAGGGAATGTTTTCAATTGAAACGAGAGTTCCTGCCAAAAGGAAAGAGCATGAAAACACAGTCTTCGTCTCGTATTTGGTAAACCCCCTACTTTCCATTTGAATTCGAAATGTGGAGGTTACATTACAAGAGCACTTTTTTTTTTTAATCTGTGTATATCTCAAACCACAGGCAATCTTTGAATGAGCCTGGGTATTTAAATTGTTTACATGCAATTTATTGAGAAAAACTTTTGAATGGAAATGGACAGTCTACCAAAATAAACACATTAATTCACTGCTTAACTTCTATTGTGAAAGGAAAAGTTTCTTCCGTTAGATTGCTACACATTGCGATCAATGGTGACCTTTTCAAAGTAAGTTGTTCTTGCCAATGAAAAGAAGAGATGACTCAGATTTCGGATAGGAAGAAGCCCTCTGCCGGTACCCAGGAAAAGTGATGGTGTTGAACCGTCTCTTCTGCTCATCTTTCTATTGATAATCACTTATCAGCAACATGTCTCCTTACATTTAATAAAAATTGAGTTTCCTTAGCCTCAGTCTTCTAAATTATCTCTTACCAGGGCTTAGTGTTTGAACTGAGGTGAGTAACTGCTGGAACCAGTGATTCTTGGAACCTCACCATTGCCAAATACTTCTTTGTGCTAAGAGATTTTTAGAGCAATAGCTCAATTGGTGAATCTTTAAAGTAGACAATTTTATTATCCTTGTTTAAGGGAGGAGGGGGGGGCTTCAGAAAGTCAAGAAATTTGTTCAAGATCACACGATTTATTAGTGTTTGAGTGAAGATTCACATATACACTTTCACCACTCTCGTTAAAGCCAGAATTTCTGTTTGGGGTCTACACAGAAAAGCCTTTTAGATTTAGTTATAATCTCCAGTAGAGAAAGAAACCAGATAAAACATTATATTTTGGAGTGAGAACTGCTAAATTCATGAACAACCGAAGCTTTGCAAAAGCTGCATGAGTCTCTAAGGATCTCAGAGAGCAATTTACCCACACAAGTTAGCACTGAGAAGGGAGAAATACTGAAACCTCCTAACTCCCAAGGTTGTCCATTTCCCGATAATGATAAAGGTTTAGGACTGGGTAATTATGTTTTAAGATTTCATTGAAGTGTGAAATACTACCATTGTGTGATTCTCAGAAATTAAATCAAAGCTTATATCAAGTAGAGTTTATTTTCGTGTTCTCAGGGAAACGGAGCAATAAGTGGAACACCAGGTAGCAGGGCTGAACACAGGAACTCGGGGACTAAGATTAGAGCCAATGTATCTCGATCTTACAACCGAGATTGCTTTAGTATTATTAAACAATTATAAAAAAATCATTATCTGCTACTGAATGTGTTCATCGTTCAGACAATATACAGAAAAAGAAATAAGTTAAATCCTAAGTCTCAGATACAATTTCTTTACAATTTTGCCATTTGGGTTTAATAATTCTAAGCTTTATCCATTTCATATCTATAGATGTTTTCTCATGAACTATGGGAAATTATCATTGGCACTTAGTGTCTTGGCTCTAGAGTGTGTGTGTGTGTATGTGTGCGCGCGCGTGGGTTTATGTTCAGGTCTGTTGCTGTTCCTGCTTGGGCTGCACATTTAGCAATCAGAGGCTGAGACTGGGTATCAATCTCTAACCCCAGCTGATTTTTGTTGTTGATGTTTTAAATTTTTTGTTCATACACCTTATGTTTTGAGACAAGGTCTCTCACTGAATCTGGAGCTTAATGAGTCAGGTAGACTGACTGGGCAGTGGGACCCCTTCAGCTCTGGGTCTGCAATCATCTAACTCTGTACCCAGGCTTCACATTGAGGCTGGAGATCCAAAGTCAGGTCCTCGGAAGTAAGCACTTCACCGCCTGCACCAGCCCCTCAGCCTCACTGTTCTTCGTGGCTATCACACGTTCCACTGTGAAACCTTAGCAAGATTCAATTGATCTTCCAGGACTTGAAATTTATGTTTTATCGCCCGGCTGCAATTATTGTAAACTCTTATGAATAGATGACACTAACATCTTTTCAGAATGTGTTCAACAATTTCCTTAGGAGAAAATTATAGAGCAGGATGGCCAAAATCAAAAGGAATAAACAGTTTTGACCTGCTATTGCTTCCCACTGTCATTTCGTTTGCTAAATATTTGAGTATCTCAAATAATTCAACTTGGAACCTATACCTTTGTGTATAGTCAATGTGTGTCTCTTCCACTAATGTTGGATGTCCACCATTTTGGAAAGCAGGGATTGGAGACCATTTCGTGTTTCTCAAAGGCTAACAGACGGGGTTTGACACACTTAGCAAAATACTGTCCTACATTTTTCTATGGAATTTCTTCTAATGTAGTGGGCATTCTAGTTCTTATTTCAGAGATTGGAAAGAAAAATTGTTGTAGTAGGAGCAGCTGGGCTGCATCCCCAACACCCCGGCCGCCTGCACGGCTAGCTTATGCCCCGAAATAATTACACAGAAACTGTATTTATTTAAATACTGCTTGGCCCATTAGCTCTAGCCTCTTATTGGCTAGCTCTTACATATTAATCTAACCCATTTCTAATAATCTGTGTAGCCCTCGAGTTGGCTTACCAGGGAAGATCTTAACCTGCGTCTGTCTGGAGTAGGAGAATCATGGCGACTCACTGACTCAGCTTCTTTCTCCCAGAATCCTGTTCTGTTTACTCCGCCTACCTAATTTTCTGTCCTATGAGGGCCAAGGCAGTTTCTTTATTAGTTAACCAATGAAAGCAACAGATAAGATACAAGACCCACCTCCATCAAAAAATAATAGGAAAAAAAGGACGTTAAAAAAAGGAAGTGATTTCGGAAGAAATATAGGTTTTCCTGGCTCTTCTCTTAGCTGTGGAGAAATCATGAAATGCATGAAGCTTAGTCTTTTTTAAAATATTTATTTATTTATTATGTATACAATATTCTGTCTACATGTATGCCTGAAGGCCAGAAGAGGGCACCAGACCTCATTATAGATGGTTGTGAGCCAACATGTGGTTGCTGGGAATTGAAATCAGGACCTTTGGAAGAGCCGGCAATGCTCTTAACCTCTAAGCCATCTCTCCAGCCCCATGAGCTTAGTCTTGAACCCTCTTCTCTGTCTACCCTTTCTCTGCTCTGGCTCTGACCCCTCTGTTGTCCTTTCTGTGCCTCCATGGTCCTTCCCATTAGGGTCATCACTGCTTGTCCTCAGAGAAAGCCGAGTGATGAGCATCGTTTATGCACATGTGAAATGTCTGCTTGCATGGGCACTTCAACTGATCTTCAGAACTTTGAGACTGTCTGACTTGGGTGCTGGGAACTGAACTTGGATCCTCTGAGGGATCAGCAAGTATTTTTAACTGCTAAACTGTTTCTCCAGACCCCCATAAAGATATTTTAAACAAAAAAAATTATTCAAAATTCAAAAAGTCACATGAAATGGCAAAAGCTAGAACTGTGATGGTCTTCAACTTGATAAGAGCCACCTAAGTTTGTGATTGTCACCAGCAAATACGGAAAAGGCAATCAACCTGTTCAGCTGTTTCTAGGTTCTGGATTGCCAGACTACTGCTGTACTAAAAGCAGCTCTCCATGTATTAACTTAAGGTTCATTTTCAGCTGTTATCATCAGACAGATTGCAAGGAATTACCAGTAACTCCAGGTCTTTGCAATCTAATTTTTTATTCTGGCCTCTGTGGGCATCCATATCCATGTGTGAGTACACACGTGTATATCACACACACACACACACACACAATAAAGAGGGAGATTATTGGCCATCTTGAGTCTCAAATGTCACCTCTCCTGTAGTGTCCTTATCTCTAGTGGGTATTTCCATCCTGTTGTGTAGCTCAGTTGCTCAAAAAGCCAGTTAGTTTTTCTTCCAAGGCACACAGATAGGGATAATTGGAAAATCTGGTCAGTTTCTCTTGGGCTCATCTGGCATTTCTTTTTGACTATTGGAAATTGATAGCATGAGCAAGTCAACTGTATAGTTGTTCCTGCTGCAGAGCTTAGACTGAACACTTAGCCTGGTAACCACACAGTAGCCACTGTAGGACCTGCCAGTTCCTCAGGAACTAGACAGACTAGGCATTAGAATAAAGGGATATTCTTCACTGTGACCTCCTCCACTGTGTGTGTGTGTGAGTGTGCGTGTTAAACATCCAATTATCTTTATTAGCCATCACAGCTACATCACACAGCTACAGACCTAGACTTGCATTGCTGGGGTTCTTAAGTGTCTCTCACAATTACTGGCTGTGTTCAGACACAGCCTGGGAGTGTGAATGACTGAGTTTAGGGAGATGTATTGTCAATCACACAGATGCTCTGAAAGTGTTTTTGCCCATCTGTTGTGGAAGTCTGTTACTAGCCCAGCTTTCTCACTTTGAAGTTATGGACAATTCTACCCTTCCAATAAATTCCACTTCCACCTTACAGGTGGGAAGCTAAACTTCCATTGTTTTTAGCTGAAAGATCCCCAAGGTAGCTCCTGAAATCCTCGCCTGTCTCTGTAGGGCGTCTGGGCTGCTGGGTGGAAATATGAAAGACCCAGTCAAGTTGAGGAAGAGAAGAGAGTCTAGTTATGCTCAGACAGGTCGCTGAGGCTGTGTCTACTCTCGCAGCTGGCGGACTGCAGTCGTGGGTGTCAAGAAGGCTTTGACTCCGTTCTCTAGGCCTTGGTGGCCCTCTGTGGCTACACTTAACGTGCTCCCTTACTGCTCATCTTCATCTCTACGTCAAGGCTTCCTGAGGACAGGTCTCGTGCCTCTAACGTTCTGAATGCTGTAAACTGTCAGTACGCATGTGCAGAATGATGGCTACATAGAAACACAGAATGTGGAGGATTTTTCCGCTGCCATCCATTGTGAGTATATTCCAAATAGTCTCCCCCCACTGACGAGAGTTACTACACAGTGAGCTGGCTGGAGCAATCGAATGTTGGGATCAGTCTGAATCTGGCTTCTCATCTTTACCCAACACTTAAAGAAAATGCCATTTTTTTTAGCACACAGATCTCTCATGTGAACTGTGGCTGGTCTAGTTCCCGAAGTTTAGAGGCTGTGCTGAAGACTGTGATTTAGATGGCATTGTGACTCGGAGGTGTAGTCCTGGCTTAGTCGTGTGGTCAAGGTGTGATATGCACCTGGCTGAGAACTGTCACAACCCTTGAGAACCTTATTCCTGTGTGAATGAGCTGGGGATGTTTATGAAACGTATTTCCCTCTATGTTGGCTTTGTTGAGAGTGGGTGAGATCACCGATGGCCTACTCACCGGAGGCAAATCTATTCTGTGTACATCCAAGTAAGTGACCATGTAGTATGAAGGCAGTGTGCCATCATCAGACAAAGAGTGCCACACAGAGGCGGCCTCTTCCCAATTTATCCAGGGCAACCAATAAGAACTTTGGGCCACCCTCTAAGCCCTCCCATTATTGCTTTCTTTTTTGGATCATCACCGATCAAATAAAAAAATGAGGGATGAAATTAAAGAAGAGGAGAGAGAGGCCGGAGGAGCATCACGAGAGGCCTTAGACTTGGTGAAGATGTCACTGACGAGTAAGGTGATGCGGTTACCACAGCTTGGTGGTCCACCATCCTTACTCAAAGCCTTTAGAAGGCCTTTGGCTCTGGAATTCCTAATTACTTAGTCTAAGAATTATCTGTGTTTTTCAATTTCTAAGTCTGGACTAGAGAAGTAATATAAGAAGGGGGGAATGAACAAGACTGGTACCAATCCCTATGATAAAACTTCTAAGGACAGAGAGTTTCTGTGTCACCTTGTGTGTGCACATACATGTGGGTTTTCACATGGCTGTATCACAGGGAATAAGGAGTGAGGTCAGCCTGGAAGTCCGGGGTGGGACACAGAGCCTATTGAGTTTCCCAGCAGGAGGTCGTTTGGGCAACAACGTCTGTGGAATTGCGTGATAAGAAACAGTGAGCTTATTGAACACGGAGCTCAAAGATGGAAGTCTGGGTCATTTCCTCATCCTACAAATAAACTTGTGATACTCATGAACACTGTATTTCATTGTCTAAATATGGGATTATCATACTGCTTATCTAAACTACCTAGAATAGGTCAACAGTTTGAGCTAATCTGGGTTTTGTAAAAATTCTATTTTGGCAAACGGGTGTAGTATTTGGTGATAGACAGCCTGTATTTCATCAAGAGAATAATAGAGAATAATTTCCTAAGGAGATGAAGGGGTGCTACTGTTTGTTGAGCACCTAGGACATGCCAGGCATTCTTTTGGAAACAAGCAGTACAAGCAGCAGGTGAAATTTGTGACTGTCCACCACCCTCTCCTTCCATATACTTCCCAAGCCAACAGGAACTTGGGGTGAAACTAAAGATTTAAGATGAAGCAATTTGGAAGAAAGAAAAAAAAAACCTCTCAATCAGAGAAGCCACTATAATATGGCTCAGAAAGTTTTAACTCTTTGGGTTTATAAATTCAATTAGGCTATAAAAAATAAAAAAATGAATTTAAATAAATAGAAAGAAAATGAATTCCTCATGTAGACCACATTTATTATTTTAAGGGCGTGGTTTGGAGCCAATATTAAGCTATGGGACTCAAAGCTATGTAAGAGTTTAACAAAGATCATGTTGCACCCTGCAGGGGAAGAAGCCAATGGCACTGCCCCTCCCTGGTGTGGTCTGTCTTTCCTCAACGGGTGCCAAGATTCACACATGCACAACAGAGACCAGTTGGTCCCAAGCCAGCTCATCAATTCTCTGCTTGTGTTTTAAGCTATTTATAACGTTTACAGCTAGCGTAACAGAGAGGATGGTTTTCAGCATCTTTTGAAGATCTCTGTGGTACTCAAGTTGCTTGTTTTCCAAAATGAAACCTAAATGGTTCCATTGCAACATTGTTTCAGGACGTTTGACTTTGTCTGAGCTCCAGCTTCCTGCTGCTGCAGACAGAGGAAGCTGAGGTGACCAGAGGAGACTCTCGGGGAAAACTGAACAAATGAGTGGGCACGCACAAAGCGCTATCCACGAGAGAAGACAGAGGGTAGCTCATCTCATGTCACGGGGTGAATTGTCTGCTCATTGTCCAAATGCTGCAGCTTAAACCCCTGACACTTCCCAACTCTGATCAGGTTGTCGAAGGTAAACTGGGACAAGCCAAGCTGGAGGAGAGTGGGTCAAGATGACTACCACCTTGTATAAAGGGAGAGGTTAGGGGACACATACACGCAGTGCGAAGCATGCTGGAGGCAGAGGTAGAGTTAGGAGAGAGGCCTTAAAGAACCTCACAGATGTCTGAGAGAGTCAACCCTTTCCAACACTGTGTTCTGGGATATCCTTCTAGGACTGAGTCAGGACATTTCTGCTTTTCTATGTCACTTAACCGGGGAGACTTTGTTACGGCAGCTCTAGAAACCAGAGACACCATCCCTAAATTTCGCCAGCGTGGATGTACGCAGGTGTGAGATGGGATATTAGGTGAACTGCCATGGCCCTGTGAGGCATGGAAAACACACGTCCTGTGTAGTCGAAAGCTTGACACTATCCTCCATGGCAGTTGCTTGGGAAACAATTTAAATACCATTGAAACCATGCTGTGTGATGGTCTACACTTCACATTTATGGGGAAAATCTCAATCTACATTAACCTCCTCGAGCGACTTCTTATGTCCAGACAATTTTGGAAGGTCTCTGCCGTAGAGGCACCCTGGTCAGCCTTCTTGGAGGTTCTGGGAGCATGGAAATTATTCATCAGCAGCACCAACTGTTGCTTCTGCTCTGATCAAGAATTGGACTTTCAGTCCCTTCAAACATTGGCCATACAAGAATGGACACACTGGGCATGTGTGGAAAGAGAAGCTCCGATGAAGGCCAAGAGGTTTACAAGGATCTGATCCCATGATCTACGCCCACACACTCACCCTCAGCCCTGCTGCAGGCCACCGAGCCTTTGACCCAGACTCTCAGCGTCCCCTCCATTTCCCAGTCACACCCTTCTCCCATCTATCCCTGCTATCCGTGAGCAGAGGTTCCTGTCCACAATCAAGATGTGGCCACGCCTCTTAAAAACCCAGCTTGCTCAAGCAAGCGTCCTAGCTTTAAATGTCAAACTGTCAAGCTCCCCTTCTGCCCACGCTAGCCCAGGCCCTCCTTTCTTGTCACACTGCATGTCACGGCATTTCCTGAATAGACCATGGGGTTCTCTGCCCCTTTCTTTTCATTTTAAAATGTTCGTATGGTTCCAAGTCCAAGTCCAAATCTTACCTTTATAGAGTCTGCTCAGATCTTATCAGATAGACTCTCAGCTGCGGTTCTGCTGGGAACCGTTCATTGTTAGGATGACATTTATCAAGTTATCCCCTTCAGACCTACACATCTGTTTTCTTATGGGAAAGGGCTTCTTGAGTCGAGAATTTGTATCTGCTGTCTGTGGGAGCTCAGGGCTGACACAGCGTTTGGTACTGTGTGAACTAAGGAAATGCTGGTTGAATTTCATGGAATGACATAGCTATGTGCTTCCACTATGTCTTTTCTGAATAAAAATGAGAGGGCAGTTAACACGGACGCCCTAGTCATCTTTCTTTAGGGATGCCACTGAACTCCAGATTAAAATATTAAATAGGAGAGGACTGAAGGTTGCCTCCTAAATCTCTAACTTTGGCTAGTGTATGAGCATCATCTCGTGGAGGAGGGACAAGCAATGTCCCAGACAGGCATGAGTGAAGCCCTGTCTCTACTTCGAAGGTAGGCCTATGGAGTAACCATCACAAAACTTAGGGTGAAAGAAACATATTTGGGTTATGCTACAAGATGGACTATTGCCCGGGAACATAGGTTTCTAGATTATCTATAACCCCCCTTTACTCTTTTCAGAGTCAGATCCTGTAAACATGCTGAGAGGTTCATCTACCTCAGAAGCAGCTAAACAGTATTTTCAGACACGTTTTTCCCCCAGCTGTCCTTTGAGCTGGCTTTCTTCAATCAGTCCCGTCATAGAAGAGTGCCACCTAGAGGACAACCGAGCACAGGCCGCATGCTGGTGAGGCAAACTTGTCCTTAGACCTAAGGCTGGACACACGCTGCTAGTCTTTTTTCCTTCATGGCTTTAGCAAGACTTTGGCCTATCACTACCATGTCCTAATTTGGGGACACATGACTCTTTATTATTAGTGTTCGTGGGCATGAGATGCCAATATTGTCAGGGACCCAGCCCAGGACAAATGTACACTCCCAGAGTTAGGGGTTCACCTGATTTTCTCCCAGGATGAGGTGTTGGCCCTGGGGCTGATGGATAGATACAGATTTCTAGGACCACATGGAAAGGGCCAAACCCAATTTCTGACACATTATCAGAAATCAGTGAGGACTGGTACTCCTTCTGGCTCCTGCTTCTCCACACCCGAGCCTGTCTGTTATCCACCTTTTCCTCGCCATTTCAGACACTTGAAATAACTGGCCTTGATTTCTAAGTAGCCACATATCAGAGTTGGAATTTTAGGAAAGCATTATGCATGCTTGTCATCACGGATGTTCAATATACAGATCCTTTCCCAGCGTCTGCAACTGTGGTAAAGTGACATTTTTGTAGATTCCACTGTGATAACGGTTCTTCAGCAGCAGCCTGATGACTCAGTGCTGTGGGGAGGTCTTTCTGTGCGCTGCTGCTGTGAATATGTGTTTCTCTCATTGGTTGATAAATAAAGCTGAATTGGCCTAGAACAGAATAAGGATGGGCAGGAAAGCCAAAAGGAGATACAGGGAGAAGGAGGGTGGATTCTTGACAGACTCCCTCAGCCAGGTTTCCTGTAATCCACCGACCACAAGGTGATAGATGGGTGGGTTAATAGAAATGGGTTAATTTAAACGTGAGAGATAGCTAGTAATAAACTTGAGCCATCAATCAAACATTTATAATTAATACAAGTCTCTGAGTGGCTATTCGGGAACTGGAGGGCAGGAGAGAAAAGTCTCAGTTTACTCCTCGGGACTTGATTTCAAGAAGGATGCTCCAAAAAGCACACGTAACTAACTAAGAAGTTCTCTGGCAGTGGTGGTGCACACCTTTAATCCCAGAACTTGGGAGGCAGATGGATCTCTGCTGAGTTCAAGGCCAGCCTGGGCTAGAGAGCTTCCAAGACAGGCTCCAAAGCTACACAGAGACACCTTGTCTCAAAAAAACCAAAAACCAAACCAAACAAAAAACAAAAACAAAAAAACCCCACAAAAACAACAAGAACAACAAAACAGGTTTTTAAAAAAAGCAATTCTCATAATCTTTATTCACTTTGAAGTTAAAGATTCGGCATCGTCTATCAGCTCTTTGCTGGACCAAGTCAGACAGCCTACCGGTTTCTCACAGCAGCTCTGAAGGGCTTGGGGGAGGATTATTTCCAACTTTACATAATGTTTCGATATGATCCAGTTAGCAAGTGGTTAAGCCCACAGCAGGTCTCAGGTTTGTATAACCATGTACTCTGGGCTTTTGCCCCACAGTATACCCAGCCTTTTTTAAAAAAAATATTTCAACCTTTAAATTCATGGTTCCTAATTCACGTATCTGGATGCAGCAGTCTATTTTCTGCATTGGAAGTGGTCTTACTACTGGGTTTTCCAACGAAAACAGAATGAGCTAATCGGTTAAAGAGTGAAGGGAAAGAGAAATGCGCCGCGTCTCTCGATGGAAAAATGCAGCCCGTTTCCATTTTTTAACATTCCTATGAGATAACGAAAGCAGCGCGGGCCAGACTTGAAAAGGAAACTACGCGCGCAGGAGTTTCTTGCCTGTGCAGGATAAAACCGGAGTGGCTGAAAGAAGGAAATGCAGCCAGCCTGGGGCGTGATGACTCAGCGCCGTCAGTCACCTCCAGAACCTTCCCAGGAGCTGCTGTGTGGGTCCTGGGAGAGGCAGAAGGAGGAGGAAATGTCTGGACATTCCCTCTAGGGTGGGACAGGGTCCATTCTGAAAGGGAATGGAAACAGTCTTTTCCACCAAAGGCCCCAACAAACCTTGAGAGGTTAGTGCAATCTCGGAATAAAGCCAGGGGCTGTAATACTGCAGTATGAGCCTCTGCCCCAGCTCCTCAACTGTGACATTAATGCTCCGTAGTTGAATAAAAATAACAATTGACATGGTAGTAGATACCAGCAGAAGGTGATTTCCGGTTACATCTGTGCCTCTGCTTTTTGCCAGCCCGTGCAGCCTGCTGAGCTTCTCTGAGCCTCCCTTGGTTTCCTTGTGGGCAAAGATTCCTCGAAGTGTGTCAGGACGATTATACAAGAGGATCTCTCTGCCACTCCCCATGCTATCTATCTGTCCTGCAGCAGAATCCACTGCAGACAGTATTTCCTTAAGAAACACTATTTATCACTGTCATATTTGCATTACTCTACTGCAAATATTTGCATCATGATGAACTTACATGATCCAGCAATTTTTTTCTGAGTATGCCCTCTAAAGAAGTCAAAGACGGGACTTGGTTGATGTTTGCATGCTCGTGTTTACAGTGTTTATAGTGGCTGATTGGTGTATATGGTGTGGTGTGTGTGTGTGTCTCTGGGTGAGGTGTGTATGTGTAGTATGTATGGTGTTTTGTGTATGTATGGTATGTGAGTGTGTTGTGTGTGTGATGTGTGTGGTATTACTGTATGTGGTATCTGTGTGTGTATGTGGTATGTCTGTGGGGTGTTGTGTGCAGTGTATATGTGGTGTGTACGTGTGTGGGGTGTGAGAGGTGTGCATGTGTGGTGTGTACATGTGTGTGGTATGTTTGTACTTGAATCATGAAACTTGAATTTAGTAAAAAATAATAAAATAAAATGGAGACAAGAAACTATGTATCTAAGGCAAATACTTTGTTGCAGCTTGATAAGCATGTACCTTTCTGAAACCATTACCACAGTCAAGTGACCAGCCTTGTCCCCTCAGGATGCATACTGTGTGACATTGTAATCTCTCATTCCTGGTTCATTCCTGGGTACAACTGCCTCAACCACCAAGTAACCACCAATCTTTTCATGTCATGCAGAGTAGCTTTTTTTAGAATTCTGTACAAATAGAGTGATACAGAGTTTACCCCTTTGGGACCACCTTCCTTTTAAAAATAACACTGTCTTTTCTAATTCCATATCATGTATTCTGATGATATTCACCTTCTAGCTCCTCTCATATCATCCTGCCCTGCCATCCAGTTCTGTGTCCTTTCTTAAAAAAATCTACTATGTTCAGTTTATGCTGCATAAATACCCCTGGGTGTGGGGCTATTCCTACAGTGTGATCAACCCACTAGACTAGTTGAACCACCTTTATTTATTTATTTATTTTTATTATTTAATTAAAAATTTCCACCTCCTCCCCTCCTCCCATTTCCCTCTCGCTCCCCCCATCCCCATTCCCCTCCCTCTCCAGTCCAAAGAGTAGTCAGGGTTCCCTGACCTGTGGGAAGTCCAAGGTCCTCCCCCCCTCCATCCAGGACTAGGTAGGTGAGCATCCAAACAGACTAGGCTCCCACAAAGCCAGTACATGCAGTAGGATCAAAACCCAGTACCATTGTCCTTGGCTTCTCAGTCAGCCCTCCTTGTCAGCCACGTTCAGGGGTTCAGGGAGTCCGGTTTGATCACATGCTCCATCATCCAGCTGGCCTTGGTGAGCTCCCATTAGATCAGCCCCACCGTCTCAGTGGGTGGGCACATCCCTCTAGGTCCTAACTTCCTTGCTCATTGAACCACCTTTTTATACTCGACACTCAACATGATTCTTTAGAGATTCCTTAATGTGGCTGCATCTATTGGTGATTCAGGCCTTCATTCTATTTCATTTTTACTGCTAAGAAGCATTTCACTGTGTGGATCTATTTATTCTCCCATTTGTAATATGTGGTCTGTTCATCCTTAATTTCAGACTATTATAAAACCCCTAGAATATTTATGTACAAGTCTCTGTATGGATACAGTATGTATTTGGGAGTGGACTTTTTGAATCACATGTTTGGTATGTTTTGCCTTTTTAACAAACTTGAAAATGACTTTCCAAAGCAGCTTGGGGTTTTTGTTTGAGGGACAGGGAATGAGAGTTGCAGTTACTACGTATTTTTGCCAATGTTTGATTCTTCTTTCAACCTTGGCCATAATAAGAACTCTGTAGTAGTGTCTACTGTGGATTAAGTTGAATTTACTAAGCCTGCTCAGGCCTTCACAATCTCTTGCTCTACTTGTCAAGTGTCTCTTTTGGTGAAGCAGTGGTTCAAAAGTTTGCTCATCTTTTAGTGGGTCATAATGTTTTCTTATCACTGAGGTTTTTGTTTCATTGCTTTTTCTAGGCAGGGTTTCTCTGTGTAGCAGCTCTGAACCATTGAGTTCTGAGAGTCACTTATCAGCTGTATGTGGCTGGAAGGTCTACTCTCTCAGTCCGTTCTGCCTTTTCATCTTGGAGTGGACTGTATTTGTTTTAAATTAGTTAATTATGAGGAAACATAATTTACACTGTGTTTGGGGCCATTCTAAGAGCACTCACAGAGGGATTTCCAAACCAGCAGGGATTTCAAACAACAGCAACTGAAACAGAATGTGTTGAATGGAGAGAGCCGTTTGGCGGGAACCAGTTTCTGGAGTACTCTTCATTGAATCAATTAATGAGTTAATTAACTTGATCTTATTAATTAGGAGAAAGCTGTATGGCACTTCTAGTCCAGTACTGGTGTTTGTTGAAAACTGTTAATTCTAGGGGACTTAAGACAGTTAAACAGAGGTTTTAAAAACAACATGGAGAAGAAAAGCGTTTAGGAAAGAGTCTGTTGCCCAGGTCAACGAACATTGTAACAGATTTAGAGAAAATGTCGGTGGTGAGCAACAGTGTAGTTCTGATCTACTCTCAGCTCTAGCAACCTCTGCATTTCTCACAGCTAGAAAGGAAAGACAAGCCCCAAATGGTTAGAACCTTGTCGTCTCTCCAAGGCAAATTTCTCTCGGTTCACACCCAGGTGCAGCCAAGATGAGGGGGTGTGATCAGACGGGCAGTGACCAAAGCATGACCTTATGCTGGAGCTGGCCACTTCACATTCCTTTATAGCCTGACTGCCCCAAGTCTTCAAGCATGTCTTCACCCTCTTCGTGTACTTACTTGATTCCATTGTGTCTTATTTGATGGAAGCGCCATTTACATACATTAATCATTTTATTGGCCTGTTTTCTGACTATTGTATTTTCAGAGTATTTAAAAATACATACGGCAAATATTTTCACTTAGTCCATGGCACACTCCTCATTTTCTTAAAGCATGTTATGAGTAAATACACAATCAGATGTTGTCTGGGTACCTAGAATGGCTTAATGCCACTTAAATATCTAAGTATCAATTTTTTGTTAACTACAGGAAAGGCAATACAAACATGTACTTAGGTGTTACCATGTCTACATGCCTGCACTGCCATGTGTCTAGGCGACACTTCTATTCCCATGTAGCCTGCTGCTTCTCAAGATCCCTATCATACTCATGAGCTTGAGAAGGCTGCCCTGCTAATCAGACTCTTTAGAATCAGTGTCTTGATGCTTTACGCAGAAGACTGAGGTAGCAAAAGGCAAGGGAAGAACCGGTGCTCTCTCATCGCTTAGTCTTGTCTGGTCACCCCACTATCGTCTTTTCTCCATATTATTTGACAAATGAACCCGGACACTTTCTGTTCTTCATATATTAAAATTCTCCACAAACAGGGCTTTGAGCAGTTTTGTTTTGAGACAGGGTCTCACAATGTCTCTGTGGCTGGCCACCATGCCCAGTTTGAATGGATGCTGGAGGTTTGAAGAGGTTGACAGAGAATGTCCTGACATCAGTACACACCATGTTAAGTTTCGAGCGAGACTGCCTGCTCTGAAGAGTCTGGTGTGTCTCCAGCAGGAAGTTGTCTGACTGACTCCAGAGAGAATCATATGTCCAGGACATTTTGAGGGGTTGTTTCCTCTGTCTCTCTTCTTCTCAGAACAAATTAACTCCCCAAACATGTTATCTTAAGCCATTTTATGTTCCTGTCACATCATAATCAAGAGTAAGTAATTTGCAAATAATAGAGGTTTCTTTTGGCTCCCAGTCCTGGAGGCTGGGCAGCTTTAGATTAGGCAGCCACATCTCAGACTCGAGTCTCATAATGGAAAGCAGAAGAGAAGGGAGATGTGCACACAAGCAGACAGTTCTGAACTTCCACAAGACCGAACCCAAGTCTTCAAGAGATGGGGACTCTGCAGCTCCTCCCTGTTAACACAGCCGCATTGAAGAACTGAAGTCCCATTCCCACAGACACAAACGTGCTGAGGAAGCTGAAACAGCATCACTTAGATGCTTTCCTGGCTTTGTGTTGCTATACTTAAAGCTTCCAGCTCTACTCTTTTATATTAAGTCTCTATGGGTACTTTCCTAGAGCATTATCCTCGTGAGTGTTCGGATGCCAGCTAAAATGATATTACCTTACCATAGCTTCCATACACAGTTGCCTGCTTAGGCTCAGCAGAAGCCACACTTTAGGTTAGGGTTCTTTTGGGGATTTTCACTGATACTGTATGCTGTGAACATGTTTTGTTACCACTGGTTAATAAAGAAGCTGCTTTGGTCTGTAGCAAGGCAGGACAATGCCAGGTGGGAAATCCAGGGATATAGGGAGAAGAAGGGTGGAGGCAGGGGCACATCTAGCAATCCACAGGCACAACAAGATGGACTGGAGAGCAGATAATGCCATGAGGCCACATGGCAAAAAATATAGATTTAGTAGAAATGGGTTAATTTAAGTTGTAAGAGCTAACTAGTAATAAGCCGGAGAAATAGGCCAAATGGTTTGCAAATAACATGAAGCCTCTGATTGATTATTTTGGGAATGGGCAGCTGGAAAACAAAATCATTGCCTCCTTTTACAGTGGTGGACATACTCTTGGCACTCTGGATAGCTAGTAAGCTCAGCCTGGACTGTATTTTAAATTGCATAGAAATAGCTTTTCCCCCAGTTTATCTGTATGGTCCAGAGAAGACAGCAAATACAGTCACTCATTGCTGAGAATACACCATTCTCTCAGCTGCTCTAGACATAGGCTAGCCTATGTATTTCTATATTTTGAACTTGTATTTGACTCCCAGGCAAAAGAGAGCCTTGTTGAAGAAGAACTTCAGGGAAAGTTGGGATGTGACATTGCAGGAAGTAAGAACTGTGTTTTCAGGGCACTTCACTGTTTGGGCCCCCGGGTGCAGACTCATTGTGATGATCCTTCTTGGTTTCTCACTTTGAGTCAGGAAGGGGAGCCCTGTGCTGTCAACACAGTAGTAATTTGTCCCCGGACAGAGTTCTTCTATTGAAAGTTCACTCTTTGAGATGAAGCTCTCAGAGTTCTGAAATGCTCTCAGAGAAAAACGCCTCAATGCAGTGATAACTGCCACGATTTTTCATATTGCTGTGACTCCAGAAAAATCTCCACTTGTTGGCAATAAGAACCTGGAGCAGTTACTAGACCTTTTTGAGACTTAGTTTTCTGCCTGCCCTAGGACATGAAGGAACAAAATTATTTCCATCCAAGGGGCTTATGTGGAAGATATCAAATCAACTGTGCCCATAAGTGCTCCACATCGCGCCCATTTCATCAGGATCTCGCAAGACACAGCTGCTGCATGTGGTACTAAGGGTTGGACACAGGGACAAAACTCTAGCCAGTTGCCAAGTATCAGAGGAGTTCCTTAAAAGCTTAATTTTTCTTAGGACAGTGGGAGAAATTATTGTCCTCTGTCTCCCCTGAATACCTCTTTCTCTTATGCTTTCTCTTTTCTCACTTAGAGACCAGACATGATTTGAGCCATACACCTTGGATTTGGCCCTGAGAGTGTGCCTCTCTAGAGTTGCAGAGCAGAGGGAAGCCAGAAGGACAAATGAGGGGCCAGGAGCAGAGGACTTTGATAGGTAAATGGAGGACAAGACTATTCAGGTTTTGGGGGTCAAAAAGGGTCTTCTCTCTCTTTGACACCTTTCCCTGGGAATAGACAGATACCCCCTCTTCCCTGAGAATCCATTAGGAGAAAGGTAAAGACATTTAATAAATGACAGGGGTTACTCAAGGCTTCTCAGTTATAGGCATGGACACATTCACATTTTATAAATCTACTAGAGAAAATCTTTCCTCTGACAGCAAAGGTTTTTTGGGCAAATACAACAGCTGATGTGTTCCTCTGGCTACCCAAGGCCCAGCCAGGTTCTAACTTTATAAGCATAGAGCCCCAAGAATAGAGTAGAAGCACCGGGCCCCGGGTTCTGGCTCCAGAACCACCTGCTTGTCACTTCCCTTTTCAATCCCACAATCATTTCCTTAGAAGCTTTAGCTCCCCCGCTATCTCTTACCTTGTGTGTGGCAGGTGCATTCCATTGATTTTTAAATTCCTCAAAGTCGGGAGCCAGAAACTCCACTGCTTTTTAGGAGCGCTATACAGAGAACACCTTGTAAAGCACGCCCAACAGTTATTAACACAGGTGGCTACAGAAATCAGTAGAAATTATATTGCAACGTTGACTTTTATATTGTAAATATTTTTATTTTCTTAGGTTAAAATTTTAAATAAAGAGTAGAAAATAATTTAATTTATAAATTAATAAAAATTTCAAGTCTTCCTTTGACCTTTCAAATGCCGTCCATTCATGACCAGTCACAAAGGCAAGACTGTGACGTCTAAAGGTCGCCTGCAACCATCGTCCAGTCTCAGAGCTATCAGCTCACAGGTCTTCAGTTCTGGAATGTATTAGTAAGTCTTCTGATGATGGAAAAGTTCCTGAGGATTTCTGCTCGGACCACCATCCAGGCGCAGCTGCTGTACCCCTTGACATCAAGGAAGCCTTGCATTCTCCAGTAATAGCTCTTCAAACGAAGAATGGTTGGGGAGTTGCTCGGTGTCCATCTTTCATTCGCTGGAACTTCCTCTAGGACTTTGTTCAGAAAGTCTATCTGATCATGGAGTTTACCCAAGAAGCTTTCAACGATGTTCTCCTTCCACCCAGTGCTGGAGGAATTGTTTTTGAAGACAATGAAGATATTCTGGAGCATCTCTCGGATGAAGATGAAGGCGTCTTTCTTCTCCGTCTGTCCTAGGCGCTTCACGTCCATAGGGATCTTGAAGTTTATTCTGTGGCCAAGGCAGAGCTGTCCATCCAGCTGTTCCAGGAGCGTCAGACATGCTGAATTGGTGCTGCTTTGTCTGCGCTCAAGGTCCTCGTAGTTGATGGACAGGGCTACGGAGAGAAACCCGAGCAGGAACGCAGCTTGGAGGATCCACCTGTTGGTCATGATGGAAGCTGGGCTGATGCTGGCTGCTACCTGCAAGATGAGGTGAAGACTGCCCAAGGCTGCAAGCGAGAATGCTCTTCTTCCATGGCCTGAGAAAGCTTTTTATAAGGGATGGTCCTTTCTGGTTCAGAGGAATTTCCCATTTTCAGTTCTCCCTTTCAGTTTTCCTTTGTCATTTTTTTCTTTTTTGTAACAGCTTCTAATATTAATTTTACTTACATCCATGCCTATTTTATACACTATATATATTAGGTTAAAATATATACAAACTGTAAGGTTTTCTAAAACGTTTTAAGTTTCAATAATTGCTGAAACAAAGGAAGAGAAACACCCAGGAGAGAACAAAGGAAAGCAGGCAGCCCTGAAGAAAAAAGAACTCAAACAACCAAGGTGTCAATGGAAAGCCAGGCAGAGTAGCAGTTCATTCGGGATGGCTTGGCTTCTGCCCATTGAAATAGTGGGCCGGTGGGAGAGGGCCTCTGTGAGTGCCAAGGGGGCTTGCAATAGTGTACTACAGGAGAAACGTCCTATCAACAAGCCAAAGCTCCCTTGGGAGAGGGCTCCATGCCATATGAAAACTGCTCAAAGTGGGATCGAATCTGAGAAGTGTAGAAACAAAAGAGACCAGGGAAAGGAAATCTGTCGGGTGGGCAACTGAGAGAAGTGGCCGCATTGCCCGGCACTTCCCCAAATCAACAGTAGAGGGAGCTCTGCGAAGTGAGGAAAACCACCCAGCCTTTTCTAGAGCCCGGGAGGATGAGCTGCCACAGGAGAGATTACTGATATAGAACCAATACAGAGTTATAGTAGCGCAGTGTTTCTAGAAGAAGGAAAGGATTCCAGAACCACAGGCACACAGCACAGATCACAGCTCAGTGCTCTCATCCAAGAGCGCGGTGTATTTAGGAATTATTTAGAAGAGCATAAACCAGAGTTAGAAGCTTAAGAAATGAAGGAGGTAAGCAGAAATTCAATTTAAAAATGGGTTTGGTTGAATTAGATAGAGTCACCAAGGTGAGCTCTTTGGGTGAAATCTCCATTGGAGGAAAACCTTGAATGTTTTGAAAACTGTCAGCAGCTACAATCCAACAATACATAAACACTATTACATTGACTAGGGGGAACGTGAGGTTTGTTCAATATCATAAGACACATAAAACACATCAAGTGGATGAGAAGGTCAAATGATCAAACTCCAGAAAAAAAATCAAGGAATATGAAAAGTGACAATAGAACAAGGGTGGTGTAATACATCAATATGTGAACCCCAAGGCATAGAGGAAAATACTGATAATGTGACTGGAATCAAATTAGACAATTTCAGTGTATCAAAGCCACCCAGAAAGTCAGAGGAAGAGCAGGGCCAGAACCACACTGACGGTGCACAATGAAAGGCTCCATTTTCTTCATTCTCTAAAAGGTCCTGAACAGAAAAATTTATAGGAAGCCGGATACCAGGAAAAGAAACTTGGGTTAATAAAGATGGTATCTGTTCAATGTTACTGGGTTTAAAAACATACAAATCAAACAAGAAACAGGGAAGTCATTTTTATTTATTAATTTTGAAATGTACATTTATTTAGTGGGAGTGGGTATGTGGGGTTGTGTGGGTACCACAGTAGGCAGATAGGAAGTCAGAAGACAACTGGTAGAAGGTGGTTCTCTCCTTCTGTCATGTAGGTTCCTGGAATCAAATCCAAGACTCTGGGTTTAGTGCTGAGTACCTTTATCTACTGAGCTGTCTCACTTGCCAAGGTAGCCATGTGCAGTAACTGTATTTTCCAAGGGCACAGAACAGTGAAGCCATCAGCTCAAATGTCATAAATTTATTTAAACATTTTAAGTCTACAGATTTTGTTTTTCAAAACCAGGTGGAACAGGGGTTGCTATTTCATATGACTTTAGGTTTTCCATGGAAAGGTCTGTGTTTCCTTTGGGGTCTGGGCAGATTTTTTGTTTAAGAGCTAATAGTGATTTTGAAGGGTATATCAGAAAAGTGGATATAACTTCTACTTTGCTATCTGGGATTCTTGCTCTTGAGATTTTCAACCATTTAATACAAACTATTAAGTCATAAAGCCAAAACAAGTTGGCCATGAAGGCACAGGCCTGTAGTCTCAGCACTTGAGAGGTCAAGACAGGAGAATTGAAGGCCAAGGCCAGTCTGGGCTGCACAGCAAGTCTGAGATGAGCTATGCTGGCTAATTTTATGTCAGCTTGACACAAGCTGGAGTTATCTGAGAGAAGGGAACCTCAATTGAGAAAATTCCTCCATAAGTATCCAGCTGCCGGACATTTTCTTAATTAATGGTTGACGTGGGAAGGACTCAACCCATTGTGGGTGGTACCACAATGGAGGCCTAAGGTTCTATAAGAAAGCAGACTGAGCAAGCCATGGGCAGCAAGCCAGCAAGCAGAACTCTTCCATGACCTCTGCATCAGCTCCTGGCAAATACATCCAATCAAGTATCAATAGAAGTTATGAAGGGATGACACAGAGAGGATTAAAGGAGACATCTTTTCCTCTTCACTTTGTACCCATAGACCTATTTGAAATGGGGCTTTCTCCATTATAGGACGGTATCTCAAGACAGGGTCATAGGCAGCTTCATAATTTAATGCACTTTATTTGGGGTAATTTAAATGTGTTATTAGATTTTGATTTCTTCATATCCCCCTTTAAACATTCTCTATCATGAGCACATGTGTTTCTTTGCATAATGGAGGTATACAAGAGTCTAGTACCCTATAGTTGCAGCAAAGAACGATTCACTCCATAATTTGTAAATATCTAGAGGAGAGTCCCAACACAAAGGCATTATACACGTTCAAGAAGTGGTATGATGGTTTTGATGTTAATTGTTCTACCAAATAGTCAGTATCCATGGAGGGCCCATTGGTAGAGTCTTTAGGAGACAAGGCCCAGTAAGATGTCATTGGACCATAGTGGGAAGGGGGTTTGTCTGTCTGCCTCAGTTTACATTCTGGCCATAAGGTGAGGTGTGCCAAAGCACTCCCCCCCAGGCTTTGGTGGACTGCATCACAACCTCAAAGCAGCAGAAAGGATCAATAACGGGATTGAGCAGCAGCAATGAAACTTCCCTCTCTGCAAGTTTATTCTCTCAGGTGTGTATTGCAGTAATAGAATGCTAACACAGAAGGAATTCTAACCCCCTTGCTTTGATTATTACACACTGTATGCAAAATGATTTTCACAATCTATTGTGCATACATCAGTAAAGCACTAAACACCCCAATTATATGAAAAAACAAGGTGAAAAAAGCACCTCCAATGCAGCCATACAAGAATACAGGGAAGAAAACAAACAAGAGGAGGCACACCAATAGTCCTTGGAACAGTCCTTAGAAATGGGTGGGCTCTTCCTGTTTTTGTTCATCGTACGGTTTCCTAACTTCTCACTGCTGAACATGTATTCTTAATGAGACTCATCTAGAGCAAAATGGAATCAATGCGCCTTAACTTTTGAGTTTAGTCTGCCCCCGCCCCATAGGTTGCATTCTCTTTCAGCCTTTTGCATGCCAGCTCTTAGCAGAACTGCAGCTACTTCATGATAGTAGAAGAACTGATCTCTGAATGAGCTTCTAAAACAGTGATTTTCTTTCTCTAAACCAAAGCCTGCTTCTGCTGTTGCACATCTAGCGACACCAGCAAGGGATTCCCTAAGCCTCAAGCTCAAGGGAAGCTCTTTCCTTTTCCCTTTCTCTTTCTTATTCTCTTCTCTTCTTCCTCCTTTTCTCTTGCTTCTTCTCCCCACACCTCCAAGCATTTTTTTTTTCCATTGGCCTGGAATATACATGACACAAAGACCAAAGCAAGGATTTCCGAAGGCTTTCAAGGTCGTTGCGCTGTTTCATTTAGCAAGGAAGAGACTTGTAACCTCCTAGAGAGTTGCCTTTCCCTTGCTACATGACCTTCCTCACTAGGTGGCACTTGGAGAACTCACAGTCAGCTGGCATCACAGGAGAGGCAGCGGTAGACGTGGCATTTTAGTCCCCCTTTGAGGGCACTCACTATGCAGTATACTATGGAAAATTAAGCATTTTGCTTCGTAAAAATTAACCGGCCGCTGGTATTTTTTTCTCTGATTTAGCAGCTAGTAGAGGTTCGATGTCCAAAACTGAGTAGCTGTACTAGTTTGGCCACAGCATGGCTAGAGAGACTAAAGCTCTCTAAGGAACAGTATGTAGTCAGACATAGGATTCTCTAAGCTACTGCATAGAGAGTAAAATGAAAGAACTCAAAATGAAACTAAACTACAAGCCCTGGTAATGAAAACATATATAAAAATAGCATCACTGGGCTGGAGAAACGGCTCAGCAGTTAAGAGCACTGGCTGCTCCTTCAGAGCCCCCAGGTTCAGTTCTCAGCACTGAAATGGCAACTCCCAACTGTTTCCAACTCCAGTTCCAGGGCAACTGACACCTTCTTTAGGCCTCCACAGGTACTGTGTGTACATGGGTCACAGGCACACATACAGGTAAAATGCTCATACACATAGATTAAAAATAAAACTCTCTAAAAGTAAATTAAATAACATTATAAATAAAATGCGATGCAGAACTAAATGTGCCAAGTTTTTACATAGGGCTGAATTAAGCTGTTCCAAGGTTAAAACAGATTGGTATTAGTTTGGAAAGATAACCAAGATGGACAACCTATGTGTTGAGTGTCTAAGAAGAAAAAAGTGAACTCAGAAATAAAAGAGGAGATATTTCAGCTGACAACAGAAGTACCAAGGATCATGAGAGTGAAATCTGACAAATAGCCAAAAATGAAATGGATTACATTTTGTGACTCCAATCACAATTCAAAATCTCCCAAGACAGGGCGGGGGCAGGAGTTCCACAGAGAGTTAAAGAATGAACTCAGTGCTTCTCAAGTCTTTCTGAATACTGAGTGTGTGGAACATTTGCAGTGTACTTTGTGAGGCTGAAAGCAATGTCCTGGTTTGCTTCTCCTTTGGTGTGGTAAACACCTTCCTAAAAGCTGCTTTGGGGAAGGACAGGATTTATTTGGTTTATAGCTTGAAGTCCTTAACAAGAGAAGCATGGTAGGAGCTCAAGGTGGAAACCTAAAGGACTCTGTCTTCCTACCCCAGTGGACTCTGTCCTCCCACCCCAGTGGACTCTGAACACCCATCCCCAGTGGACTCTGACCACCCATTCAGGAGGATAGAGCAGTTTCTTTATGCTCAGTCCTGCCACACAGTTTCTGTATTAGTGTTTCCTAGAGTCACAGAACTTATGAAATATCCCCCTCTCCTTTTTTCTTTATTGACCGCCTTTTCTTAGCACAGAGAAACAAAAGCAATGTTTTTCCGGAAAAGGTAGCAATCACTTAGCATCTCCAGACTACCCGTGAAGAGAAACAGTTGGGGATAAGAGACACAAAGGACAAGAAAGTGGGAAAATCATGCAAGTTACTGCCCTCCACGCTAACAGTGATAGCTTCAAAATCCTGTTTACACTGGGGAATTTTGCTCAGCACCCCAGAGAGCCTGTGAAACCAGGGAAGCACAATGGCATCTTCCCTCCTGTTCCACTTGTTCCTTCGGGGGCATTTTTTTTTAAATTTTTTGTAGCCACAAGTCACAGCTGGCAGGGAGATAATCCAGTTTTCCCTGGCTCCCCACCTGGCAGCAAACGCAGCCAGGGTCTACATGTTGGTGGCACCAGACATTTTCTGTTCTTTGTTTTTCCCCACAGTAGGGATGCTGTCTTGTCATAAACTTTTCCCCAGACTCAGTCTTTGGTTTCCCTCTTCGCTGCCAGCTCCAGATGTTCACAGGCTGCTTCATTGTGGGCTCTGCCCAACTCTTCTACTGTTGGGGTTCAAGACGTGTTACCCCCAAATTATCACAGCTCGAAAAACCACAGAAGAGAGTTATTTTCTTTTCTCTGTGTGATAACCATCAAAGAAGTTTTCACTTTCCTCCCTGAAAGGCAGACAGAAAATGCTCATGTGAGCATGTCCTGACCCACCCATGGAGGAAAGGAACGGAAACAGGAAAAGCCCGAGAGGAATACCAGAAGTGTGCTTTGCTGAGCCCCTCCTCTCCTCCTTGTCTATCATTAGATCGCCCTGCCCAATCACAGTGCTACATAAAACGTCAAAACAGTTTCCTTGAGTCTTTGAAACCTCCTTCTGTTTGTTTTGTTTGGTGGAGGCAAGGTTTCTCTGTGTAGCCCTGACTGCCCTGCAACTAGATCTGTAGCCCAGGCTAGCCTCACACTCAGAGATCTGCCTGCCTCTGCCTTTAGGAGCAAAGGCCTGTGCCTTCATGCCCAGCTTGATCTTTCGTGTCTAAAGGTTTCCAAGCCACAGAACCTTGATTAAACTTTGATTCATCTTTCCTTGTTAGTCCTTGTGGGATGTTGGTCACAAACCTTGCAACTGGTAAAAACAAACAAACAAAACTTTTCTTCTTTCCTTCTATATACAACAAATGGCCAGACGCTCTCCAAGCCTTCACTCCTTCCTACAGTTGGAATGTTCCAATCAGTGGGCTTAGAACTCGGAGACACATAGGGTTGTTCACCCAGTGTCTTCCCCATATGATTTCAGGACACTTGCTGGCTGCTGGGCCCTCCAGCCTGGTCCCATCAAATGCCAGTGACAGGGGATAGCCCTCCCTATGCTGTGGATATGTTTTATTATCATAGGTTAACAAAGAAGTTGATTTGGCCAATACTCAGGCAGAATTAAGCCAGGCGGGAAATTCAAGCAGAGATAGAGAGGGAAAGAAGGCAGAGTCAGCGAGATACCAGCAGCTGCCAGAAAAAGCAAGGTGTGAGATTATGAGCCACGAATCTCGTGGTGAAATATTCTCGTGGAATAATAGAAATGGGTTAAGTTGTAAGAGCTAGTTAATAATAGCCTGAGCTAACAGTCCAAACAGTTTGTAATTAATATAAGTTTCTGTGTAATTACTCGGGACTGGGCAGCCAGGAAACTAAAGTGGAGCCTCTATTTACAAATGGTTCCGGACCAATGTGGGGCCAGAAATTTCCACATAAAACCTGGAAAAGCTGAAAAAGGGAGGGGAGAATTCCAGAACACATTTTGGAAGAGCCAAAGACAGCTTCCTAGTTGTGGCTCTCACACAGGTCGCCGTGCAGGGATGCCACAGCATTTGGACTTGTGTACAGCATGGCAGATTCATGCCATGATACACAGAGGCATCTCCAAGCCGTGCAGCGGGATGTTCATACAGACGAAAGAGTTTGTGGGCTGGCTACAGGCTACCTAATGGCAGCATTGCGGGAGGAAGTGTGATGCTCCTTGCTACCCTGCCATGTTGGAAAGCCGAATGGGGTGGGCCCAGCAGCTGAAGCTTAGGCACTGGTCCTAACCATGCCCATGTAGCATTTTAAAAACTCTTCTGGTCAGACAATGATTACAGATACGCAATAAAGACAAATTCAGACAAAAAGAAACCTCTAAACGGGTCACAGTGTATTTAAAAAAATGTACACAGGTTTTAAAAAATGGGTATAGGCAGTTATAGAAAGAAATAGTTTTTTTTAAAAAAATAAAACAAAGTTTTAAAAGAGACAGTTAAGTAATAAAAGCCACAAAAGATGGAAAATACATAAAGTGTTTGAATTATGTATACTGTTGTGTTTTCTTTTAATTTTTCACTGTTAATGAGCTAACTACAGTGAGGCATTGAATTTTTGGGGGCTGCTAAGATAAACCAATATAAAGGTATCTTGACTTCAAAATTTGGGTCTAAGGATATGTTGCTTTGGAAAAGAGGTTCTACTTGTGTTTCCACGGAAGATGAGAAGCGGTGGCTTTCTTCCAGTTTAATATAATTTGATAGAACAAGACCTCCTGAAAGGTCTCCAGTTGGAACGATGGCCCAAGAGATCCAGAATCCAAAACAGCTTCCAGGCAACTGGCTGAGCTGATACAGGCTCACAGATGACTATAGCCAAGATTTAACCATAATTCTATTTTTTTCAGGAACCCCATAAGATTACCATCTCCTCCAAACAGCAGAAAGTAGTATAGAAAACTATGTTCAAATTCCCCAAATAATGTTTATGAATGTTTGTTTTAGTTTAAAAGGGGTAGGTTTACATCTAATATTCACTTACAAGGGAGTACACACTGTGCTTATCTTTCTGAGTCTGGATTACTTCACTCAAGATGTTTTTTTTTTCTAGTTCCATCCATTTGCCTACAAATTTCATGATATCATTGTTCTTTACAACTCAGTAATATTTCATTGTGTAAATGTACCACATTTTCTTTATCCAGTCTTCAGTTGAGGGGCATCTAGATTGTTTTCAGGACCTGGCTATTGGTAAATAATGCTGCTATGAACATTGCTGAGTGGCCTTGGGATATGACTGAGTATCCTTTCGGTATATGCCCAGGAGTGGTATCACTGGGTCTTAAGGTAGATTGATTTCCAACTTTCTGAGAAACTGACATACTGATTTCCAAAGTGGCTGTACAAGGTTGCACTCCCACCAGCAAAGGAGGAGTGGTCTCCTGACTTCATACCGTCTCCAACATAAGCCGTCCTCAGTATTTTTTTTTTATCTTAGCCATCCTGACAGGCTTAAGATAGTATCTCAGAGTCATTTTAATTTTCATTTCCCTGATGATTAAGGATGTTGAGCAATTCCTTAAATGTATTTTAGCCATTTGAGATTCTTCTGTTAAGAATTCTCTATTTAGGCTGTATTCCATTTTTTAATTGGATTATTTTGTATTTTGATCTCTAGTTTCTTGAGTTCTTTACATATTTCGGCGATCAGTCCTCTGTCAGATTTGGGGTTGGTGTGTAAAGCAAAGGATAACCAGACCACAATCCACAGCTGCTGTAGGATAATGCTTTCATACACGGTAAAGATTTGTTGCTCCTATTGGTTTAATAAAATGCTGATTGGCCAGTAGTCAAGCAGGAAGTATAGGTAGGGCAATGAGACTAAGAGAATTCTGGGAAGAGGAAAGGCAGATGGATGCAGTAGTCAGCCAGATACAGAAAAAGCAAAATGAGAATGGCTTACTAATAAAAGGTACCAAGCCACGTGGCTAAACATAGACAAGAATTATGGGCTAACTTAAGTTGTAAGAGCTAGTTAAATTAATAAGCCAAACAAACCTCTGTGTGTTTCTTTGGGACTGAATGGCTGTGGGACCAGGTGGCACAGAAACTTCTGTCTACATACAGCTCCAGAGAAACTAAGTAACAAGGAAGACCCTAAGAGGGACACATGGTTCACCCTGGGAAAGGGGAATTAGATGAGATCTCCTGGGTTAACTGGGAGCAAAGGGGGGGGGGGAGTAAAGGGGAGGGGATGTGAGATAAGAACATGAGGGAATGGGATGATTGATAGGGGAGAGGAATGGAGTTGGAGAGCAATGCAACAGAGATCTTGATAGAGAGAACCACTATTGGGCTAGGGAGAAACCTGGTGCTTGATAAATGTTTTGTTATATGTAGTTTTACAATGTTAAAGTTAAAACCTTCCTTTTTAATTAGACAGAAAAGGGGAGATGATGGGGGATATCACTCTCTATGGTATGAATATGTTTTATTACCATTAGTTAATAAAGAAGCTGATTTGGCCAATACTCAGGCAGAATAGAGCCAGGTGGGAAATCCAAGCAGGGATAAAGAAAGCAGAATCAGGGAGACGTCATGCAGCCACTGAAGGAGAAAGATGCCAAAACGTTACCAGTAAGCTTGGCTTGCTGTTCACATTCACTGGTTAGTGATGGGTACTTGTAAGTGTCAACCTGATGGGATGAATGAATGACAAGATGTAATTTCTGGGTGTTCTGTGAAGTGTTTTCAGAAGATGAGTTAGTGAAGTGAGTGGGAAGGAGAGGAGGAGACACCAACCAATTTGGTCCTGGTAAAACAAAAGGGACAAAAAGCAAGTCCCCTCTTGTCCTTATCCTTGCACTTTTCTTTTGCTGCCTCTGAACATAGCTGCAGGACATGCCAGCCCTTTGGACTCACTCCCCTGGCCTCTGGGGTTCTTAGTTTTTGCCATCTGATAGTATTCTATTCCAGTTTCTCTGGTTCTGAGGCTGCTAAACTTGGGTTGAGCTGTGCTCATGGCTTCCCCTGGGTCTTCAGCTTGCAGGTGGCTAGTCCTGTGATCTCTCAGCTACTGTCATCACGTGTGATGATCCCCACAATGAAGCCATTCCCCCCATCCCCTCTTTCTCTTTCCCTCCTCTGCTCCTTGAGTGACCAAGAAGAGTTGAGCAATAGCTGAACAAGAAGCAGACCCTTTCCTTCGGCTAGCCTACTCTCTCCATTGTTCATTTTCTCTGTGGGCTTCCTGTCTCAGTTTCTGGCCACCTACAGAGAAAGGGCCAAAGCAACACTCTCTGCATCGCTAAAATTAGAGATTGCATCACCGAGGGTTGCTTAAAAACCGACCGCGGAGCCCGGGAGCCCGAGGAGCACAGAAATAACAAAGAGGATGACGCAACGGGTGAAAAGGAAACCAAAAGGCAAGTTGTCAAGCTGGATTTGAAGAATGGGACAAGGATTCCCCTCTAGCCTGGCCGAAAGGATTTTGGCAATCTCAGAACCGGGGATTTTTTCCCATTG
This sequence comes from Neodon shergylaensis, assembly GCA_025134845.1. Lineage (NCBI taxonomy): Eukaryota > Metazoa > Chordata > Mammalia > Rodentia > Cricetidae > Neodon > Neodon shergylaensis. The sequence continues at coordinate 21,517,951 of JABTXL010005620.1, read as the reverse complement.
CTGCCGTTTTCTACCCTAATGAAAGCCTTTAACTGCCTAAACAGAGAGAAACAGCAAAGAGCTGAAAACGGGGTGGCCTTGTAACCGCACAGCGTGTTGCCAGGAGCAATGGCACTATTTGTAACTCAGAAATTTTGGCAAAAAGGTTGGTGTAGTCATCTGGCAAATGGCTGTCTCTTCCTACTCCTTGTGAGAAACGAAGTTAGCCTTGCAAAGTTCCCAACCAGTTCTCTTGGAACGGTTTTGCTTCTGCTCCATAAACCTAGAATGTTCTAATTGTTATTACTGGCTTTAACAGACGAGCCTAGGTACAAGATGGGTGCACTTACTAGCAGTCAGGTACCATTCTGAGCAAATCATGTAATTAATTCTCACCACAGTTTTAAGACATAGTACTATGTAGTCATTTAAACTTTGCAGCTCAGGAGACTGGCCACACACAGATCTATCTCCTTTTCCTGCGTGAAGACATTAAACGCAGTCCTCTCGTTTTGATTTCTAACAGGAGCATTCAGTACCTAATGGCTTCCCATCTCCCACTCATAACCAAAGAAAGAAACTTTTGATTGCACTTCGACTCTCACGTTTTACTCACCTCTCATTTTTATAAAACACCCACTTGCCAGCTCTGGCTTATGCCCTTGCATACCCCTCAACCCTTTTTTCAGGAGGTGATCTTTCCATTGTCTCTGGCAAACTTCCATCAGTTCTAACGTGATGGTTGCTTATGACCTTCTCCTCATTTCGCTCTCTGTTCTGAGCCTATAGGTCTGATCTGCAGGTTTTCTTGTCTGTCTCTCCTCGAAGGCCAAGCTGTTTGAGCCTGGGCTCCCCGTCACTAGCTCAGGAGCCCACCAGAAATGTATGAGTGCTCTTGTTTCTCCGTTTTCACTAACGTGTGTCACCTCCTTATTTGGTTCTAGCTTTCGTAGTGGACCTGAAGCGATATCTCACTCTGATTTTGATGAGAATCTCCCTAGCCTGTCAATCGCATCCAATCACATCAAATCACACCCCATTTGAACCCTCCTGCGTGTGTCTTTCGTGTGTCATTAGACAGGTGCCATTCCCTCCTTCCCTCCCTCTCCACCCCCCGCCCCTTGAATAAAATCTCTCACAGACCTGGAAATTCTCAAGTAGGCCAGGCTACTTGGTCACTGAGCCCAGGGATCTGCCTGTCTCTGCCTTCTTAGAGCTGGGAGTGCAAGAGCAGATGACCACACCAGGGTTTTAAAATGTGGGTCCTGGGGTTCACACAACTCAGGTCCTCATGCTTTTGAGAAACTGTACAGCACAGGCTGAGCTGCGCCCCAGTCTGCCGTCTGTCGGCTTCTAAATGAGCTTTGCCCCTCTTTACTGGGTTCTAGCGGTGTCCTCTGTTTAGTCCTGAATTCCCTTGTGAGATTTACGAATTGCACAAATTCCTCTTCTGTAACTTGACCTTTCAATTTCTTGATAATTAAATAAAGTATTTAATTATGTTGCAGTCCCATTTATCTATTATTCTTTTTTGTGTTGTTATTTAGTCTTGTGATGTCATGGATAAAGGTCTAAATCCACGATCAAGAAGTTTTCGTGTAAGCCTTTTATAAATGTAGCTCTTATCTTTGAGTCTTTGACCCATTTTGATTATTTTTGAACGTTGTGAGGGTAGGGATGCACCCTTGTCATTTTACATGTCAACAGCTAGCCATCCTAGTAGCATTTGTTGAGAACATGTTCTTTCCCAATCAAGCGGTCCATGCTTGAAATCAGATGGCTGTCAATATGGAGACATAGGTAGGCCTGTTATACCAGCACTAGCAGGCTGCTATTGTTATTAATTATTAGTAGTATCTCCAACTTGTTTTCCTTTTTCATACCATTTTCTGTGTTTGCCTGTCTATTTGTTTTATTCTTGCTTACATTTAAGCTTCTCTTTATGCAGACTAATTATGAGGTGTGTGCCTTAAGCCAATCAAGAATTGTTCTTTTGTTGTGTGTGTGTGTAAATATTTGTCTGAGTTATTTTTAGCATTTGTACTTGGCTCTGAGTGGTGCAGATCTGTGCATCACCTTCATGGTTTTCAGACTGAACACTGCCGTACTCTCTGATTGTTCTTAACTTACAGACTTCTGAGTGAAAAACACCTTTAATATCTTAACGTCTTTAAAGAGCTTCAACTGGCTTTACTCTTCACCAGCAGTTCTCACCAGGACGGTTCGCTCTGCAGTCGGCACAGCATGTGGGAGACAGGATGGGGGTAGCCATGCATGGGAGTCCATGATCATAGAGCCAGAGATGAGAAGGTCTGAGAAATTAGTGACACAGATACTGACTTAGCTGTTCTTGAGAACAATCTCGATGCAGTTTCATGGATCAGCGCCCCTATTCCAAATGTAAGCTGGCACTCAATGGGAATGTAATCAAGTTTAAGGCATGTTCATTTTAAGATCCAACATATAACTACATTCATGTCCTGCTTGTAGACTCTCCCCGAGGATGGTCTCATTCTGCCCTCAAAGCATTGAAAAGTGGTAACCTGGTTTCTGGGGTAAGTCATGGCAACTCTGGCATCTTCAAGACTGACTTCAAATGTATCAAGATGTGTTACAATGAGGAAAAGTACTAAAAGTTGCGTTTGAGCATCACATTGACTACTCTTTTAAGCTGTCTCAAGCTTGACTCAAGACAGCCATGAGGCCTATTGGGTCTGAGTGTGGAACTTCAACCCCAGGGGTTACATAGTAGCACACTTTCCAACTGTCTGTGCATGCGTTAGTTAGACTGTCTTTGGTGACGGAAGTCTAGTGTCAAACTGGATCATCAGGACAGTGGAACAATAATGACTTCAGGTGGCATTCTTTCTCTGTCCTCCAGATCCGCGACTCCATAGTCTTCCTTTGACTGTTAAACCAATACGTAAGCTGATGTCATACTACCATCTACTGGATGGAGGGGGAAATACTGGCTTTGAAGAAAAGAATATTAATTAATCTCCTATGACTTCCAGCAGGGCAGAATGTGGGAATTTAGCAATAAACGAAAGGGCATTTTGGGTGTCCTGGCCACCTAAGAACAAAATGAAGAACAGTAAGTAACTTGGTAACTTGTATAGTTACAAACGTACACAGGCATAATACAAACATAAATCTGAAATTTACATTTTCAGTTTTCATCTTTCTACCCCGGGGGCAATTGCTATTTTTAATTTTTGTTAAATGTCCCCCTCCACACACAATAATCACATAGAAAACTGATAAAAATGACAGCATGGATGTATTTGAGTACTTTTCATGACGTTGTTAAACTTTGACACGATGCCCCAGTAGACGGTCCTTGCAGCTGGCAGTCAATCTCCTGGCAAACCTGTCATGAACACGTGTGTGGGAGCGGGACAACAGAAACAGTGCAGAGGAGACTGCGAATAAATTGATCCTACACAAAAAGTGGAGGAGGACAAAAAGGAATTTTCTGAGAACAAAATTTTCCAGAATACTGGAAATTAATCAAAATTTGCTTTGGGAAGCCTTATTGACACCTGAATGTCAGTAAAAATTGAAAGGGTCGCGGTGTTTTAACTGGCACTGATCTGCCACACGTTTCAGCTCACCAGTAGACTCAAAGGTGCCAGCCCTCATTCTTGGTACCAGCAGGCAGTGAGTGAAGCTATAGTTCTTGCTTTCAGGTCTCATCGCCAAAGGTTGTTCTCGCTAGCGCACGTGTTCCGCGCAGTTATGATGATTCTTGCTTGCTCGTCATCTGGTTTTGCTCTTTTGAGACAGAGTCTCCCTCTGAACTGAACATGCAGATCACTAACTTGGCAAACTGGCTGATCAGTGAGCTCTACTGATTGGGCCATCTCTGCCACAGGGCTGTGAATGCGGGCATCCTCGGCGGTCTCTGGCTTTTACATGGGTACCGAGGTCCTCACAAGGTCCTCACACCTGTCAGTCAGGACTCTAGCAGCCGAGCCATCTTCCCAGTGCTTGCCTTGACTACCTAATATGTCTAAAATAGCAACAACAAACTCAAAAGACACCGTTGTCTATAATAAATCATTAGTCATACCCTTTTAGTAAATAGTAACATTTATTGATATCATATATAAAAATTGAATTAGTAGGTATTTATATACTATCCTCCAATAATTAAAAGTGGATATACAAAGAGTTTCTGCAGTCTTGGTGTTGTAGAGCTGGAGACAGAAAAATAGCACCAACTCTTCCCTTCTCAACTATGATACGAAGGGAAAGAGAGGAAGATGATGGTCTCACAGCAGGGGCTTTGTAGACTTATTTATAATCCTTGAGGTAGCCCCATATCTCTGTGAACTTAGCCAAAGCTCCATTAGGCGTATCTACCCTAAACACAATCTTCCATGGAATACAGGAGAAAAACATGGCTGTCCGTGCTTTGAGCAGTGGCTGGCTGAGCTCAGTCCCAGCTGTGCACTTTGAGTTGACCAGTGAGCGTCCTCACTCTAGTTCTTTCCAGCCAAGCACTGAAACTGACTATAGTAAGAGACCCATCCACACCCCTGCAGATTCCTACCATAGATCTTCCTTCTCATCTGTGGTGTGGGACAGTCCTCTCTATTCAGAACAGAGGATACCCTTCTATGCCTCTGAAGCTATGCCCACTTACCTCAGGTCAGCTGCAGATCCCCAAATGGCCCCGTGACCCAGTCTCAGCCATGTTCATCTGTGATTTAGGACCAGTACTGCCTATGGAGAGACATGTCTAGTACTAGTGGGAGCCCTTCTAGATGCTCAGTGGAATCCATCACCGTCTCTCTATCTGCATATAGGCCCACCATCAGCAGATTGGCTGTGGAGCTTAAAGTAGCCCTTGCCTTGGTGCCAGCCTTACTAACAAAGGTCCAGGGACCCCAGTCTCATCCACTCAGTAAGACATCCGTATATGCATTCAACTTCAAGTCCCTGGAAAGAAGCCTTCCAACCACACATCACATCACAGACATAGAAGAACCACAAGATCTGGTCTCAATTCCACATGGTGATTTTTTAAATTTATCTATCTATCTATCTATCTATCTATCTATCTATCTATCTATCTATCATCTATCTATCTATCTATCTATCTATCTATCTATCTATCTATCTATTTTTGAGACAGGGTTTCTCTGCGTAATAGTCCTGCCTGTCCTGGAACTTACTCTGTAGACCAGGCTGGCCTCGAACTCACTGAGATCCGCCTGCCTCTTCCTACCAAGTGCTGGCATTAAAGATGTGCACCACCACCACCTGGCTTTCCTACATGGTGAACTTGACAGCAATCCATCGAACTGGCAGACCAATAAGAGATTGTCCTTAGCTTCTGACAGCAGCAGGCTCAGTCACACAGAAGAAAGAATGAACAAACTCAACACTGTTTGCAAGTAACCAATTAGAAGAGACAGGTATTAAAATAAGGGAAGAAAACTCAAGAAGCTGTAGTACCCTACCAAACACATGGATATACGATTTATGGGAATACCAGTGGCTTGGAGAGATAAGAGCAAGATACAAGTATGTGTTGTGCTGGGACAATCTGGTTAGTAACAAACCACATACATGGTGGTGCTGTCATCGGGTGTAATGGAGCTGAAAAATTCATTCTATCTAGTGAACACAAAGCTGAAGAGAAAAGCAATGGCAGGAGAAGAGAGACAACCACCAATTTCCTTTAAAAGTTTAAGCACAGGCAGTGATAATATGCTTTGTATTTGAAAAACATTTTGAATACTTCACTGTCAGAAGATGTTAAGTGTCTCAGGATTCTGATTAAAACTTTGCACACTGTAGACATATGTGAAGTCATTACACAGTATCCCATAATGTGGACAGTTTTCATGTGTTAATTCCAAAATGTTTGAAATCATGACCTCAACCCTGACAGGATTTCTTTGATGGAAAGGGATAGGCAGAGACCAACATCAGAGCACTGGACTGAGCTCCCAAGGTCCAGTTGAAGAGTGGAAGGAAGGAGAATATGAGCAAAGAGGTCAAGACCATGAAGGGTTCATCCACTGAAACAGTCTACCTGAATTAATGGGAGCTCAGCAACTCTAGCTGGACTGGGAAGGAACAAGCATAGAACCAAACTAGTCCCTCTGAATGTAGTTGACAGTTGTATGGCTGGGGCAGATGAGGGGCCACTGGCAGTGGCACTGGGATTTATCTCTATTGTATGTACTGACTTTTTGGGATCCTATTCTCTTTGGATGTATACCTTGCTCAGCCTAGATGTAGTAGCGAGGGCCTTGGACCTTCCACAAAAAAAGTGCCTTACCTTCTCTTAGGATTAAATGGGGGTGGGGTGACAGGGTGTGTGGAGGGAATGGGAGGAGGGAAGGGAGTGGGAATTTGGATTGGTATTTATTTTTTTTTAAAAATCTAATAAATTAAAAAAAGATAAGGAAAAACATATGTTTAATAAATAAGGTTCACAAGCAGAAGAGGAAGAGAAAGAGGAAGAGGAAGAAGGAGAAGGAGAAAAGGAATGCTCATGGAGCTGTATCTGCTTAAAGTGAATCCATGAAGCCCTCAAGCAAAGGCTGTGCTGTAGTCTGGAGGGACTGGCCATTCATCGAGGAAAGCGACAGGTGACTTCCTCAGGGGGACTCCAGAGGAAGCACTGTCATTACAGGAGATGGAAGAGTGGGCCAGGATGGTGCGTATGTGGGAGTGATCACCATGATCACGTGTCTGAGTTTGTAATAAAAATTTTGAAAAGTAAAAAAAAAATTATAAATCTTGAAACTGGTTTTAAAAAGCTAATAAGAGAAACATATAGAGATTTTTTTATTTTGTGTTTCTTTTAAGCTACATGTTATTAAAAAGGTTTAAACAGTTTTTAAAAATCTTTATGAAGGAAAAATGACGTAATAAGCTTATCCACTTTTTTAAAAGTAATAAAATGTTAAGAAGTAAATTTAGTGTAGCTTACATCTCCAGGGCGACGAAGTTTTCAGGTGCCCACAGTGACATCCTAGAGCTTGGCATCCACGCAGCCTCACTGTCTCAGAGCCGTTCACATCACTGAATGTCTCATTCTCAGGAAACACCTCGAACACTAACTGCTTGACATTTTATACTTATATTTACCATAATTTTGTATTTGAAATGTGTTTAAGTATATTGGCCTAAGTACCTACCATTATATTGCAATTTCCTACAGTCTTCAGTGTGGCTTTCGGTCCTGGTTTATAGCCGGGAGTGAGAGGCCCCTTCGTGTCTCTTCAGTGTGTAGTGGTTATAGCATCTAGGTTTGTGTAAGTATACTCTGTGATGTTTGGGACAATGATAAAGTCACCAAAGTATGCATTATTGGGTTATTACCATGCGAATCATGCGTCTGGGACATGTACTTAAACTGTCAACAAGACAAATACAGAAAGAGAATCTTGAAGCAACTGTTTCCTTGAGATAAACACTTACCTCACGTAAGGCAAGTGCCACAAACTACCAGTGTACTTAACAAAACCTCGAATTCTAGCAAAGAGTGGGAGGGCACACTTGAGGTTTCAAAAGAAAGAACAAGCAAGGTGAGAATTTGATACCTGGCCAAGTACCAAATGTTACTTCATAAGTAACAGAGATAATGAACGGTATCCTAAGTAGGTGAAAGCTGATGGAATTCCTTACTGTGGGAACAGCCTAAGAGGAAATACTAACTAGCGTTTTTCAAGTTGGAATAGAAAGGCTCAGAGTAGCAGTGTAAGAGCATATGACAATTTAATATTTACCAGTAAGTGCAACAGTAAATACGGATCCAAAGCCAGGCTACTCTGATGCCATCAGTGAGAGTGAACCACGTTGGACTCTAGTTAAAATGCTCAGAGAGATGGCTAGTAAAAACAGCTATGCTATAATCAAACAAACAACAACAACAACTACAATAGTGGGAGACATGCAAAGGAGAAAAAGAAATACCACCAAGCCTAAGTAGGAAAGTTCCACCAGCTGCACAGGATGGCAGGGCAGCTCGAGGAAAGCAATTATTAGAACCATTAACTAAGTGAAGATAGGAAGTCATATCTCTAAAAAAAAAAAAGATCAAAAATGTCAATCTACTGATAGCAGCAAATGGGCCAAAAAAAAAAAAAACTAAACAAGATATGTCAATTTGTGGTGCACAATGGAATGTTACTCAGCCATTAAAATATTAAATCATAAAATTTGCATGGCCGTCAATGGAACTAGAAAAAAAATCATTCTGAGTGAGGTAACCCAGATCCAGAAAGACAAATATTCTCTTATATGTAAATATTAACTGTAAAGTCAATGATAACCAAGCTATTACAACCTGTAAAGCCACAGAGAACAGGTATAAAGGATCTGCAGAACACATAGATCTCCCTAGGAAAGGAGAATAGAATAGATAGTCATGGATGCATGGGGTGGGGCTGGGATGAGAGGGTCAAGTGGTGGAGGGGGAAGAAAGGGGATGCATGGAGAGGACAGCTAAAATTAAGGTCATTTGATGGATGGTATGTTACTACTTAACACCAGTAGAGGATTCCTAAAAATATATACACATCTGAAGGTAATCTAACGGAAATCTCCAAACAGAGGGGGAGACAGAGCCTCAAGTGACCATCTCTTGCTGCCAAATGAAGCTTCCAGTGCTGGGGATGGGTTATGTCTAATTGAGTTGTCAGCCAAAGAGGTCCCATTTGAACCCCAAAACAACCCAGGCTGTTGCCAAGACTATAGGTTGTTCTCCTCAAACTTACAGCAAGGACCATTGCTGAAAATAACCCCTACACAACTCACTGACCATGGAGAAGTCAAGCTGGTGCCTACAGAGAGACTTCACCTATGCATGTACAGTAAAGTATGTGTACGCTAGCAAAAGGTAAAACACCAACCGAGCTACAAACCCTCGGATCTACAATGGTTATGCTAGGACAATAGCGGCACAGAGCTTGCGGCAGGAGTCAACCAATATCTGATTTGACTTAGGGTCCACTCCACGAGATAGAACCCATACCTCATACAACGTAAGACTAGATAGTTCAGGGACCCAGAGTAAAAACCAAACAGATGCCTTGGAGAGACGTTGGAACACTCAGCATTAAATCCCTCCCCTCAGGGCTCAGGGAACCATGGAAGAAGTGGAAAGAATATAAAAGTCCGAGGGGATGGAGGACACCAAAGAAGCAAGGCCCTCGAAATCAACAGGATCAATGCGCAGATGAGCTCACAGAGAAGGAGGCAGCATGCATAGAGCCCGGACACATCTGCACCGGATGAGGTCTTAGAGTGGTGAGAGGTATATTTTCACTCTTTCGGGAAAGTCAGGCACGATGTGATATTTGGCATTAACTGTGAAGCCGAATTCACTCTCTTACATTTAACATTCCGTCAGATACGAGACTTCTCCACAATTATCACTGAAGCCCCGCCCTATGCGCGGTGTTCAGAGGCGTGGACCTCACTACAGGCAGGAGACACAAACCGCTTTCTTTCCTGTCTCCCTACAGCCGCTCACTGCCCGAAGAAGATATATGCTGCCTAAAGCTGGAGGCTAGATCTTTTCTGCAACAATATAACCTCAGAGAACCGTGGCATTCTAGCACTGGGTCAATTTTGGCGGAGAACCCAGCGACGGACTCTGACCCTCATGCCAGTGGCACTCCTAGGATGTGGGCTTAGTGCGTAATGCATGGCCAGCAGGGGGCGCTCCCACACAGCGCTTAGCGAACCTGGCAAACCCCAAGGCTTCCTTTCACTTTCAGATCCCTCGAGTCACCCTGGGCATTCCCTCCACTCCCCAAATATTCCTCGAGACATAAATTCAAAGCTTCTTAGAGCAGCTTTGCACAACTTTTGCTTTTCATTCTTCATAGAGATCGGAAGCTAAAACCGCAAAGGGAAGCCGAAAACAGCTGCAGGAATGAGCAGAGTGGAGGCAGGGAAGTTAACTGTGGCAGGGGAATGGGTTTTGTGAGGCTGGAGGGACGCAAGGGGAGCCGCTGGGGCCCTGCAATGCTGGCCAGAGCAGTTCTCGTGACAGAAGAACCCTGTTCCATCCTTTGTAGTACTTGTTCCCAAGGTTCTCAGACATTCTCTTTCGGGCAAGCAGAACAGACTGCAATGCTCCACCAATAACCACTGTTCTGGGGTAGCTCTGAAGAACTCAGTAGAAAGAACATTGACTGCTTCATTTCTAAGAACGCGTGTGTTGGTTTAATATAACAATCCAATGATTATTCCAGTCCCGTTTACATTTGAGAAACTTAGTTCCACAGGAGTGAGGTGAGTCATCCCAGAGCACACTTACGAACCCCACTGGGTGGAGTTTTGATGCAAAAATCTTAAGGCGTGGATTGAATGATTTCATAACTTCGTAACTGGGAATTCTTGGAGTTTTGGGTTGTTTGGATTTGGGTTTTTGAGACGAGGTCAACCTATGTGTCCTGGCTGGCCTTGAAGTCTGGTCTGTCGGCCTGCTGCAGCCTCTAGAGTGCTGGGATTATTTCTGTGAACAATCGCTTTAAGTCCAAATGTGTAAGGTTATTAAGTTATTTCTCTTGATAATTTTATCAGTGGTTGCAGCTCTGCATCCTCAGCCTCCCTTGCAGCTCTGCATCCTCAGCCTCTCTTGTAGCTCTCCTGATTTCTACAGTGACAATCTCTCAGGCACACTCGCTGTGTTTCTTCCCTCTTAGGCAGAGATGGGATCTCTGGAAGTATTTCTTTAAGGCCACTTTCACATGCTCAGTAGCCAAGGCAGATTCTTGCTCTCCCAACATCTGCCAAACTGGTCTCCAGGTGTTCCAGCTGCTGATGGAGTACAGTTCTGAGTTTACCCAGGTCACAGAGGAGCACTCTGTGTGGAAGAAGAGATCGAAGATGTTGCAGTATCCCGTGGGTGACTGAGGTGGCCTAGGACTTCTGGATCTAGCCTCAGAGGAACCAGAAGTTTTTCCCTTCCTTCAGACACTAGAAAGAGAACGATTCTCCTCATTTTGGCCCAAGAGCACAAAGGTTTCCTGCTAAGCATGGGGGAGTTCTGAGACAGGTCACAAGCCAGAGATCCAAGGCCATCGCTGCACACCACTGGCGTGGCAAGGAGAGGGAGCAGGAGGATCATGGGGGAAAGATGCTGTTAGCCTGGCTGAACCGGACCTCGGTGAACTTTGGACCTTAAGTTCTCTGAGGACATTCTGTACGTGCATTGTTCTTAAGTAGGTAACCAAGAATGTCCATTTTATGAACATTTATCTTAACTTTCACTTCTTTTTTTATTTCTATTTGTGTAATTTCCATACTATCTAACAAGATATCCAAAGGCGAGACTGTTAACTTTATAATAGAAGTTAGTTTTTCCAGTGAACTTTGGACAGACCAATCCAAATAGACTCTTAGTCAACAGTGAGAACTGTTTGGCTCCAACTCAGAAATGCTTACATGGATTAAACAATCAGGGACTTGCATACAGGGACTCTTTTTTTAAAATTAATTAATGATCACACATTTCTTTTTCAGGGACAACTTCTTTTTTAGTTCTGTACCACCATTTTTACTCTCCTTCCTTTTAAGAGAAAGCCAGGCTTCCTCACACCTATGGGCTGCGATATTTGCCTGAGGCTTTACCAAGCCAACCATGCCCAATAAACCCTTCAGAGTAAAGAATATGGCTTGATTCATTACTTGATTCAGCAGAGGCTGAGCGTGAGCCGTGAATGAGCTTCTTTGGCATTCCCTAGAACAAGTCTGTGCTGGCATATGTGACTGCCACATGGGGCCACAAGTCAGTATTAATGTACACATCACCCTTTCTGCCCACCACTGAGGGCTGCGGTGCCGCTCTGGGTGTGCCAATCATCCTTGGACCATCCGACTCCCTTCTGGGGCTCACTGCCGAGATTCTAGTTATAGCATCATGTCCCCAACCCCACCTCACTCCTTCATCTCTTTCCTCGGGGCTAGGGTGACAAAGCATCCCTAGCCCACACTTGCTAGACTCCCTTTCAGAGACAAGGCTTTCCCACATCTCCATGACCACAGTACTCTTTATGAAGGAAGAGGTGCTTCTTTATAAAATAGGAAGCTCCCAAGGTCTTTGCTCTTTTGGTTGGGTGCTTTAATGAAAGGCCTTAGCTCTCAGTGGTGAACTGCCGTCCAGATGCATACATATCAAAAGTATTAACAGTCCCTCAGGTGAGGACAGCAGATGTTTGTACCATCTTTATATCATTCAGTAGCAAACTAATTGTTATATTCTCAAACATAAATTTTGTTTCCAACTCTAACACCACTGAACCCTTGTCATCCTCAAATTTTCTGATTTGGCAATGGAATTTATTGATTGAGGTTCTCCTTCACCAAAAGTTTAGGTCACATACTCGGCTTGACTTTAATGCTTTTACTTTATTGTCTGTGACCACTCTGGTACTACAGTGGGTAGCAAGATAATCTTTTAAGGTGTAATACATCTCACTTCATTATGGTTTTTAATTCTAGATTTCAACTGTCACAAGAGAAGAATTTTATACCTTATCTTTTCATGATAGTTTATTGGAGAAGGTGTAGTTTGCTCATCTGGTATTACCTTGTACTTCATTCTGAGGTTAGAATTCAATCAACCACAGGAAGTCAAAGAAGGTGGTAGCAGCGATTGTGTGTGTGTGTGTTTACCTCTATACTTTTTAAGACACAGAATTTTTGTTTGAGATGAAGTCTCACTATGTTGCCTAGCCTGGCCATGAACTCACATTTCTCATGCCTTGGTCTTCTAGGTATTGGGATACAGGCATGCCCTTCCAAATTTAGCTAAGATAAAAGATTTTTAAATTTCTCATTTCCTCTTCTCGAGAAAGTAAAGCTCCCTAGCTATTTGTTGACAAAATGAAAACAGATGTGAGTCCAAATGACATAAAAGTGGAAGAGAGGTTACTTCTTGAAAAAAAAAATCTCCAAATGTTAGAAAGAAAAAAAATGAGGGATGGGTATTGTAGAGGGAAAGAAAGAAGGTTATTCCTGACAGGAATGAAGTTGGAAGATGTCTGTTTCTGAGAGAGGCACAAAGAAGAGCCACCCTCAGGGTCTTATCAGTCCTAGCCTTCTAAGACCTGCTAGCTGATGTTCTTTGGGTTAATCTAGCTGTGATGATCTCTGGGGACAGAAGGGAAGAGTAAAAACAACCATATCACAAAAGACTGACAACCTGACTCCAGTCACTGGAGCACTAACCCAGAGAAAGGGAATAAACCCATCTAGTGAATTTTTCATTCAGGCAATGAAGAAAATGCCATCTCGAGATGAAGAATAGAATTAGGAGAAAGGAAATCTATTGCTCTGAAACCCTTTTTAAAAGAAATTGTATTTATTCTTCTCTCATACAACATATTCCAACCCGCAATTTCCCCTTCCTCCACTCCTCCCAGTTCCCTCTCACCTCTTTTCCAGACCCACTTTTCCCACCCCATCGTCCCCCAGAAAAGAGCATCCCTCCCAGGGCATCAACCAAACACAGTCACAACAAAACACAGTAAGATCAGGCACAAACCCTCACACCAAGGCTGAGCAAGGTGACCTAGTAGGAGGGAAAGTGTCTCGAGACCAGGCGAAAACGTCAGAGACACCCCACTCCTACTGTCTAGAGTCCCCATAAAACACCAAACCAACAGCCATAACGTATATGCAGAGGGCCTAATATAGACCCATGGAGGTTCCATGATTGCTGCTTCATGTCTGTGTGTCCCCATGAGCCCTGCTTAGTTGACTCTTTCCCAGTGTCCTCAACTTCTCTGGTTCCCAAAATTCCTCTTCCCCCCCTCTTAATTTACTCTTAACATAATAATAACGCTGTTTTAAAAATGATAATAGAAAAAATTTATTTCATATTCATTGTGAGTCATCTCTGGTCTCAAATCCTTGAACCCACAGAGATCTGCCTGCCTCTGCTAGGTTTTAAGGGAATGCTTGGATTAAGGGCATGTACTATGTTCATAGTTGCATTATTTGTAATAGCCAGAACCAGGAAATAATCTAGCTACCCCTCAACCAAAGAATGGATAAAGAAAAAGTGGTACATTTACACAATAGAGTACTACACAGCAGTAAAAATAATGACATCTTGAAATTTGCAAGCAAATGGATGGAACTAGAATAAAACATATTGAGTGAGGTAACTCAGACTGAGAAAGATAAATATAATATGTATTCATTCATAAGTGGCATTTAGACACAAAGCAAAGAAAAACCAGCCTACAATTCACAATCCCAGAGAACCTAGACAACAATGAGGACCCTAGAAGAGACATACATGGATCTACGTAGGAAGGGGAAAAAAGACAAGATATCCTGAGTAAATGGAGAGCATGGGGGTCATGGGAGAAGGTAGAAGGGGAGCGAGAAGGAAGGGATGTGAGTGGAGAAAATGTATAGCTCAATAAAAACAATTAAAAAAGGAAAAAGGAGTTGATGAACCTGTAGGATTTCCTTGGCAGCCATATTTCTCCCTCCATGTATTATATCAGAGCATTATCAAGCCCATTGCTGCTGGTCTCAGTAGGCAGAGCAGCAGGTGGAGAACAGAGCAGCTCTTCTGCAGGTTCAGAAACTATGCTACAGAATTCCTAGCTGGGGGCATGGTTTGCTCAGTTTCACAATGCATCCCAAATGCTTTACCTACTGCTCAAAACGATGTGAGATCAGACACTGAGGTGGTTGTAGATAGCTTCTAGGGGGAATACACACAGACCCCTCCTTTTCTAGAGAACTTCCTCTACAGAAGGCTAAAGGGAAAAAATTCTTAGTAACTGTTTGTGACATTGATCTGTCCATTGTCCAGAAGACATGACATGTATGGACCAGGGAAGATGTTCTCTCTCTCTTATGAAAAGTGAATGAAATCGAGTCTTCCAAACTGAAGTTAGTTCTTCTGTAGAAAAGCCTGTTTCAGCTGTGGAGAAAAATCTGCCAGGAAACAGAATTCTGCAGAAAGCAGGCCAGTCATACTCTGACTTTTCCTTGCAGGTCATGGGGAACAGGTGGTTCCCTTCCTCTCAAAGTTTGCCAGCTATGAAGATTCTGTTCCCTCCCTCCCTCCCTCCCTCCCTCCCTCCCTCCCTCCCTCTCTCTCTCTCTCTCTCTCTCTCTCTCTCTCTCTCTCTCTCTCTCCATCTCTTCCTCCCTTCCTTCTTCCTTTTCTTTGCCAAAGCCAGCATTAGGTCATTAGAAGAACTTTCTCTCAGCTCCAAATTCTCTCAGATGAGAGCTTTTTACAAACCTTGAAAAGTCTCTCTCTCTTTTTTTTGTTTTCAACTGGTGGTTATGCATGTCCAGAAAATTAATAGCCAGAATTAGAGACATAATAGAAATCAGTTGTGCAGTGAGCAGAGGTGGTGAATGAGGACAGAATGAGGAGCACACACTGGGGCTTTCAACATCAGGGAGCAGGAAACCAGGGCTATGAGGCTGAATAATGGAGTCTGGAAAGGAGGGAGGTACTGGGAATATATCAGAAAGAAAGCTGTGTGCACATGTATGTGTAATATTATATATAGTATGTGCTGCCGTTAAACAGTGCATCGTGTGTAATGCATAGGTTTATATGTACTGCCA
>JABTXL010005620.1:21448519-21469674 GCA_025134845.1 Neodon shergylaensis | reverse complement strand
CACCTGCAGGGCAGGGATGGCTTGAGTCTTCTGGATCTGCTGGGCATCCACCTTCTCCAGAGGGAATGCAAACTCCTTTCTGTCCTTCAGGCAGGGGACAAGGGAGGGTCTCCTCATTTGATGCAGGGTTGTCAAGATGTCCTTGTTCCTGAGATGATGAATCGGAGGCAGGTTACACCCTAGAGAGCAGGTTGACCAGTAGCTCATCACCAACAGAGCCATCAGGAAAGCCCAGGGTCTGGCCATTGTGGATGTTGCAGATGCTGCTGGTCCTGAACCTTCTCCTCTAGGTTCTCTGAAGATCATCATTTGTGCATCTGTCTTAAGTAGGGCAAACACTAGTTTCCACTTTCTGAATGCCCTCCCCTTCTCCACAATTCTCTTTTCGCTTTTCTTCATTCGTTCTCAGCTGTGTCTGGGCATTTTTCTCAACCATTTTTATTTTCATTACTGCTTCCTCTTTCATTGCTCTCTAAACAAATCTCTATCAGAAGTTTTCTTGCCCTGAGTAAAATTGTCATTAACTATTAACCACACATATTCATTCAACTTTTGATATTTACACACATAATTCAATGATAAATTTATTCTAAAACTTGTCATAAAAAGATTTTGAAATTCAGTTTGTAATTAAATTTTCTGTTGTTATTTATATCAAATACATACTTTTAAATTATAATTTAAGGTATGATGCAAATTCGTGGTTTCTAAATTTATCATATTAATGATACCAAGTTTTTCCAATGTTTCAAAGGAAAAATTATTTTTTCAAATTGCCCTTATTAACTTTAATACTGATTAATATGTATGTTTGATTTAATAATCACTGTATAATGGCTATTTATTCAATGATTGCCATGTCATCATGAGGTTTCAATATGTGAAGGTTTGTTGTCCAAGTTTGATGAGCTGAGTTTGATTCCTGGAACCCGTGGTTGAAGCAGAGATCTGAGCCCTGTAGTTTGTCCTCTGCCCACCATGTTCATGATGTGGCCATCTTGAGGCTGCTCACACACACACTCACAAACACTCAAACACACACATATACATACACACTCCCACACATACATACACACAAACATGCACACTCCACACCTAACACACACACACTCCAGCATATCTGCATATAGACACACACTGCATCACACACAAAATGCACATTCACATAAGCACACACACATATACGAATACACTCCCCCCACATAAGTATACATTCCCCCCACGAAAGTGCACTCACATGCACATTTACACATTCTCACATGTACATGCCCCCCACACTCAAACACACACATTTCCACACATATGTACACACATGTACACACACTCACACGCTGGTGAACAAACATCTACACTTACATACATGCTCTCTCTCTCTCTCTCTCTCTCTCTCTCACACACACACACACACCTATAAACAATGCTCATGCACACACACACACCCAGTCATACACAAGAGTAATAAGAAGTAAATACCTCAAAACTAAGTTTCCTGTGAGGGATTTTTCTTGAATGGAACTGGGAAGCGCCACTTCTAAGCAAGACTTTGGAGGGGAAGGCACACCTTTTATCTGGATCTTTGAGGTGGGACCACTCACCTTTAACCCAGATCCTTTGAGATAGGAAGACCCACCTCTATGCTGAGGCACACCTTCTGCTGGAATCCCATAGAGGACGTGAAAGAAGAAAGCTTTTGAATTTGCCTGCTTGCTCTCACCTCGATTGCAAGCCTATTCCTTCACTGTCATTAAAGCCCACTTCTTCTGGACCCCAGTACGTTAGGAAGAGCATGTAAGATGTACAGCCTCATGGGGTGAATAAATCCATAAAGGTAAGGATCTCAGGTGTGACAAATGAAAGTTTTTGTTTAGAGATGTTATTACTCTTATTACTCCTCTGTATTATCGGGAGTGTGTGTGTGTGAGCATTGTGAATAGATGTGTGTATGTGTGTGACAGAGAGCATGTCTGTGAGTGTGCCCACAGGTGTGTGTGCACCACTGTGTGAGTGTGTGTGTGTGAATTTATGATTGTGTTTGAGTGTGTGGTTTTGTGTTTACATGTGTGAAGTTGTAAATATGTAGGTGAGTGCATTTATGTGAAGGAAAATATGTGCTTATGTGAGTGTGTTTTATGTAACGGTGTGAGAGTTTTGTGTGTGTGCATGCATTTTGTGTGTGTGTGTGTGTGTGTGTGTGTGTGGACACAAGCTCTTACCATATGTGAATGTGCTCATTGGAGTCCGACTTAGGAGAGTTTGTTTCTCTCTTTCAACATCACACCTTACATATGATATAAGTATTTATTTAAATAATATAAATAAAACACAATGTAAAATCAATTTAAATAACTTTTAAATAAAATTTGGGGAGAAACTTTATCTTTAAAATACATAAAATAGTGTAAGTTTCAAACAAGGAATGATCACTGTGGTGTAACGGTTAATGACAATGCATTGAGAAACAGAAAAGTGCTGAAAACAACAGCTTTCTGAGGGCAGCGGTGAAAGAGGAAACAAAGATGAAAACCAAAATGGTTTAGAAAAAAGTGTCTAGACACAAGCAGAGGATGAGCTCAAGAAAGTGAAAAGACAATTTGGAAGTAAGGGGCGGGCATTCAGAAAATGAAAACTAATTTTTCCCTATATAAGTCCTGAAGGAATGATGGTCTTCATAGAACCTAGAGGGGAAGGTTCAGAACCACACAGCCCACAGGACCAGCAGCATCTGCAACATCCACAATGGCCAGACCCTGTGACTTCCTGATGATCCTGGTGCTGATGAGCTACTGGTCAACCTGCTCTCTGGGATGTGACCTGAGTAAGATTGACAACTTCATGAACAAGACTCTCTTGGACCTCCTGGTACCAAAGAAGTCCTCCCGTCTTCCCTGTTTGAAGGAGAGAAAGGTCTTTCAATGTCCCCTGAAGGAGATGGATGCCCAGCAGATCCCGAAGCCTCAACTGATCCAGATACTGTATGACGTGAGCCAGCAGAGCCATATGCTCTTCAGGTCAAATGAGTCATCTGCTGCATGGGAGAAAACCCTCCGGGAGAAAATTTGCAATATCCTCTACCTGCAGCTCGAAGACCTGCAGTCCTGTCAATTGCAGCACGAGGAGGAAAACCCTGTGAAGAAATATTTCCAGAGGATCACTGCCTATCTCGGAAAGAAGAAACACAGCCCCTGTGCTTGGATGGTGGTCAGAGATGAAGTCTGGAGAGCCTGGTCTTTCTCAGCCAACTTGCTAAAAGGATTGAACAAGGATGAGGAGTAAATCCTGAGGAGTCTCCTGGGATTGGACACTGGACCTCACTAAGTTCTCCACTAAAAACTCTTGTTCATTTTGGCATGAATTCAATCAAGCTGCCTAGATGTTTCAGCAGAACAGAGACAGTTTGGGTCTATATATGAAAGCATTGTTCCTTCATCCTCTTTGGTGTATCTGTGTATGTATTTATTTACTCATTTTACTATTTATATAATTTAAGTTATTTAAATTCAATCTTAAAGTTTTATATTTTCTTTAATGTAGCAAACCATCCTGTGCGACTAAATTATTTTGTTTTCTATTAAATTTTGCTGTATAGAACATTTTTAATTTGTTAATTCTGTAATTTTCCAATTTCCCCAGTATTTTTAAGTGGGTACTCTACACCATACAAATTATACAAATGAACAAAATGTCAAAAAATTGAGCAGGATGCATGTGTGCAACGGCATAGTGCTTAGACAAACCCTTCATCTGTCCCTCTAATTCTCTCCAGGATGTAGTATTCTCTGTGTGGACAGTCAGCATGCTGCTCAGAATCTTGTTCCTGTCACATTGTGACTTGGTCCTCTTTGATGTCATGTTCACCAGAGTAATCCTCCCTCTGACCTCCCTGACCTCTGGGATCTTTCATCCACTCTCAACTTCTGTGAGTTTGGCAGTTTTGGTTTCTAAATATGAGTGAGATCATGTGCAGTGATATAAAATAGATCACAGAAAAATAATCAACCTGCCTGAATACCACAGCAAACATTCCAAGTCAGTAAACCAACTCCATTCATAATAGTCTCAAAAATATACCTGCAATAAATCCCACCACGGAAGTGAAATGCCTCTGAAATTAATCATCCCTCTCCATTTCATGGGTTTTTCTCCTCTTTCTCCTCCTCCTCCTTTTCATCCTTCTACTCTGTCTAAGTGCTTCTAGTTGTGCCCAGGGGCATCTCCTGGAACCTTAGAGGCCCCACCACTGAGGACAATGAATCTCTCTCAGCAGCCACCAGTTGCCATAGTTCCTCAGCTACAAGTGGGATTTCCTGTGTGTTCCAAGCTGGGATGTTGTCTGACTTGGTCTTGTTCATTCAGTCACAGCCACTCTCAGTTCATCTGTGCAGCCACCTTGCTGGTCCAAGAACACTGCTTTGCTGTAGTCATGCACAGCCTCTGGATCTTGCAATCCTTCTGCTCCCTCTTCTGCAATGATGCTCAGGGCCAGGAAGTCAGCCCTTTATTTTCTGCTCCATGACCACTTGTTGGTTTCTGCGTTCATTGCCATCTGCTGTAGGAGGCTCCTGTGGTAGGGGATAGTAATCCTGCAGTAACACTCTCTTAGACATATAGCTGTAATCTGAAATCAGGTATGGTGACAGTACCAATACAGCACTGCTTTTGTTCTTTGGTATCTTCATGGGAGAAATAAAATTTGGTAACTTCTGGGAGAAATAAAATTTCTATTTTTATTTGGATTGTGTGGTGGTTTAGATAGGAATAGCCCCATAGACTCATGTGTCTGAATGAGGAGTGGCCATATTAGGAGGTGCAGCCTTGTTGGAGTAGGCATGGCCTTCTTGTTGGAAGTGTGTCACTGTGGGTTGGACTTTGAGGTCTTATATGTTAAGGCTAGGTCTAGTGTGGTAGACCCCTTCTGCTGCCTCTGGAACAACGTGTAGAACTCTTGCTCATTCCCTAGTAGCGTTTCTGCCTGCATGCTGCCATGTTTCCCACCAAGAGGATAATGGACTACACCTCTGAAACGTTAAGCCAACCCTAATTAAATGTTTTCCTTTATCAGAGTTGGTGTGGTCATGTTGTCTCTTCACAGCAATAGAAACCCCAACTAAGACAGACTGCATTGTACATGAAGATCCCTTGGACATATAGAAACTTTCATAACAACATTATTGTATTTAAAAACATAGATCTTCCCCACTGAAATTAGTAGCTAATGTTGCTGCTACTCCTGCCATACTTGGACGATTCGCCAGCTCCATTCTTCAGCTTTCATTTCCAAAGACATCATAGTTTTTTTTTTTGGTTCATTGCCACAAAACAACATCAGCATCTTCTTTCTAGGAGAGTAGAAAAGAGAAAGAAAGCAGATACGGAGACTTCTACCACCAAATGAACATCTTAAGGACAGAAGAGTTAATGGAAAAGTATAGACAGTTGAAGCACTGAAAGCCTCTGCTGTCTCTTAAAACAGTCTAAACATCTCTATAATGAGACACATTGGAACTGAAGATCAATCACCGAAATCAATACTCAATAAGGATTGATGGCTTATAATTACTTTACATAGGGATCAGTGTCCTAGACCAACACTGAAAGTGGCAGTACATATAAACCTATGCATTACACACGATGCACTGTTTAACAGCAGCACATACTATATATAATATTACACATGCGTGTGCACACAGCTTTCTTTCTGATACACTCCCACTACCTCCCTGCTTTCCAGACCCCATTATTCAGCCTCATAGCCCTGGTTTCCTGCTCCCTGGTGTGGAAAGCCCCAGTGTGTGCTCCTCATTCTGTCCTCATTAGCCAACTCTGTTCAGTAGACAACTGCTATCTCTTATGTCTGGATTTATGGTGATCATTTTTTTTCCTGAAAATGCATAACCACAAGTGAAACCAAAAATGAAGCAACTCGAGGCTTGTAAAATGTTCTCCTGTGAGAGAATTTCCTCACATTTTTGGAACTGAGACTGTTCTTTTAATGACCTAATGATGTCTATGGCTAAATGAGAGAGAGAGAGAGAGAGAGAGAGAGAGAGAGAGAGAGAGAGAGAGAGAGAGAGAGAGAGAGAGAGAGAGAGGGGGAAAGGAAACTGAGCTGTGCTGGCATACAGAGATAACGATCGCCCCCTTTTGGCAATTGCCATCAAAGAAGTACCAGCTTCGCTCTGGCATGTTTTCCGCAGATTTCTGCTTCCTAGTAGAGTTTTCTCCTCAGATCAAATGGGCTTTTCCTCAGAAGAACGGACATCTGTTTGGAAGATTCGATTCCCTCCACTTCTTACCTGAAGGAGGGAGCATGCTCCCAGGTTCACACTGGTCATGTTTTCTGGATGATGGACTGCTCAACGTGTACAAATAGTTCCTAAGTCATAGTTTTTACTGCTGAGTAGTATTCTAATGTGTATATATTCCACACTTTCTTCATCCATTCTTCCATTGAAGGACATCTAGGTTGTTTCCAGGTTCTGGCTATTACAAATAATGCTGCTATGAACATAGTTGAACAAATACTTTTGTCATATGATAGGGCATCTCTTGGGTATATTCCCAAGAGTGGTATTGCTGGGTCCAGGGGTAGGTTGATCCCGAATTTCCTGAGAAACCGCCACACTGATTTCCAAAGTGGTTGCACAAGTTTGCATTCCCACCAGCAATGGATGAGGGTACCCCTTCCTCCACAACCTCTCCAGCAAGGGCGATGCCCCCAGTTAGTTCCTTGGGCAGCTGAGGATAGGGAACCTGACATGACCCTATCCTATAGCCATACTGATGACTATCTTGCATATCACCACAGAACCTTCATCTGGCGATGGATGGAGATAGAGACAGAGGCCCACACTGGAGCACTGGATTGAGCTCCCAAGGTCCCAATGAGGAGCAGAAGGAGGGAGAACATGAGCAAGGAAGCCAGGACCGCGAGGGGTGCATCCACCCACTGAGACAGTGAGGCTGATCTATTGGGAGCTCACCAAGGCCAGCTGGACTGTGACTGAAAAAGCATGGGATAAAACCGGACTCTCTGAACATGGCGGACAATGAGGGCTGATGAGAAGCCAAGGACAATGGCACTGGGTTTTGATCCTACTTCATGTTCTGGCTTTGTGGGAGCTTAGCCAGTTTGGATGTTCACCTTCCTAGACCTGGATGGAGGGGGGAGGACCTTGGACTTTCCACAGGGCAGGGAACCCTGACTGCTCTTTGGACTGGAGAGGGAGGGGGAGAGGAGTGGGGGGAGGGGGAGGGAAATGGGAGGCTGGGAGGAGGCGGAAATTTTCTTTTCAATAAAAAATAAATTTAAAAAAACACATAAATAAACATTAAAAAAACAAATAGTTACTAAAAGATTTTTTTCCCTCTAACCTACTATAAAGGAAGTTCTCTGGAGGAGGAAGTTCTCTGGAGAAGTAGCTGTTTACAAACCAGCTCCATGTCTGAGCTCATATTGCTTTGAGCAGTAAATAAAGCATTTGGAATGTAGCTTGGTGATTTTTATTTCAATAATTCATAAGTTATTAATTACATGAATTAAATCAAACCAAATGTCTAGTAAATGACATGAAAATTATTTTTTTTTTACTTTTATTGATTCTTTGTGGATTCCACATCATGCATTCTGATCTCACCTCCTTTCCCTTAGTATCTATTCTCTGCCCTTGCAACCTCCCTCCAAAATCAAATTAAAAAGGAAAACCAAAAACCAAACAAACAAAAAACAAAAAAGAAGAATCTTGTCATGGAAGCTGTGGCGTGGTCCATTGAGATGCACAGTTTACCCTTTAGTCTGTTCATCTTTCATTGCCTGGTTAGTGGTCCGGATAGAGGCCTCTGGTTTCTGCTACACCGCTGATTATGGACTCTCACTCTTAGATATCTTGTTGTCTTGTTTCATGGAGATCCTGCTGGTTTGGATCTATAGGTTTGTCCTCTTTCTCTGCTCCAAGAGCTCATAGATTTGGTAAATGTTGGGGTGGTTAGCCCAACACAGCCCTGGCTCTGGGCCTGGGTGGCATCTGCATTCGTCATCTCACTGACTTCCCCTCTCAGCCTGCTCACCTGATGCAGCCTACAACATGGAGTGGGGCCAGTTCTTCTGCTCTTGGGGGTCCTCAGATCCAGACCCCCAACTCATATCTGCCAGGCTCAGCTCTACTATTTTGCCCAGGCAAGGTACAGGGCCCTCTCTCCTGACTGCTGTAAGGGGTGGAGGGGGGGGGGGATCAGTCAGCTCTCCTGCCCTCAGGACTGGCTCACCAGCAACCCAGACAACAGAATCTGCTCTAGTGTGTGCCCAGGCTGGGTACAGGGCAGCTTTTCTGTGTGCTGTGGCTGGTGTAGGGCAGGGTTAGTTCTCTCACTTATGATCCCAGGGTCAGCCCTCTCATCTGCCATAGGCAGCAAAGGGGGGAGAGGGGGTCATCTTTCCTTTACCCATTGCCACCACATGACGCATGGGGGAAGGCAGGGTCAGCTCTGTTGCTCTCAAGCTCTGCTTCCAGGGCTGGCATCCCTGACAACAGGATCACCTCTAGTGTGCACTCCCCAGACAGTTACTACAGATTTTAATAAAATGTGAATAAAATCTGTTTTTATGTGAAATTGTATAAATCTTAGAAATACATGAAAATTAATAAAAATAGATAGGCAAATGAATAACTACCAGGTCAGTCATCTCTATGAGACTGATCTCCCTGGATATGAATATATTTCTCATATATGCATGTTTGATGTTATTAAAGTATTTCCTAAATTCATATAAATCCAATATGACCAAAGTATAAATAGGAGTCACCTTGGAAATAATCCAGCTTGATGTCCAAGTTTGAGGTGTTAGAGTACCCTAGAAGAATGATTGCCAGAGGACCCCTTGTTTGTCTTTGCAACAGTCTTCTTCCAGAGAAGGAAATCAGCAGAGTGATTTCCACCCTGACAGTCTCCTAGGCACAGTAACTGTATTTCTTCTCCTTCAGGTGAAGATGGATTCCTCTGACGGTCCTCAAGGGCATCTGTAGGTCAGACCTTCCCCTTCCCATCACTTCCACCAAACGCACTGCAGGTCCTCCAAAGAGTTCAGCACGGAGTTTATGGGGGGGGTGGGGAGGCTGAGGTCCAGGAATCAAAGGAGCTGCCTGTGAGGAAGAGTAGGAGCCTCAGCTGGAGGAAAGACATGGCCTGGACTTTCTGGAACTGGATGCCACCTACCATCTTCCTCTGGAACTGGAAGTCACTTCTATCACTTCTGCAAGAGGAAGAAGAGACTTCCCATTTGGCCCAGGATGTCTTCCTGCTGAGCTCGGGAGAGCTCTGAGGCAGCTCACAGCCCAGACCCAGTAGGGCATAGCTGCACGTCACCAGGGAGGCCAGGAAGCAGAGCAGGAGGGCTCTGCGAGGGGCCTCCTGGCGTGGCTGAGCTGAGTCTGGCTGAATTTTGGACTCAGGTTCCTGTGAAGACAGCCTGTGCATGCATGGATTTATGGAGCAGACACATTCTCACTTCTGAATATTTCTCTACAGTTTACTTTTTTATTTCTACCGGCATGTTCTCCGTGTGACCTGAGAGCACAAGCCTAAAATTATCATTTTGCACTGAAGATGAACATTCCCAGTAAACCAGCTATTCCACTCCGGATGGAAATTATCATTCCAATAATAATTTGGTCTATATTCAGAAGTGCATATATGTATGTAATCATGTATTTTTACACCCATCCACAACTATGGACCTTTTGTATATTTAAATATTGGTCTGGTGTAGGTACATGCTTTTAGCCAGTCTGCATCTCCACTTTCCATCCTCCCTTTACATGCAGAGTCATGACCCAGAAGCTCTCTTGGTTTCTGCAGGTGTTCAGTGACTTGCTGAAATGTTTGCATTTAACATCAGGAGCAGAGGGGGGTTGTATTTTATTTTGAAGGTGACTCATGACTTCTCTGAAGTTTTTCTCCTCCAGGGAAAAATTCTTGCAGGCTGTGGAGTTGTGTGTCATTGGTCTTTCAAGGTCACAAATAGTTATTCTGGAGCCAGACCTTGTCTGGCTACATTTTTCATACTGAGATCTAATGCTCTCCCAGCTGTAACCACCCTGAGTGTGGTCTTTCTAGTTGTGTCTGAGTGTGACAATTCTAATCCTAAAGTGATGTTGCTTCCTCTTCACCATGTGGCTTACACAGTCTGTCATCTACTAACACCTTCTGATGTACAGTGACAAAGGTCCTCACCATCCCTCCTCCCACCTCCTACCCAGAGAGCACAAGCACTGTCCTAGAGTGTTGTAATAGGAGTGGAGGGGCTTCGTTCCTGGCACTGGGCAGCCCGCACGGCTAGCTTTACCCGAAATAATTACACAGAAACTGTATTCTTTTAAACACTGCTTGGCCCATTAGTTCCAGCCTCTTATTGGCTAACTCTTACATATTGATCTAACCCATTTCTAATAATCTGTGTAGCCCATGAGGTGGCTTACCAGGGAAGATCTTAACCTGCGGCTGTGTGGGGAGTGAGAATCATGGCGACTGCCTGAATCTGCTTCTTTCTCCCAGCATTCTGTTCTGTCTACTCCACCCACCTAATTTTCTGTCCTATCAGAGGCCAAGCAGTTTCTTTATTACTTAACCAATGAAACAACAGATAGAAAGATGACCCTCCTCCATCACCTATAGCTTCAAAACTCTTGCACTAGAGGTACTGTTCACTTAGGTTCCCAGTATACTGAATCACAGAGGGTTTTAGCTGTGTGAAAGGCCTCTGTCTTCAATACTAACCCATGTCCTTGGATCTTTGGGTATTGATTAAAGTGTCAGTCAAGAATCCTCAGAAGGTAACAACAAAGTGGTTTTTGCTTTGGAAAAAAACGGAAAAAATTTCCAGTTTGTCCTAAGTCTATTTTAAACAAATATTTCTTATTTGTCAGTCTTCATCTTAAATACTGACTACTTACTGTGTTTGACAGTGATGGATTGATGACAGTTACCTTCACTGGCAACTGATTATTCAGGAATTAGTATCCTACACATATCCATGCAGGCAGTCTGATGAATTGCCCATAATCCATATCCCCAAAATGTCTGATGTATTATCCATACTTGATACCCCAAAATGTCTGAAGTATTATTCATACTCCATACCCCCAAAACATCTGATGTATTACCCATACTCCATACCCCCCAAAATGTCTGAAGCATTACCCATACTTCATACCCCCAAAACATCTGATGTATTACCCATGCTCCATACCCCCAAAATGCCTGATGTATTACCCCATACTCCATACCCCCAAACGTCTGATGTATTACCCATACGCCATACCTCTCCTCCCCCAAAAGCCCCACCATCACCACCACTGTCTCTTACTCTATCCCTGTGCATCCTAAGCATTCTGCCAGTCTGTCTATGCTTCATCTGGGAAAACTATGTGCTCTCAACTTTTCTAATGTTTTCAGAAATGTGATAGTGTTTAATGGCAGGCATTTGTTTACTTATCCTTTAGTTACATTCTATTTCATGGTGACGTAATAAAAATACAGGGAACTAAAAGAAAGACTGAAGAGTAGCGCCATTTTTTCCTCTATGACTCTCCTCCACTTTTCATTTATTATTTCCACTTTTCCAAAAAGCTAAGCTCCATAGTGGTTTTGTAGCCTCAAAGAATATGTTGAGTCTTCAGTAGCCATAAAGCTAAAGGAAGAGACCTCTGCATAAAGAGGGAAAATTCAGTGGAGCAAAGCTGGGAAACTCAGGACAAGGCAAGGTGAAAGCTGCTGCCGAAGTCCACAAGGACAGGTGAGAAGATGCACTGGCAGAGATTAAAAGGAGAGTGACTGCTACGCCAATCAACCGACTTACCTTTGTAAGACCAATACTTGTATTTTCTCTCATTTAGTGGGGATTTGGATAGCTTCAAGGGAGAGGAGGAGTCAGACCAGCTAAGGCACAGAAGCCTGGAACCAGACCCTCCCACTGCAACACTAACCTCCTCTGGTAGGATTATATGTTAATAGTTTCTGAAGGCAGTGAAATGCTACTTCCAGAAATCTAGAGGATAAAAGAAAGGGAATTAGATGATTCTTATATTCTTGTCATTACTTTTGGCAACAATTATGGTGACATTAAAATTTAAAAAATGCCAATTATGGAGCTTACATTGCTGTGGGTCTTTGAGAATATTTATTCATATACTTACCTGTTGGGGTAAGTCACAAAACAATCCCATACCAGTTCAGAATTATGAATAATAAAAGGGTTATTTATTTAAGGGGAAAACTTACAGATCACTGTCCTAGATAACAATCCTCTGCTAACAGGAACAGAGTCTAGCAGCCAAAAGTGGGAGCCGGAAGCAAGAGGAGGGTTCACGTTTACTAAAGCTTTTACAGGATAAGAGACTATGCCCCAGTGGGCTGGTATCTTAAAGGCTATTGGCTGAAGGAGCAGAGTGTGTTCCCACCGCACTTACCTAGCCAGGGAGATGCCATAACCAGAATATCTGCACGGCACTCTCTGGAAAACTGTTAGAATGATATTCATTTATAGACTGTTCTGGAGACAAAATTAATCTTCAAAGTTAGAACACAGATTTAAGGTCAAGTTGGGATATTGTAACATGGAGGGGCCTGCTTGTTTGTTGGGGTTTTTGTCCTGCCCATACCCCCAGCCGTTTAGTCCCAAAGAAAATCACACATAAGTCTCCATAAATTATAAGCTGATTGGCCCATTAGCTCTAGCCTCTCACTGGCTCTCACATCTTGATTAATCCATTTTTCTGATCTATGTTAGCCATGTGGCTCAGTACCTTTTTTCAGTGGGGCAGCTCACATCCTGCTGCTTCTGTGGTCTGGACAGGAGTGGGGGGGGGAAATGAACTTCCTCCTTCCCAGAATTCTCCTGTTCTCATTACATCATTTCTACTTCCTGTCTGGTTTTCCAGCCTATATTTCCTGCCTGGCCAATCAGCATTTATTTAAAACCATGATTGACAGAATACAAACAATTCTCCCACACCAGGATATGATTCCTCTGTAATAGTCCGCAAGAGAAAAGGAGACTGAGGTACACATGAGAGTTCAGAGTCCAGGGAAACCCATGGCATGGAATCGGAGGAGGGTGAAATAACAGCAGCTTCACTGGGTTTTCTTTCTGTTTGTAAGACATCAGTGGGCCTGCAACTCAGGAATCAGGAGACTGGAAAATTCAAGTTATGTCTACAGTCATAATCTTAGTCCTGAGGCTCTGAATGGTAGCGATCTCTAGCTGACCCTGCATGGTTGTTTTTCCCCAAGGACTCTGTCAGTGTTTGCCGGGTCATTGCAGGCAACACATCCTGTGCCTGTTGCTTCATGGCAGAGCTACAGGAAAAGGAGTAAAGTCTGGTGTAGGCCCATATTTCTTTTTTTTATTTATTTATTAAAGATTTCTGTCTCTTCCCCGCCACCGCCTCCCATTTCCCTCCCCCTCCCCCAATCAAGTCTCCCTCCCTCGCTTGTCAGCCCAAAGAGCAATCAGGGTTCCCTGCCCTGTGGGGAGTCCAAGGACCTCCCACCTCCATCCAGGTCTAGTAAGGTGAGCATCCAAACTGCTTAGGCTCCACAAAGCCAGTACGTGCAGTAGGATCAAAAACCCATTGCCATTGTTCTTGAGTTCTCAGTAGTCCTCATTGTCTGCTATGTTCAGCGAGTCCGGTTTTATCCCAGGCTTTTTCAGACCCAGGCCAGCTGGCCTTGGTGAGTTCCCGATAGAACATCCCCATTGTCTCAGTGTATGGGTGCACCCCTCATGGTCCTGAGGACTTCTTGAATTTTACATGCAAATGGATGGAAATTGAAAACACTATCCTGAGTGAGGTAAGCCAGACCCAAAAAGAGGAACATGGGATGTACTCACTCATATTTGCTTTCTAGCCATAAATAAAGGACATTGAGCCCATAATTAGTGATCCTAGAGAAGCTAAATAAGAAGGAGAACCCAAAGAAAAACATATAGGCATCCTCCTGAATATTAACCTTCATCAGGCGATGAAAGGAGACAGAGACAGAGACCCACATTGGAGCACCGGACAGAAATCTCAAGGTCCAAATCAGGAGCAGAAGGAGAGAGAGCACGAGCAAGGCCCATATTTCTATATGGTATGGCAGCCAGGCCCTCAAGCCATAGGCCACACCTGAAGTGGTCACGTGACCTTCCAGACAGGCTGTTGCTATCCTAACAAAAGGTCAGGATGTTGTTTTGCTCCTTTCTTTGTAATTTGGAGGATGCCTGGAAAGAGGTGCTGATTCAGCCTCCATGACTGAGCTAGCATACAGAGCAAGAAGAAGTGACAGCAGGCATAGGTAGATGTGGATGCGGCTAAAAGCCATTCACCTGGTTACCTAGGAAACAGAACGCTAATGTATTTCCCCCTCAGTTTATGTTTTGATATTTAAGGCTGTTTGAAGAATAAACAGGAGGGATTTCTCAGGATGTGAACTCAGGATTTCATGAGGGATCACGGAGAATCTCCCTCCCACTAAAGCCATGTGACTTGTGTCTTTATTCCCCTGCCTCCACGCCGGTCCAGAGAGATAGTTTATATTGGGGTCCGGTCTGCCACTGGACCCCAACAGTCTGGCTCTATTGAGGGATGCTGAGGATCAGGCACGTCAGCACTCTTTCAACTCATCCCACACAACGTCCAGGCCAACTTCTCAGTTCCAGAATTTTCAGAATATATACCAAGTCAATAGTCTTCCTTATGGAACAAAATATAGCTATGGAGAAGTCCAGGGCATTGTGGCAGTATGGAAATATTACTCTGGGGGGGTAATTATTTATATTTTAAAACTGAGTTGATAATATAAGCAACAACAAAAATAGAAGTGGTCAGGGGGAAAGAAGTTACACAATCACAAAGTCAGCCAAGCTTACACCAACAACCCTCAGAAAGAAAAACGGCCAGCACTATCTAAGGGAATCCGGAAGAAAGAGACTGCTGGACAGTTAGAATTGAACAGGAAGGAAAGGACCATGTGGGTTGCTGCATATTATTTACAAAGAGACAGTCATGAGGCCATGACAATTCTAAAGCTGTGAGAAGGGCTTGCAGCGTTTTCTCTGCAAAACAGACAAAGGTGTTTGAGGGGAGTCATCTAAACTGCATAAACTTCACAGCGTGCACACCTGTGTGAACGTCACACAGTACTGCATAAACATCACTGCGTGCGCATGCGTGTAAATGTCACACAGTAGTGCATAAACATCACAGCGTGCGCATGCATGTGAATGCCACACAGTACTTATTGCATAAACCTCACAGTACGCGCACGCGTGTGAATGTCACACAGTACTGCATAAACATCACAGTACGCGCACGTGTGTAAATGTCACACAGTAGTGCATAAACATCACAGCGTGCGCACGCGTGTGAATGTCACATAATACGTCATAAACCTCACAGCGTGTACATGCGTGTGAATGTCATACAGTACTGCAGAAACTTCACAGCGTGCACATGCGCGTGACTGTCACACAGTACTGCATAAAGATGGACAAGTTTCCTCCTTTAAGGCATCAACTAAAATGAAATTCAGTTAAAAACACATCCATCTATGTCACTCTGAGCCCCGACTAGCCCATTTACAAGTGGAGGAGAGGAGAGAAGGCCAGGGACAAAGTCCCTCCCGTGTAAACCACGGCACTGACCCAGTAGCGGGGCTGGAGCAATCCACAAGTTGTTCTCTGACCACAGGCAGACACCAGGCTGGTCCCAAGGGAAGTGAAAGTCCTGGTCCTCCTCACATCAGCTCCGTAGTTACAATGTGCACCAGATCACCGTGGTGCCTGTGAGTTCTATACAGTCTACAGATGTCAGCAGGCTATCCCAATAATCTCTAGTGCTGCCTGACCCTTGTCTGTGTTTTCTCTAAGGACCCAGTGAGACTGGCACCGAAGCAAGCTCATTCCTTCAAAGTGGTAGGTAGGATGCTCCCTGGGTTATAAGGTCAAGGGAAGAGAGCTTCTAGAAGAAAGGAATGCAAACAACCTCTGCTTAGTACCCTGCAATGCACAGCAAACAGGAGGCTCCCCTTGCAATGTCACATCCAGATGGGCACATGAGACCTGAGAACCCAGAGGAATTAATATGTCAAAATTTCCTCCTGCCTTGTACAAGGAGCAGACTAGAGACAATGGACACATTCTGAATGTTTTGTTCCCACAATGCTATCCATTGCCAAAAAAGAACTTGCTTGACTGAGTAGGGAGTGTTTCTACAAGATACAAAAGCAAAGTAAATGCGTCCATTCTGCTGCAGCAATAAACTCATTGCATGGAAGAGATTGCTTAACAGCTCTGAGACGGGTGGATTTCTACAGAAACAGAATATGAACAGGTCTCCAGGCTTGACTGGACTCTCTCCTGGCAGATAGTGGAGCACTTCTCTGGTATTACTTTCTCAGTAAAAGAAGAAAATGGCCCAGCTTCTGATTTCCTTTTAGCTACAGCTATAGTTACAGCATTTCTTCTTCTTTTTTTTTGTTTGAGACAGTGTTCTCTATGTTAACAGCCCTGGTTATTATGAAACTCTCTGTAACCAGGCTGGCCTCAAACTCACAGAAATCCACCTGCTTCTGCTTCCCGAGTGCTGGGATTAAAGGCGAGCACCACCACAACCAGCTGCTAGTCACATCATCTTAACAGGTAACAGTCAGTAATTCTACATTAGGGCTGGAGAGGTGGCTCAGCAGTTCTGAGCACTGGCTGCTCCTCCAGAGGACCAGGCTCACAACCACCTGTCACCTCAGTCTCAAGGGATCGGACATCCTCTCCTGGCACCCTCAGGCACTATGTGCACATGATGCACAGACAGACGTGCATGCAGAACACCCATACGCATAAAATATGAATACATCTTTTTAAAATTATTCATCTAAAGGTAAAGGAAAAGTAATCCCTCCTTTAGGAATTTCTACAAAATCACAACTTCCACTCATCTTTTGCTTTTAATTTGTGGCTTTGTTCTCTTTGGGGGAAACTAAGGGCAGATACCACAAGGATGGGGAAAACGGCTACTGAGTGTGAGTGAGCAAAGCTACGGGACACTTCTGGAGGGAGAGAAAGATGTGGAAGCGTGCTGGGTGTCTGAATCCCTGCACATGTCACTGCCCAGGACACCAGCTGTCTTCCAGTATTCCTATCAGTGGTCATTTCCTAGCTGAGCAGCAAGTTAGAGAGCTACTCCCATGTGAGGAGGGACTGCTCTCCAGTCTTCTCCAGAATTCATCCTGGATGGTTCTTCTAGATTTTAGAAAAGTGATTTTAAAGATTGCTATTAAGATAGGTAAACGATTTCAGTATCATGATATACACTTTTATAAAAGTCTTTTTAAGGTACAATATGCAACTGTTAGGATTACCAAAAAACTTGTCTCTGCATCACGAAGAAAACCCCCAATCAGTGCTGGGATTTCTACACGATCAGAATCTGCCCCTGCCCCCACCCCCAGCCTGGGCTGCTGCCCTTGGTACAGTTATTCTCCAGGTACAACTCTTCCCTGAGTTTTCCTTGACCCACAAGCTGTGGAGGCCCAAAAATGTGAGCCTATTTCCATCTCGTCTGAAGGTCAAAGAGTTAGAGGTCGCTGAATTTTGCTAGCAATAACCAAGAGTTACACATCCTGAATCGGGATGTGGTTACTTGGTCCTTTTGACAGTAAGATAGCTCATACAGGAAGATCCCTTCCCCCTGACAGATGGCCAGGATCTGCAAGTGCACTTTTGCTCCTTCTTTTCGAATTGCAGGTTATCTGGGGAGTGGCTGCTTTTAGGATACTTGGTCAAGGGTGGCTTCACTGCCTATACAATATAATGCTAATGACTTGATGTCTCAAAGTGTCAAAGCAATTAACTGTTCAAGTTGTCCTTTGTATCTTACCATGTCTTTTGTTGCCTTCTTCCCTCTTTTATATTGGGGTATAAAAGTGTATGGAAAATTAAGCACCGGCAATTTCAGTATTCACTGGAACGCCTTCCCAGTACTATCCTGTTTTCTGTTTTATTATTTTACTTGTATCTTCACGCTCTTTACTTATTTTTCTGATCCCCACGCCCCCACCCTGGCAAGAGATTTTTTTCAAAGTTGTCCCTGACAGGAAGCACTACACCCTGCATACTTAAAAGTGTGGCATTAAATGATATGGGGCAGATATTATGAGGGCTCTCTAGCAGATGCATGACAAAACACAGACATTTAACTTCTGCTTTCGACGTATAGCTCTTTAGGGAAACCACTGAGCTGAAACCAGATAGAACAGAAAGGAGCTATGTGTGAACAGGCAGAAAAGTGAAGAGATGGCAAAGGTCACCTGGGACAGAGTGACAATATCCTAGTGATGTGGAAATGAATCCCAGACGCTGAGGCAAGGGTGGTGGCTGCCCAATCGCTAACTAAACATCACAGGTCTTATGCACTTTCTTCCAGATGTTTCCCCATCCAGTCACCGTCACCATATAAACATAAGAAGGAGACTTCCTTAAAAGGAAGAGCTCTCCTGAGCTATGGTGCTTTCTGCCTCTCTAGACTTCATAACACAATACTGTCTTTTTATATTGTTTGCTTTGAAGTCAGTTACTGAGTAGTGGACAGTGACCCAATCGATTTTAGAGAAAAAAACAGTATTTTCACAGCCAGTAAAGAAATATTGGGGGATAGCTGACCTGGACCAGCAGGTTGTTCTTCAGTGATAGATAGGGTCCTGAGAGAGGACCATGAGATCAAACGCTAAAGAGGATAGAGGATGGAGAAGAAAGTTTGGAATCGGGAGGTCTTGCACAAGCTATAGCTCATGCTAAGCAAACTTATTAAGAAGCATAGCACCTTATCTATTACTTCCAGGGCAGCAATGGTGCAGTCAGCAGAAAACCGCCATACCATGGGACTAAGTCAGCAGGAGGCTAGTGGAATAGCATTGCACAAGGGGAACACAGGGTATCTCAAGAGCACTGCAGATCAAGCACACAGCAGTCAGAGCCACTTACAGTAGGAAGAGTTGGCTTCTGGGATCCGAATCCACAGCTCTCCCAAGGCCCTGGTCCCAGCCTATTATTGACTCTGCCAAGGTATGTTACTTCTCAGGAAGTGTCGGGCTTCAAAGAAAGTCTTAGCTGATCAGTCCAGCTCTTAACAGAGACCTGCCTTATTTAAAACACTACACTAAGGAAGATACTATCTAAGTGCTTTACAATGTGTGTTTTTGTTTGCTATTCAGAACAACTTTGTAAACACTTTGATCTCATTTTAATACAGAGGAAACTGAGGCTTGGAGAGATAGAAATGGCTCAACTCCTCTCTCTCTCTCTCTCACACACACACTTGTTTTTTTTTTTGTTTTTTTTTTTTTTTTTTCGAGACAGGGTTTCTCTGTGGCTTTGGAGCCTGTCCTGGAACTAGCTCTGTAGACAAGGCTGGCCTCAAACTCACAGAGATCCGCCTGCCTCTGCCTCCCGAGTGCTGGGATTAAAGGCGTGCGCCACCATCGCCCAGCTACACACACACATTTTAATATAAAGCTATTTCTTCTCTGTACAGTGTTACAAGTTTTGCATTTTCAGTTCCTTTTATAATTTCCATACCCCTTTGCCCTAGATTTACATACATTTCTCTTGTTCTCTGAATCCCATGGTTCATTTTGCAATTTCAGCTGGCTGAGAACTTTTTTTTCGTAATGCTGAAAATTCACTGATTCTGTGAATTTGTTTGGGACCCACGTGGTCCTGTAATATTTCTTACAGGGCAAAGTAAAGAGGGTAGAGAGATGAATTCCTTCTATGTGCCTACACCAGGAAATGGTGTTCGTTCGGAAGCTGCAGTAGAAGCATGTGGCATGGTGCCACTAGCTTATTGTGCAAGTGCAGGACAACGGCCTGTGTGTGCTGCTTCTTTAAAATGATGAGAGCCAACTCTCCAGCCTTTCTGGAAGAGGTGATTCTGGCATTTAGGACTCTTCTTTTGGGGTTATTCCTAGTTGGTAGAATACATATATTAAAAATGAGCAGCAAGCAGTTGATGAATTGCATGTCTTCCCACGTTGGCAGGCGGTTGTGCATTTGCAGAAAACTACTAAAATGTTCTTAAACTTTATTCTTAGTGTGTACAAACTGTCTCAACTCTTCTCTCCCTCCCTCTCCCTCTTCTATCCTCTCTCTCTCTCTCTTTCCTCTGTGGTATATGGGCATGCTGGAGGATGCTATCACCTCTGTTTGCACATGTGGAGGCCAGAGGTTGACACTGGATGTCTTCCTCTGTCAGCTTCACCTTATTTCTTTAGACAGAGCCTCTCATCTGAGGCAGAGCTCCTCCATCTCATCTAGACAAGCAAGCCCATGGCCCTCTGGTAGTGCTTTGAATAATGTCCCCATAAGATCTGGCATTTGAATACATGGTCCCCAGTTGCTGGTGCTGTTTGGGGAGGCTTAGGTGTGGCCTTGTTGGAGGCATTATGCCACCAGAGGCAAGATTTAAGAGCTTAAAGACTCACACTGTTTCTAGTTTGCTTGCTTTCTCTTCCATGCTTGTAGTTCAAAATGTGAGCTCTCCACTTGCTGTTCCAGGCACCCAACTTCCTTGCTGTCAGGCGTCCCCACTGTAACTGATTCACTTCTCTGGAATCATAAGCCAAATAAACCCTTTCTGCCTTATGTTGCTGTGGTCACGGTGTTTTATCAGAGCAACAGAAATAAACTAACACCGAGGGTGGTACCGGGAGTATTGGTCGCATTTCTATAGCTGTGATAAAACACCCTTTCCCAGAAAATTTACAGAAGGAAGAGTCTATTTGAGTTTATGGTTCCAGAGGGTTAGTGTTCGAGATGGTAGAGCAAAGCCAGGGTGGCAGAAGCAGGAGACCTGCACAATTCCATGCCAAATCAGAGGAGCCCATCCTTATTTTCTGTCAAAGACATAATTATATTTGCAGAAAGCTCTGTGATTTCAAGGACAGACTGGTCTACTTAGCAAATTCCAGGCCAGCCAGAGCTGCAGAGAGGTCCTGTCTAAAGAGATAGACAGACAGACGGACAGACAGAGAAAGGGAGGAAGGGAGGGAGGGAGGGAAGGAGGAAGAAAGGAAGGAAAGAAGGAAGGAAGGAAGGAAGGAAGGAAGGAAGGAAGGAAGGAAGGAAG
>JABTXL010005620.1:21416213-21448509 GCA_025134845.1 Neodon shergylaensis | reverse complement strand
AAGGAAGGAAGGAAGGAAGGAAGGAAGGAAGGAAGGAAGGAAGGAAGAGTGGGTGGGTAGGTCGGTCGGTCAGTCTAGGATTATCCCTGGCAAAAGCCTGGGCTACATGAGACCCTGCCTTAAAAAAGCAAATAACAGTATAAACTCCACTACCACAATGAAAATAAACCAAAATTGCACATTAATACATGTTCACAGGAAAATGATGGATAAGTATCCACTATGGAGAATATTAACAGTTTAATCTAATTTTTAATATAGATTTAGAATAAAAACGTCTCCATTTTAACCAGAATGGAAAGCTACTTGAACAGGAGGGAAGCAGTAAATGTCAGCTTGGCATGTCAGAAGCATCACTGGCAAGGCTGCAAGATAGGAAAACACTTCTTGCAACATAAAAACAAGACATTAAAACTATTTCCCAAAGGTCAAAACATAGGAGATGGGCAGTTCTGGTCACAATTTGAAGAGCTGTTCCTCTTTGCTTTCTCCTGCCATGATAAACCATGACCAAAAACAACCGAGGGAGGAAAGGGTTTATCTTAGCTTACAGTTTAAAGTCCTTCATGAAGGGAACTCAGGACAGCAACCTGGAGGCAGAAATTGAAGCAGAACACAGAGGAACATGAGGAACGATGCTTACTGGCTTGTTACCATGGGTTGCTCAGTTTTGTTTTTTTTATACAACCCAGGACACCTGCCCACAGTGAGCTGGACCCTCATATACATCAATCAATCAAGAAAAAGTCCACAGCCTTGCCTATCGGCCAATCATATTTAATAGTTTTCTCAAACTGCCATTCCCCCTTTCAATTATGACAA
The DNA here is from genome assembly GCA_025134845.1 of Neodon shergylaensis. Classification (NCBI taxonomy): domain Eukaryota; kingdom Metazoa; phylum Chordata; class Mammalia; order Rodentia; family Cricetidae; genus Neodon; species Neodon shergylaensis. The sequence continues at coordinate 21,447,687 of JABTXL010005620.1, read as the reverse complement.
AACCCCCAAAACTAGAAACTAAGCAGTCTCCAAAGTGCCACTCATGAAGAAAAACTCTTTATAGGAAACGGCAATTCAGGCAGGACAGGAACAGCTGTGGCAGTTACTTTAATCACAGGACTAGGCAGTCAGAAGCAGGCAGTTCTCTTAGTTCAAGGCCAGCCATCTGATCTAGTGATTTCCAGGCCTGCCAAGGGCTAGTGAATCCCTTGTCTCAAAATGCAACAAACAAAACACCCAGGAACAAAGTTAATAAAATATGAACTATTCCTCCAATAATGTAGCTACTGGAAGCTAATGTGGACCCAGAGTGAGACAGCCAGAACTGCAGTTTCCTCTGAACGCTCCCTGTGCTGACCTTTCAACCTGACACAGGCTGCAGTCACTTGGGAAGAGGGAACTTCAACCGAGAAAGTGCTTCCACCAATTGGCCTGTGGGCAAGTTTGTGGGATGGTCTCTTGACTGATGATAGACATGGGCCCAGGTCCAGGTCCAGGTCCTGGGTGTTCTATGAAGGCAGGCTAAGCAAGCCATAGGAGCTCCATAGCTTCTGCTTCAGGTGCGTCTCCAGGTTCCTGCCCTAACTGCCCTCAGTGATTAAGATCCCCCACCCCTACCAAGTTGCTTTCAGTCAAGGTGTTCATCACAGCAAAGGAGACCCTAAGACTCCCCCCACCACCCCCAGCACCGTTCTGCTACAAATACACCCAGCACTCTTGCAAATACTTTACAGGAACTTAGAAAAATTCAACACTGTTCAGGTTTATTTAGAATGCATACCTGGTAATACATGGAATAAAGTTTTATGCACAATAATTAAAACTTAAAGCTGGTTTATTTTCCAGTGGTCAAGTTTGGGGGTAAACGGCCAAATATATAAAGTGTAAAAACTATGGCACTTTCATAAAGTTAAATACTGTATGGATACACATTTTCAAACATTTAATTTTGATTAAATTAAAATTATTAAATTAAAATTCTAAACTAGACTGCTGTGGCTGGGAAAATGGCTCACTTGTTACACAAGCACAAGAACCCATTTGGATCCCAGGACCTACATAAAAATCAAGGGTTGATTCCAGTGCTGTAGAAATAAAGATGAGACACCTAGTGCTTTCTGGCCGGCCAGTCTAGCTGAACTGATGAGCTGAAGGTTCAGTGAGAGACCCTGTCTCAAAACAAAATAAGGTGGAGAAGCAATTGTAGAAGACACCTGCTTCCGCCTAGATCTAGCCTCCACATGCGTGTACATATAGGAATCTACACACGCATTTGAAACCACATATACACAAGCACACAATAAACTATACACATGTACACATATACATATGAACCTACATATACACACATATATACATGTGAACCCACATACACACATGTACACAAAATATAAAATGCCATTGGCCACAACTACCACCTACTTAATGTGCAAACCAGTTTTAAAACATCTACTTACAATCCTAACACATATAATATTTTTAGATTTATGAGTGTTTTGCCTACATGTACAGGTGTGTACCATGTACATGTCTGGTGCCCACAGAAGTCAGAGACCACCATATTCGCTGGAACTGGAGTTACCTATGAATAGTTATGAACCACCATGCGAGAGCTGGGAATTGAACCCCAGTCCTCTGTTAGAACATCCAGGGATCTTAAGTACTGAGCCACCTCTCCAGCCTTAAGATGAAAACTCTCAACAAGCTTCATAGGTAAGAGGAAACACGACCCTTTCAGATGGAAATGCATCCCCAAAGTCTTAGTGGAGCTAAGGAGACTTTGTGAAATGTAGAAATGCTCTGTAGCAACATATTTTTTATTTCGTGAGAACAAAGTACTTCCAGTTATAATCCAGAAAAGTTTTAATATGACCAATGAACAAACTACACTTTTAGAAAGCAAGAAAAATCCAAGCCTGACTTCATCTGCATGAAAACGCAATTTATTTAGTTTTTTGACAGGGTCTCACTATGCAGCCTAGACTGGTCTTAAATATACAATCCTGCTTCTCTACTTCCAACAGAATCTGCCATTCACGAGAGGCAATTAAGAGATAAACCCCACGTATATCATTTAATATCTACACATGAAATACCAAGCAAATCATAGTGATAATAGTTTGTCTTTAAAACTTGCCATTGTCTTTTTACGTGTAAGTATCATGAACCCAATATTCAGAGATTATGGCTGGCATGTAAAATCAAGGCTAATTTTTATTTTATGCTTTATTTTCCTGCTTTTTTTGTAAGGCAAATCTTATTTTTATATCAGAAAAGCCTGTAAATACTGAAAATTTACTTGAAAAAAAAATGTTAAAAATGTTTTGTAATGATATTTGCTTGTATACCCCTTTGTTCAGTCTTTTAAAAATTAGATTTATGAAAGTATATTTATAATGAAAAATAATGAAATATTTTCATTGTGAAAAAATGTTCACAATGAAAATATCAGTCATTTCAAACTCACTTAAAAATTCCATCTTCAGAAGAGTTCTAGGTTTAATTAGTGATAGTAACATTGTATCAGTCAGCTACTTGCATGATGTGTAGACCATCAACTATAGAACACTGGGAAGAAAAAAGGAGAGGTGTATTAAGTAAGACTGGGGTGATACAGATGGAGCACTCGGCTTACCTGGCTAAGGAGCACTTGCTAATTCCAGAACGAGAATGTCAAATGTACTGGGTAGAAGGCAGAAATGCTCTTTTAGCAAGAGAAGGAAAAGCATAGAAAACAGGCTGTGCTATATCATCTCAGCATGTCAGAGTCAGCATGAAAAATAATATATCAATTCCATGTTAAAAAATGAACCATAGGAAAGCTATCCACAAAGGTCAAAATATAGAAGGGACAATTCTGGTTTCAAAAATGAACTGAACAGCCTCTATTTGTAAAACTAAGAGCTTGGGGGGGGGCAATACAAGAAAATACCGGTTAAATAATTTTATTAAAGAAATTTTGTAACTTGATATGAAAAACAAGGCAATTCTAATAGGTATCACAAGGAAAAGGACACGGACATTTGACCAAAGAGAAAAATGAAGCTATTCAAAATACATAAGCATTCATTCTTCTTGTTTATTCAATACACATATTACACAGTTAGTAGCAATTTTTACCTTAACTTCTAAAAGTATTTAATATGTCTAATCTAAGTAATAAAAAAAATGGAGTCATTACAAAAACACAGAAAGCAAGAAAATTTCAGTCAATGTAGAAATCATAAAGAGCATTAAAATAAATCAACCCTTGTATGGGCATAAGTAAAGTTCAGATTCCAGAAGTCAAACCCTTTCCCTTGGTCTGCATTCCACTGAAAGACAGACTGTCAATGGCACTGCTCTCCCAGGGCTGGCCATACTCACATCTATGTATGCGCATTTTTTTCTCCTACAGTTGAACTACTTTTCCAGGAAAGCACATACTCAGTATCACTTATTACCAAGGACCACTATAATTCCATTTGTCCCTTTAAGATTTTCCCCTGTAATTCTCAGCCACAAAGTATTCCCACAGTACTGAAGGTCTACTTTAGCCCTGCCTTAAAGAAACCAGCTGGCTTGTTAGGGGGTCTTGAGTCAAGGCTGAAAAGGACTATTTCTGATTTGATAGAACAGGATCTGTTTGCTCAGACCTCAGCCTTGAGGCTCACACAGCTCAGGATGCTTATCAGCTGCAGCACCAGAAGTCACTCAGAATCAAACAAGCATGTCAGAGTGACAAAAGCAGGAGGCCAAACTCAAAATCCTATAGCTTTGTTCAGAATGTTTAACTTTCATCGCCGAATTTCATGAAAAAAATTGAGAAAAAATAATTCTCCGAAACTTGGCTTTTGCTAAATAATGTATATACATGTAACTGCAGAGTATACAGAAAAACTAATTAAATTTCATTTAAAGAAACAATCTCATTAAATGACAAATTTGGCTGTCAATTTGTTGTAGCCCTTAACTACCTAAATTTTGCTTAGGACTTTAGACACTAACTCTCTGGATTGAATTTCCATCGAAATAAAATTAGCTGCTTTCTGGAAGAAAACATTAGTTCATTTTCACTACAGTCGAAGTTTCTATCAATTCTAAAAGTTTATACATATTTATGTGAGCATGTCTGTGTACACACTTTAAATTTTTTTCTCCAGTGAGATAACAAATTCTGTTTCTTCTAATATTTTTACTACTTTTTCTACCTAAGATACTTAATATATTCTAGGAGTGATCACATAGCCTATTTAACAAACAGTCAAAAACTACCCAAGAGGGAGGTAGCTGAACCTTGGCAATCTTGTATTATCTTAGTTTATAACAGGGGACCTCCATTTGATGTTTCAGTCAAATCAAAACTTTCAACTTTGTAGCATAACCAACAATTACACATCCACTATGATCACCTACAACCGGACATGTAACACCACAAAAGACAACTTTTATAGATCCTTTCCACTTGTTAAACAGCTAAATATATTTAACACATTTTTCAGAATATACTTGTTAGTCATTTAATAAACAAACAAACAAACACCCCTAAGTTACCTTTTTGTCTATTAACGGTAGTAATAGAGACAACTGGAGGGGAACTAGAATCTCCACGACACACTGAAAAGGTATTCCCTTGGATCTAAGAATGATCTGAAGGTGCTGACAAAGGGGATTCTCTAGAAGGCGACCCAGGGTTTTCTTCCGGTGGAAAAACTGTGAGAGTGCACGCCCGAATGCCACCAAGTGACTCTGGAAGATCAAAAACTTTATGCCACTCATCTTTTTCTGGGTCGTATTTCTGGACAATTTCTACCATGCAACGGTTATTCCAAGAATATCCACCAACGACATAGATTTTGTTTTCAAAGACAGCAACTCCAACATCACTTTGACCTCTTAGCATAGCAGCAATGGGAGTCCACTGGTCCAGAGTGGGCGAATAGTATTCACAGCTTAGAACATCATCGTAATCACTCGTGCCTCTGAAGTGGTTGCCACCAATCACATACAGCTTGTCTCCAACGGTACACATGCAATGCAGTCCTCGGACTGTAGTCATAGGAGCCTTCTGCGTCCACTTGTCTGTATCCGGGTCAAAGCACATGAGCTCATTTTGAAAAGTGTCATGGGTAATTCCTCCTGAAATATACATTAACCCCCCATACACTGTTCCAGCATGGCCATAGTGGGGTTCACTCATCTTCGCAACATAGCTCCATTCATTCATTCTTGGGTTGTAACATTCTACTGTGGCCAGTTCGCCAGCTGCACTGCGCCCGCCAACTGCATATAAATGTCCTTTGAGGGCACTCAGGTGAAAGAACGTGCGCTTTTCATTTAACGATGCCACCTGCATCCACTTATTATAGCGCGGGTCAAATCTGAAAACTGTATCAACAGCAGTTTTCCCTTTTGTATCATAATTACTCTGCCCACCAACTACATAAAGGAAATTTCCAATAACAGCAATGCCATGCTGGTAGCGAGGAGCATCCATGGGGGCTAACGATTTCCACTCCTGTGCCCTTTCATCGTACATCCGCAACTCTTTACTGACAACCAGCTGCTGCCTCAAAACTCCCCCTAGCGTAACCAAGTGCGTAGAGTCAGACCGAATGGCGGTTCTGTCTGACTGCATCACTGGCTGCATGTACGGCATCATTTGGTAATTGCTTGCTTCCAGAAGTAAGTTCACGCACGTATTGTCTGTTCTCATGAAATCTACGGTCTGCACATAGTTGATGAGGTCCTGTGGTGTCATCAGTGGAAACCGAATATTCTTCATTAATTTTGCGGCATAGTCCATCCGAGGGTCTTCCAGCCTCAACCAGCGGCAGGCTGCCTTGAAGAGTTCAAGCTCGGAACAGTGCTTGAGACTATTGCTGGAAAGCACAAAGGCGAGCCGCTCAAAGGGGAGTTTGAGAAACTCCCCAGTGCTCAACAATGCAGGGAAGTTCTTCAGGATGAAATTGTTTACGTATTTATCCACTTCTATAAGATTGTAGGTGTTGGCAATCCGTCCAACCTCAACGCAGTTTTCTAAAGAGACGCCTGATATAAGAAATACTTTACAAAAGTCCAAAACGGGTAAGATTTGTAGAAAGCTGGCCGCTTCGAGGGTGTCCTGAAGATTGTCCATATTAAGGGACAGTTTGGCGGTGTAAATGAAATCAATGATTTTCTTCAGGCCAATCTTGTTCACCCCGTGAAGCTTAATGCACATTAAATCTTGCTCTTTCATCCCCCCTGTGAACATGGCCTTGAAATAATCACTGGCAGACGCCATCATGGCTCGGTGGACCGGGAAGATTTCATCGCCATCGCCTGGCACCAGAGTCACGTCACAAAGCAGCCCCTCTATCCTGAGCTGATCAAAGCCTTGCAACACCACAGAGCTGTGCGTGTTGCTGGTGAAGAACCGCGTCGTTCCCGCCTTGCAGGGCTGCAGGTGGGCAGAGACGCCCATCTCGCCGCTCCCGACAGACACCTTCATGTGAAAGCCCCCCGCGCTCGCCGCGAGCCGCAGGCCGCCGACGTGGCAAAGAGGCCGCTCCGGGCTGACTCGGGGCCGCCGATGCAAGGGCCAGCGGTCGCCGCAGCTGCACCGCTCCGCGCCCACGGACGCCCGCCTCGCCGCAGGACCACGCAGCGCCGCTCAAATCTGACGGCGGTGCGGCTGAGTCATAACCCGAGGCGGTTACGGGACCGTTTCACCCGGGCCGGGCCGGGCCGCGCGGGCGTCCGCCGCAGCTGCGCTCAGGGCGGGGGAGGGGCCGTCACGGCCTGCGCACCGCTGCCGCCGGTGCCCGCCGGGCTCCGCACCTCCGCTGCGTCCTCGGATGTCCCCCGCCGCGTCGTCACGGACACCGACTCGGCTTGGAGCAGGATCTGGAACCGCGGCTTGGGCCTGGAACGGCGGCCTAGACCGGACACCTAGCCCGTCCTTCCGGAAAGACCAAATCCCAGGATCCCCCGGGTTAGGAGCGGCTGCGCTGCTACTGCGCCTGCGCGGCTGGTCGGGCGGGGGGGGGGGGGGGTGGGGGGAGGGCGCGGGGGGGTTGGGGGCGGGGTTACGCTCCGCCAGCGCGGCCGTGGACGGGGTCCAGCTGGCCAGTTTGCGGGAGTGCGCATGCGTGTTTTACGCTTGCGGAGTGAGGTTTCCTGAACGCTTTTCAAGAAGGCTTTCTTTTTAGGGTTTCCGCTTACGGTCTCCTGCCAGAACAGCCTCGAAACGTAGCCTTTGTTAAAACTGAGAAGAACATGGCAGAAGAAATCACTGTATCATCGAATTTTTTTTTTTTACTTTAAAAACAGTTTTTACAGTTTAGATCACACTCAATAAACACTTAAATTAAAATATTGCTTGTGAGGTTTGTTTTTAATCATTTAACTTATTACTAAAATTTAGTCCTAATGATACATTTTGAATATTCGGCAGGAGCTATAATGCCGCCATAAGTACTTAATTAATGATTGTGTTGTCCAAACAATAGTTTTAAGTGGTTATACAATTTCCCAATAATTAACATGTTATAGTTTACTTTGCCCACTGTTTTCTCCTAAATGTACAAATCTTGTCCTCCATTGTCTTTTGGAATATGTAACAATGATGATAACATTTGGCAGAAAATGCTAATCAATGTTTCCAAAATATTGTGACCAGCAATGCTTGGGTTTGCATTTGCCTTCTGTTGAATTTCCCTTTTGTGGATATTTTTATTAATGTGCAGTTCTTTAACTAATAGAAATCTGTTTTATATTTGAAAACAAGTATATAATTTGTCATAACTCTCTATTCTCTGAATTTGACCTTATTGCTACCTTTCAAATCTTTCTAGAATTTACTTGTATGCAAACTAAGAATATACTTAGCCTTCTCTTCTGCTTCTTAGTTCTTTTCTAAATAGCATATATCCTATTATATCTTTCTGGTTTTCCTTTTTTTTTCAGTTCAAGGTTTTCCAAAATTGGTATATAGAGAGCATGCTTACAACATGTTGTTCACCACTAAATGTGTGCACCATAAATTACTTAACTATGAGTGATTTATCTTTCTTCTTTTCTTTCTCCCTGCTGTTCCTGCCGAATTGCAGCAACCCCAGGAGGTTAGTAGACCAACACTGTTTTCCCAAGGTGCTCTAGCAGCAATCCTGCCTGTTTGATACAAGAACTTTGTTGAAATGAAACCGGTCTTGAGAAATTCTTGTGGCCAAGGGACATTCTGGGAGGATATTTGGTACAGGAGTTGAAGAGAGCATTCCCTAACTTGCTGTGAAATGTGGGCTCGGCTGTAAAGAGGGATTTCAGAGGGATTACTTTCTACCTGGAAAAGAAAAAAGAAAGTCACTGTGCCTGAGTAGGTATCAGAGCGAAAATCACATCAGTCTTTTTATCATTAAGCTTGCAAGATTAATAGATGAGAAACCAGAGACGAACATTAATGGTTATTAGAGACAGATGCTTTTTCATATTCCAACTTTTAATTATTGCAAAAGACTGTTGTTTTCTGCTTTCAATTTGAAATGAATCCATTTTGTCACAACATTTGGTGGTCACGTTAAATAGCTATGTGTTAAAGCATCTACTTGAGGCATCTGCCTACTAGATAGCCTTATTTACTCATATGCTTTTTATTATATAATAATAATTATTATATAATCATATAGCATGTATATATTATATATGATTATATATTTTATTATATCAATTCTAATTGGTTTATCATAATTTTAATTTATTAAATCTTAGTATTTAGAAAATATATCATGTTCACCTTCACATTTCAGTAGTAACAAAAAGTTTTTAACTCACAGTTTTAATTCACTTTTATCACTTAAAGTTTTACTTTTAGACATTTCATGTTTACTCTTAAGTCAAGGTTAAGGCTGTTTTTTAATTCTCAAATGAAGAATGAAGGTCCAGTTTATTCAAGTTATAAGTAATAATCATATGATAGCTTTCAGTACACTGTAACATGGTGTAAACAGCAGGGATTTTGTTTTTTATTCTTGGGAATTCCACGTTTTTAGCAAAATTATTAGTTGCTTTGAAACAATCTTCCTGTGTGATGCCCACTGGCCTCTTTTGTGCTGGCTAGAGATGAACATCACCACTCTAGGCTCAGATAATCAATTTTAATTATATTATATGCTTCAAATATAAATATATATTTGAAGGCAAAAGGAAAGTGTCTTCATTGTAAGAAACTGGAAGGTTCAGAGGTTCGAACTTGACACTGCATATCGCTCTGCGATTTACAGAGCGTAGGGGTTAGAGGTTCTAACTTGGGAACTAGACTAGAGCTGATCAGTCAGCAGAGGCCAAGGATGACGGGAGTCTCAGAGTAAAATGAGGTCCAAAGCTAAATCGTGGGAGCTTTGCCTCACAGTGAAAGGAAGCACAAGGAGGAACTCGAAAGGCACTGGGATGGTGTGGAGGGACAATTGGAGACGCCCAGGCGAAATGGTGACAAGAGAGTGTATTACAGAAGAACACATTTAAAAGGCATTGCTTTGGGGTCAGAGAGCTAGTCCAGCGTACTGATCCATAAGGTGGAAGAGACAACCAACTCCTACAAGTTGTCCCACAACCTCCTTGTGTGTGACCCTCAGCACACACGGAGTAAATAGTAAAGGACTGAAATGTTTATACTTACTTTTAACTAATAATTTTTTTAAAGAGTTTATCTTACTTTCTGAGAAGGTGGAGGCTGGTTTTCAGAATTAACTCCACCAAATTCAGAATGGAAAAATTAACCTCAATACTTTGGCTCTTGTCATAGTCTTTCTTACAAAACAACAACAACCACAAAAAGGATCAGTTCAGGCAGAGCATGCATCTTTGTCCCAGAAGCAGATATAATAACATATAATATAATATAAATACTATAATAAACATGTTCCTTTCCTGGAGTCTTCTCTGCTGACCCTGATTAATGATGTATCTACATTAAATTGGGAGGTAGAAAGAATCTGAAATTCTAATGACAAAATTGTAAGCAATTTTCAATGAGCTTCATGTTTAATGGTGCATCAAATACCCTTTTCCAATAGATTCTCAGCATCGTGAACTCACTGGGTAAGAGGTCTCTTGACGTTACCACTAGAAATGTATTGCAGCATATCTGTGGGTTAGGAGTGCACCACCATTCTCTACCTATGACACAGTATAAAAGGGAAGCTGTACTCAAACTTTGTCTAGACTCTAGAGGTTTACTCATCACCTCTTGAGGAAACCAAGATAGTTATTGCGTCTTTCATGGCCCTAATTGCTTGGCAAAGTCCTTAACTCACAGTGATAAATACCTGAAGCTTGTGTCTCACTTTCCTTCAGAGCACGGATTGCCTAAGGTTGTAAGAAGCAGCATATCCTCTGTCCATACTGTCCCTGGAAGATGGAAGTCTCTGCAAAGAGAGGACTTGTGACTCATCTCAGGACGAACACTAGCGAATGGGATAACCACTGTTACCTCACTAAAACACACCACAGACCTTGTAGCAAATGGTTTTACATCAATAAAACCATTGTAGCAATAGTTTTACATCAGACCAGTCTTTTTTTGAAGTTCCAAAAGTTTCAAAAGAGCAAATATTAGTGTGGGCAACTACATTCCTGAAGTAAACCACAGACTCTCCTAATTAGGAGATGAACCTCTGAAACCCCTGAAGAACATACAAAAGAAAATAAGACAAGCTTCAGGCAGAGCAGGTCAAAAATTATGGAAAATGGATCTCAAGTCTCCTTTTCTGCAGCCAGGCAATTGAGTTGAGATTGCCAGCGTGGACCTTAGTGAGCCCTGGTGAGATGGGCATTTTGTGCCAGTTGCAGAAGTCAGTTCCAATGTGCTGTCAAATCTCTGTTCTTTTTCATGGATGACGCCCAGATTGAATAACAATGCTATATAATTTGCTATTCCATAAAAATGAAACTCTTCCATCTTTCCTCTCTTTACATAGGTATAATCACACTCATATTTTCCAAGTTGGTTCCTAAGTTGCAAAAGCAAAATGAACAGAATTGTGATGGACAAAACATACTCCATGGCCCGTGTTCCCACCAAAGGTCACAAGGATGCCGGCTTCTAGGTTGCCACCTGAGACCATGCTGGAGTCCAAGGGACATGCAGCTGCCAGGGCCATGCCAACCTAAGTGACCTGTAGTGCCACGTGTGGCCTTGGAGTCGTCTGGGCCTGGGCTGCTGCTGAGGGCCGTGTCTGGATCTGTGGCCCACCACAGCCAGGGGCCACACTGATGTCTGGAGATCAGGTTACCACCAAAGGCAGTACAAATGTCTGGGTCTGGGCCAACACCCAAGGCCATGTTGGTGCTGGAGGATCATGCTGCCATTGGGGCCATGCAAATCAAGATGACCTGCACTGCCACCTGGGGCCATGTCTGGGTCCTGTGCTCAGATGCAGCCAGGGTTTGTTCTGAGGTCTGTGGCTCCTGTTGCCATCAGGGGCTGTTCAACGTTTTGGGTTCTCTATAGCCACCTGGGACCATGTTGGAATTCGGGGACCATGTTGCTGCTGGGCCAATTCCAATCTGAGAGGTATATGCTGCTATCCAGGTCCGTGGTGACTTTCAGGCCCAAGCTGCTGCTGGTGGTCATGTCTGGGTCCATGATCCTGCCACAGCTGGGGTCTGTGTTGATGTCCGTTGCTCATGTTATTACAAGAGCCCATGCAAACCATGTGTTGAACCATGAGTTGAAATACAAGGGCCTCATTGAGCTGGTCCCACCCCTCACTCGTCTGAGGAGAGCTGCCCCCACTTCCTCGGAGAGCTGACCCCATCCTTCGGTGTCACTGGGATTATGGACCCCAGTGACCCCAGCACAGGAAAGCTGACCCCACTCGCATTAAGAGAGTTGGCTCCCCACACTCAGAAAAGATGGCCCCACCCTTCACCACAGGTGTGGGAGAGTAGGTCCCCCAGCTGGGACTGAGCGATTCAGCAGTCACCCAGGTACACAAAGGAGGAAGAGTGGTGTTAGTGAGCCTGAAAAGCTAACAGGAGGGTGGAGGGGAGAGGAGAGTACATAATTTATGGTTATGAGGAGGAAACCAAGTCTGTCCAAATAACACCCAGGTTAGTTGCAGGGAAATACTTGGATTCAAAGATAATGACGTGGGGCTCAGTCTGGGTCACAAAGGCCCATCTGCTCCCCACCCCCAGGAGCCCATCTCAGAAGAGGTTCTGCAACAGTACTTGTCCCCTTCAGATATTCACTGTATATGTAAGAAAATTAGCTATTAAACAGTGGGTATCGAACTGGGTGATAGACTTTGCTGGCCCAGATGCCAAGATCATGATGCCAGGGTCAACCTGAAGGTCTGTTGCATTTGTTTCAAAGATACTTTGAGAAAACTGTAGAATGATGGTTTGCATAAAAATCTGGAAGTCATTATTAACTTTCTGTATTGATTTTCCATCACTATAACAAAGTATATGACACAGACTACTTAAGAAATAAAAGATGAGTTCATTTGAGCTCTAGCTCAAGTCCAAGGTAAGCTGAACTAACTTGGGCATTAGGAGAATCCATGCTGACAGGAACGTGCATTGGTGCTGGAGCCCATATTCCATCAAGGGACAGTGAGAGAGAGAGGACAGACAACAAGGTGGGGGAAAGAAAGAGGGAGAAGAAGGGTGTGAGGAGGACTGGGGAAAGGAGAGCAAGGGAGGGACAAAGAAAAAGAGTGAGGGAGATATGAATTATCACCCACAACCCCATGGAATGAACATCATGCTCCCTACCTGTACAGACCTAAGAGCCTGCCACTGAGTTCTACCCTTCGAAGGCCACAACACTACACAGCAACCCCCCCACCCCCCCAGGGAACAGTGCCCTTGGAGTACATTTTGTAGGCCAACTATAGCAGCCACTAAATGGAAGCTGGTTCTGACAAGTCCTTGAGTACCATCCTTCTATTCTGTCACAATAATCCCCACTGGCCACATGTAGAAACCCCCAGGGTTCTCTCCTCACCCTCTCCACATTAACCTGCCTTCTCCTCTGAGCAGATGCTTTCTTTCTCATGTTGGTTTCTGGCTTTCATTTGTCCCTTAAATTGAAAGCAAAACTTGAGTGAAAGTTGAAGGTTTTTTTTTTCAGAAATTTCCATATATAAAAGATGATCCTTGCCCCCCCTCCACAGAACCCCTCCCCCATCTGGTCAATATTTTTAGAAACAAGGGAATGCCCCCCCCCCCGTTATGAATGACGCAACAGTCTCTGTGGCAAAAAGAAAGCGAAATCCTTAGGGTCCTTAGGAGGGGTGAGAGCCCCCTGGTGGGCAAGCAGCCCGCGCTCTGCTACTCTGTGCAGAATTGCATCTCCTGGCAGATTTTTCTCCACAGTTAAACGAGCTCTTCCTTGAAAAGAACTGACCCTGTTATTGGGTAGAATTGTGTCTTTGGGCTTTCCCATCTTGGAGAAAGAACATTCAGCTTCAAGTGCAGCACTTTCAGTGACTGACAGCCTTGTGAGAGAGTGGTAGCCTGTGCTCCTGGGCTGCAGCTTGCTCAGCCCCACTGCATATGCACTGAACTACTGAACTATAGACTAGGAGCGGGTTGGCCTGGCAATTAAAACGTGGACCTGCAGGGAGGTCAGGAAGTACCATTGATAGCACATGCATTTTTATGTGTAAGCTGCCAATTCTAGAAATTAATTACTTCTGTCAGAATGTGTTGTTTGACTTCATAATCAGGAGAAAATTCTCACTTCAACTTGAATAGTGACTTTGCATCCCCTCCACTTCTGCTTTTATCCATAGAAGAACTAAATGTAGACAGACAGATATAAGAGATGTCAGAGAAAATGACTGTAGTTGGCTGTTTTTAAAATCTTCACTCTTGCCGGGCGGTGGTGGTGAACACCTTTAATCCCAGCACTCGGGAGGCAGAGGCAGGCGGATCTCTGTGAGTTTGAGACCAGCCTGGTCTACAGTACAGAGATAGTTCCAGGACAGGCTCCAAGGCCACAGAGAAACCCTGTCTCGAAAAACCAAAAAATAAAAAATGAAATCTTCACTCTTTTACTGTTTCTCTGTTTTGGCTCTTTTCTCTTTGGGGGGTCCACCACCCAGCTCCCAAATAAATAACACACAATGGTTTACTATTACTTATGAATGCCTAACCTTAGCTTGGCATATTTCTAGCCAGCTTTTCTTAAATTATCCCTTCTGTCTCTTACCTCTGTGACTTTTACCTTTTCTTACTTCTGTGTATCATACTTCCACTGTCATTCTGTGACTGGCTGAGGAGCTGGGTGGCTGTCCGGTAGCGTCCTCCTTTTCTGCTCTCTTGTTCCTTGGTCTTCTCCTCCCAGATTTCTCTTCTTAATTGTCTCTGACTGCAGGCCCTACCTATCCTTCATCCTGCCTTGCTATTGGCTGTTCAGCTCTTCATTAGACCAAGCAGGTGTTTTAGACAGGCAAAGTAACTCAGCTTCGCAGAGTTAAACAAATGCAACAATAAAGAGTGCAACACGTCTTTGCATCAAACAAATGTTCCTTGGCACAAATAAATGAAACACATCCTAAATTAATATTCCACAACGGATGATGACTGCCAACTGATGGGTATCATATACAGAGTAGAGGTATAAAGGAAGTAGGTGAAATATTCTAATTGAAGAATTAATCAAGAAATCCACGTCTACGAGGCTAGTTCGAGTAAGGAGTGGCTTCAGTTTTGGAGGTATCGCTCAGATCAGCCTGGGTTACAGATGACACATTCAGATTGCTTCTCTATATGTAGGAGTTAGGAAACTAATGTTTCCATTAAATGGTTTTTGGTCCTTTCATTTTCTTCCATCCCAGGGACCAGTTTAGGAAAATGGAAACAAACATCTTGGGTCTCAACTGCTTCTCTCTTTGATGACCTAAACCCCTCCAAGTCTCTGGTTGCTATTTCCTTTTCAATACAACTTGCTTTTTAGTTTAGATTTGTTGTTGTTGTTGTTTTAAATTATAATTTGGGGCATTAAAGTTCTGGGATTTGCCTCTGTTCTCTTACATTTTCTTGAAAATATCTATGACCATATTCTCACTCACCTGCTAGAGCTAACAACTTGCTAGAGACATGAAGTGTTGGAGACCCAAATGTGAGGACCCAAATACCAGAAGAAAGTTGAGGAAGGGATCCCGAGTGTGCCAGGCCAGTTCCCACAAGTCCTACAGTACAGTTGAGCCTCTGCATCCCTAGAGGTGTCAGTGATCTGCTAACAAAGGGAGTGCGGAAGGGCAGGCCATGCACCCGGATGCTCGTGGGTGGGGCTGTAAGGTGACAATGCTGCAAGCAACTGAGGCTTACCAGGGTTAGTAATGACACTGTGACTGTGACCAAGTTTCTGCCCTTACTGATTGGCATGCTCCAAAATTCATCTTGCAACATCAAGGATGTCACTGGAGTCATAGAGATGTAGTAAATTGACAGAGCCCTGCTCTTGTGACTTGTCTCAGGGTTTTCTATTGCTCTGAGGAGACACCCTGACCACGGCAACACCTATAAAGAAAACATTTAGTTGAGGGGGCTTGGTTACAGTTTAGAGGTTCAGTCCGTCATGGTGGGGAGCATGGCGGCATCCAGGCAGGCAGCAGAGGGCTGGAGAAGGGGTGTCAGTACACAGAAAGAAGGTCTCCCTGTTGCTCCCATGAGAAGAAGGAGTGCTGCTTATGTAGCCAGCCATGTAATACACCAGCAAATGGGAGCAGGCCTGGTTATCTGGAGCAGCTGTAGGCCGAGCAATCCAGGGTACATGTGAAGCAGAGTCGCTATCTTCCAGATGCTTTAAAATAATGATTGTCTTGAGAACTACTGGAGGAATTGCTGAAGAAGCAGCTGCTTGATTGACAGCTTCTGCCTTTCCTGGAACATGTCTAGGCAGAGTTTGTGCTTGGGCCACCCTGATGGAGCTTCAGGAGTGACAGAAATATCAATAGCATCCTGGTTATTTCAGAACCATGGGGGCAATAGCAGTGGCTCCCATTCCTATTGTAAGGAGGCCGCTTGCTTGTTTCCAGCTGCTTAGCCCCGAAATAACCACACAGAAACTATATTATTTACAATACTGGTTGGCCAATAGCTTAAGCATATTTCTGGTTAATTCTTATCCTAAGCTAACTCATCTCCATTAATCTGTGTATTGCTACAAGGCTGTGGCTTTTTGGGTAAAGTACTGGTGTATGTCTCCCAGCAGGGCTACGTGGTTTCTCATGACTCTGCCTTCTTTCTCCCAGTATTCAGTTTAGTTTTCCCTGCCTAACTCTGTTCTGCTAAGCTACTGGTCGAAACAGCTTCTTTTTTCATTAACCAATAAAAGCAACACATAGACAGAAGGGGACTTGTTCTGTTCTGCTACCTGACACCTACCCATGTCATGGGTGCCTGGGTTTGATAGCTGTCATCAAGTAGCCAAGTGATGTCTGTCAGCTTCAGTCTACTTAACAGGAAAGAACACGAAGGAGCGCTTGCACCAAACATCTAATGTGAAATGAATATTTATTTTTGTTAGTGAAGTTTCATCTAACATTTAACCGCAAAGGAAAAGATACCCCACTGTGAATAGGTGGGACCTCCTTGTGTGTTTCACTATTTAAAGACGAAATGAGATGTAATAAACACTCAAACAGAGGGGTCACGCGAAGATGCCTTGAGATGATTCTCCTGGACTGGTTTGACATCTCACACTGACACTTGTTTCTTTGGGCATTTCCTTCCTTCTTTCCTTCCCTTCATTTCCTCTTCCTTTTTTGTCTCTCCCGAGCCCACTTCTGTCATTACAGGGAATCATACAGCCCAGGTTCTTCTGGAAGATGCTCTAAAGCTGAGACTGGCCCTCAGCTCCCCATCCTCTTGTCTCCAACTCCTAAGAGCTGGGGTTAGTGGTGAGTGCCACTCAGGCTTACTTTGGTTATTTAAAAAGATGCTTATCACAGTTTTAAAAAGCAATTTTAAAATCAATTCAGCTGCTATTTTATCATTATGATTAAACAAAATACACTACAAATATTTAATCTCAAGTAATCAGCTCTTAATTCACAACAGTTAATGTTATTAACGTTGATATATAATTTTTAATTTGCCTTTCTTGTTGTATTTGTAATATTTACATATTTCATGAATCGTATATTCACTTTATGTGAAAATCTACTAAATGTATTAACCTTTGTTTTCTATTAGAAATGTTTTTTCTAAAAAGGAAATCCAAAACCATACTCAGGCTTTCAAAATAAACTGAGAGATTGATAGTCATAATTTTTCACTCATTTGTGTGCTAGTATTCCATTGTTGTGAGGAGACACCATGAACAAGACAACTCTTATTAAAAGAAAGCATCTAGTTTGGAGCTCACTATTCCAGAAGATAGCAGAGTCTGTGACCATTGCAGTGGGAAGAAGACAGGCATGGCGCTGGAACCGTAACTGGAATGCTTACATCCTGATCTTCAGACAGCAGGTGACCCCAAGAGATTGGTCCCGACTGGGCAACTGAAGCTTCAAAGCCCATCCCCAACGACACACCTCCTCCAACAAGTCCACACCCTCGAACTCTTTTCAAACAGATACACACAGTGGAACAAAGATCTCCAACATATAAGCCTGTGGGGACCGAAGAGCTTCTGTGCTGTGAGGCTCTGCCCAGTCTCTACACAGTAAGGAAACTCATAGAGCTGAGAGAGCATCGTTTCCCATTTAAAGGAAGCAAGGGAAACTGTGGGGTGAAGACTAATGCTAGGAATTTGTTCCCAAATGAGCAGTGTTTGAATGTGAAACAAGTCTGGTGAGTCTGTGTATGCTTACACATATGTATGCACTTGGATGTTCTAACACGGATCTTTCTCATTGGAATGATATTTTCTATTTATATTTGGTATGGTAGTTTGAATGCAATTGCTCCTCCCCCATAATCTCATAGGGAGTGACACTATTAGGGGTGTGGCTTTGCTGGAGTGAGTGTGGCATTGTTGGAGGAAGTGTGCCACTCTGGGGCAGGCCTTGAGGTTTCCTATGCTCAGGATACCACTCAGTGTCCCAGGTGATCTCTTGTTGCCTGCAAGATGTAGGATTCTCAGATACTCCTCCATAACCACATCTGCCTGCGTGCCACCATGCTCCCTGTCATAATAATTATGGACAGAACCTCTTAAACTGTGAGCAAGCCACCCCAATCAATTATTTTCTTCGTAAGAGTTGCCGTGGTCATGGTGTCTCTTCACAGCAATAGAAACCCTAACTAAGACATTTGATATATCTGAGGTTTACTAGGAAAATTGACATTTTATTTCAAACTTGGTATCTGAGTCTTGTGTTTTCAGGCCACAGAGAAGGCACACAAGTGAACCACTCCCCACAAAAAAGGAGGAAAATAAAAAGAAAAAGAAAGAAAAACTACAAAGAAAGATTTCAAAAATGAATGCATTTGCAATATTCTTTATGACTGCTCTGTCATCTCAAAGACTTCTATGAATCTTTGGTCACCTTTGCAAAACTCTGGCTTCTCCTTAACCACATTTTCTTCAGGAATAGAGAGCGCGTAATTGAGCCATGGGATGCTTGTGACAGTTAAAAGTACTCATCTAAAGGAAAAACTGTCTGTAGAGAGGGCAGAGCTTAAATGTTATTTATGTTTTTATGTATTTCCAGTACTTTTTAATGTACAGTATCTGTTAGATTTATATATATATATGTATATATATATAATATTTTATTGATTATTTGGGAGTTTTACAACATTAACCCCAAGCACTCATTTCTCAGTCCTTCCAGGTCTGCTCCTCTGTCCTTGGGATTTCCCCCACTACCGAAGAAAAAGAAGAAGTAAAAACAGAACAAAACCCACAAATCTTTGTGTTGCTCATGTACTCATTGGAGCATGATGAATCTCCCTGTAGGCAACCCTTTATAAAGAAAGCCGAGTCCTTCCCCACCTGCACCTCTGCCAGAAGCCATTAATTTTGAAGATTTACATGTCGGCATCCTTAAGGACATTTTTTAAGAGTTCTCTTCAGTGGCTTTCTGTCTAGGCTGTTACTTTTCCTGGGAGGGGAATTGGGTGTAGGGGTTGTCACAGATGTCTTCTGTGTCCCTCCACCTCAACTGTGACTCTGCAGTCATCAATACTATGGCAAAAGTAGCTTTTTTGCCCTTTATAGTCATCAGGGCACAGGCCATGGACTTACACACAGTTCGTGGTGATAGTATTGACCATATACATCCACATGGTCTCCAGGGTCAGCACATGCAATAGGCCTCAACCTGGTCTCCAGTGCCAATACAGACCAGGGATATCAACTCTGGTCTGTGTTGAGGGCTCACAGACTTCATCACAGCCCTTGATGGCAACATGTCACTGGAGACTGCTTTTTTGTTTCCCGAAATAATCACACAGAAACTGTATTATTACAACACTGCTTGACCTATTAGCTCAAGCTTCTTAATGGCTGGCTCTTATATCTTAAATTAACCCATTTATATTAATCTGTGTACTGCCACATGGTTGGGGCCTACTGGTAAGGTTTCGTCTAGCATCCGGCGTCTGTCTCCTGTGGCAACTACATGGCTTCTCCTCAACTCCACCTACTCTCTCCTCCTCTATCCGCTTTGAATTCCCACCTTGCCCTATTCTGCACTGCAATACCCCCAAAGCAGCTTCTTTATTAACCGATGGTATTCATAGCATACAGAGGGGATTCCCACATCAGGAGCACATGCCAAGGGCATCAATATAGCCTTGGGTGGCAGAGGAGGTACCTCATATTTGGTGGCAACACAGCATGAGGACATCAACATGGGTTCAGGCTGCAACCCAGACCATAGACATCTGCATGGTAACATGTGCCATGGACACAGACTCCAGTGACAGTAGGACCACAGACAATACAAGGCCCTTGGCAGCAGCATGGACCTGGCTGTCAGTATGGCCTCAGGTGACAGCACAGGTCGCTCACATCAGTATAGCTCCCAGTGTCAGCATGGTCCACAGACATCGATATGACTTCAAGCTGCAGCACAGACTTTTGCATGGCCTTTGGTGGTAACTTAAGCCAAGGACGTCAACATAACTCCTGCCTGCAGGAGAACCATGGACATCCACATGAACTATAGAGATCTTTTGAGAATGTCTCATCCAGAAGATGAGCATTCTTCATCTTGAATATCATGTCATTGCTCGGCACCAGGGTGATCTCGTTGCTGGGCAGTTTGGAGGAAGAGTTGGAATGGAAGCTCCAGTCTCCTGCACACCACCTTGTTGTCCCTGATTAGAATCCACATGATCCTCATACACCACAGCCTTCTATGAAACCTGTCACAACCTGTCACAGCCAGAGAGGCTCTAGCTCTGCCTCTCTCCATCACTCACTCCTCACTCACTCACTCACTCACTCACTCACTCACTCACTCACCACTCCCTTCTTCTACCTTTCCCAAGCATCCATTGACCATTCCTTCCTCACTGCGGCACTGGAAACTGCAGTGTGTCTCATTATGTGCATATATTTGGCCCAGACAGGTTTGCATGCAAATATTCATTGCAACAAGTCACTGATCTGGTTTGCTTTTGGATTCTGAAGCACCATAAGTACAGGACCATTGCCATCAGACATCCTGCTGTTGTCCAGAGTCAGGCTGATATTGCAGCTACACCGGGCATCCTGCAAGCAGGTTTTATGCTAACTCCTGGCTGTAGCACACCTCCCTACCCTCTATGTCTGCCAGCGCAAGTCGTGCCAGGTTCGATCTTTGTGCTTGTAGCCTGCAGACAGCACTGCGACCTCCCCTACTCTCTGTCTCCTAGTAAGGTAAGAAGTCCCAGCCTTGGCGGCAGCAGATCCATGCTAGACTCTGGTGTGCTGGTCTAGGAATATCCTATTCAGTTATGACCTATTTCCATGGGAACCCTAGGTCATTGCACACCTCTGTGTCTCCAGGCAAGACCACTGTGACTGTAGGCTGCAGGCAGCACTGCTGCCCTGCTCCCTCTGTTTCCCAGCAGGGCAAGCAAGACTGGCAACAGACACAGTAGTTCCATGCCTAGGGGCTGGTCAGTTGGCCTAGGAAAGACTCTATCAGCAAATGTTCCGCAGGAGTTCCAGAGAACTGCACATCTCTCTGTCATTGATGCCAGCAGCCCTATGGCTCACCAGGAATGATCTTTGTGCCTATTGCCTGCTGGCTGAGATGTGGCTCTGTTCCACTATCTTTCCTTCCAAATTTGTGAGGCCACATTTTAAAAGCATCTTCACATGATCCCTGTCTTATTTTCTTCTTAGATGTTCTGGAGCTATTGTGGGCCCTGCAGACCCCTTTTCCCTGTGGTGTCACCCCACTGAACATCCATGGGTCTCTGAGCCTCCACAGAGTTCGGCAACATGTGCTGGCAGTTCCTGCCGTCTTTGGTCAATGAGATTTAGATATTAATATATAATAATTCTCTTTTACATTTCAATAAAGGTATAAACCTTGAATGTTTAAATATACTTGAGTTCTATTTTCTTTATTATTATTATTTTTAATTAGAGTTTCTCTATGGAGCTCAGTCCATCCTGAAACTTATCTTCTAATATAATTAATTTATCTTCCTATATAAATAACACCCTTCCTCTGCCTCCCAAATGTGAATAATAAAAACTTGATCAAGGACATTTGTCTCAACTTGTATTTTCTTCATTTAATTTACCATTATTCATTATTGTGGATGTGTGTGGTTGTAGGATATACACATATTTGTGTGTTTGCATTTGCGTGTGTGTGTTCATATTGATGCAAGATGTCAATGTCTAGTTCCTAACTCACTCCCTGCCTTGTGTTTTGGGACAGGTCTTCTCACTTAAGCTAGGACGAGACATTGCAGGTAGATTGGATGGTCTTGGTGATCTAGGGACATAACTGTGTCCCTTCCAAAGTGTCAGGATGACAAGCATGTGCTTACTATCATTATTTTTCTGCATCAGTGCTAGGAAACCAATCAGGTCCTCAAGCATGAGCTCCTAGGATGTGGGTGGCTGTGCCATTCAATAGCTTCTATGTACACATGGGTTTTTTTCATTCTTTACATTAGATCTGCAAATTTCATACATTTGAGGTTATGTGTGTACTGTAAAAGGAAAAGAAATTTATATAGAAAACAACTAAAATGGGTTTGTTGAGGGAATCAGGGAAAGATAACACAATAATGAAAACAAAAATGGTAAAGAAAAATTCCCAAACACCAGCAGAAAATGAATGGGAGAAAGTGAAAATAAAATTGGGAAGTAAGGGGGGGCTTCAGAAAATGGAAGCTAGTGCATTTCCCTATTTAAGACACATGCACAAATGATGATCTTCAGAGAACCTAGAGGGGAAGGTTCAGAACTACACAGTACTGAGGACCAGCAGCATCTGCAACATCCACAATGGCCAGGCTCTATGCTGTCCTGATGGCCCTGGTGCTGATGAGCTGTGGGTCAATCTACTCACTGGGATGTGACCTGCCTCAGACTCATAATCTCAGGAACAAGGGAGCCTTGACACTCCTGGCACAAATGAGGAGACTCTCCCCTCTCTCCTGCCTCAAGGACAGAAAGGACTTTGCATTCCCTCTGGAGAAGGTGGATGCCCAGCAGATCCAGAAGGCTCAAGCCATCCCTGTCCTGCAGGAGCTGACCCATCAGGTCCTGATCCTCTTCAGCTCAGAGAACTCATCTGCTGCTTGGGAGACAACCCTCCTAGACACATTCTGCACTGGCCTCCACCAGCAGCTCAATGACCTGCAGGCCTGTCTGATGCAGCAGGTGGGGGTGCAGGAACCTCCCCTGAGCCAGGAAGACTCCCTGGTGGCTGTGAGGAAATACTTCCACAGGATCACTGCCTACCTGAAAGAGAAGAAACACAGCCCCTGTGCCTGGGAGGTGGTCAGAGCAGAAGTCTGGAGAGCCCTGTCTTCCTCAGCCAAGTTGCTGGCAAGACTGAGTGAGGAGAAGGAGTAAGTCTTGAGCCAAAGTGGAGAGGACTCTCCTGGACTTGGACACTGAACCTCCCTTCACCAATTCTGCTCTCTCACCGATCTCACATTTTGACATCCTTCGGTCAACTTTCCTGGATGTTGCATCAGTTATGAACCAGACTGTGTATATTGTAGAGACATTAGCTTCTAGATTTGTCCAGTTATTTGTATTTATTTATATAAATATTTATTTATTTAACTATAAAATTTAAGTTATAATACATGCAAAATTTTACATATTCCTTAATATAAAAATTTTCCTTATATGAGACAAAATTATTTTTCTATGTCATTAAATGTTATATCAATTTTCTGTCTGTCTATTCTTTTTTTTAATATTTATTTATTTATTGTGTATACAATATTCTGTCTGTGTGTATGCCTGCAGGCCAGAAGAGGGCACCCGACCCCATTACAGATGGTTGTGAGCCACCATGTGGTTGCTGGGAATTGAACTCAGGACCTTTGGAAGAGCAGGCAATGCTCTTAACCTCTGAGCCATCTCTCCAGCCCCTGTCCATTCTTATATACTTTCAATACTATAAATTTCATTGAAATGACTTATTACAGAATAACAACTCCATACATTTGTAGGGTACATTGTGTGCTGGTTAGTTTTATGTCTACTAGATACAAGCTAACATCATCTGAAAGGAGGGGACCTCAGAAAGAAATACCTCCATGCAATGGGTATGCAGGCATGCCTGTAGGGCCCTTTTCTTAATTAATACTTCAGCGACAGTTCCTGGCCCATTTGGGGAGGTGGCATCCCTGAAATGATGGTTCTAGCTCTACGGAAAAGCAGATTGAACTATCCATGATGAACAAGTCAGAAATCAGCACCCTTCCATGGCTTCTGCATCAGTGCCTGCTCTCAGTTCCTGTCCCATTTGATTTTTTGTTCTGACCTCCTTCTTTGGTGATGAACAGTGACATGCAAGTGTAGGTCAAAACACCCTTTCCCCTCCAAGTTGCTTTGGTCATGGTGTTTCATCAAAACAATAGTAACCTTAACTAAGACAGAAAGTTGTACCAGGATTGTGGGGTATTTCTGTGACCGATTTGATCAAGTACTTTGGGGAGGAATGTGGAAAGATTTTGAAATATTGGGCTATAAAAGCTATTGAGTGTTCATAGCTTGGTGATCTGTTCCAAGGGATCCTGGAAAATAAGAATGTTGCGAGCAACGCAGACAATAGTCCCAGTGTAAAAATTTCAAAAGCTAGTTTGAGAGTCTGTTGATGACTATGTCAAAGTCGTTTGCTCTTTTCAGTTAAGACTTTAGTTCTTGGTCGATAGCCTGAATGTGATTAACAAGATACCAGAACCACTAAAGGGAAACATCTGTTTCACTGGGGCATTTGATGTTGGGGAGAAGAAGCCGAGGCATCAGGGGAGATTAAGAAAAGAGCAGCGTTCCTGAGTTCCTTGCTCGTGCTCTCTCTCCTTCTGCTCCTGATTTGGACCTTGGGGTTGTAGTCCGGTGCTCCAATATGGGTCTCTGTCTCTGTCTCCTTTCATCGCTTCATGAAGGTTAATATTCAGGAGGATGCCTATATGTTTTTCTTTGGGTTCACCTTCTTATTTAGCTTCTCTAGGGTCACGAATTATAGGCTCAATGATCTTTATTTATGGCTAGAAATCAAATATGAGTGAGTACATCCCATGTGGGGATGTTCTATCGGGAACTCACCAAGGCCAGCTGGCCTGGGTCTGAAAAAGCATGGGATAAAACCAGACTCGCTGAACATAGCGGACAATGAGGACTACTGAGAACTCAAGAACAATGGCAATGGGTTTTTGATCCTACTGCACGTACTGGCTTTGTGGGAGCCTAGGCAGTTTGGATGCTCACCTTACTAGACCTGGATGGAGGTGGGTAGTCCTTGGACTTCCCACAGGTCAGGGAACCCTGATTGCTCTTTG
The DNA here is from genome assembly GCA_025134845.1 of Neodon shergylaensis. Classification (NCBI taxonomy): domain Eukaryota; kingdom Metazoa; phylum Chordata; class Mammalia; order Rodentia; family Cricetidae; genus Neodon; species Neodon shergylaensis. The sequence goes on along the minus strand of JABTXL010005620.1, from coordinate 21,422,790 downwards.
AGCTGACGAGGGAGGGGGACTTGATTGGGGGAGGGGGAGGGAAATGGGTGGCAGGGAAAAGACAGAAATCTTTAATAAATAAATAAATAAATAAATAAATAAATAAATAAATAAATAAATAAATAAATATTAAAAAAGAAAAGAAAAGAGCAGCGTGATTGAGTTGGAATCTTCCGGAAGAGGTTTCCTCAGAGTTGGGTCATGCAAGCCGTGTGCCTGATGGTGTCAAGGCTGCACCTCAACCTGGCAGTGGAACTTGGTAGAGCAGGAATCATCCAGCTGGTGCAGGTTCTGAAGGCATGAAGGAGTCCTGGAGAGCATCCGAGGGTCGGCACTCTGTGACAGGGTTAGAGTCCCTGAGAAGAACCCAGAGAGGCTACTGCTGAAAGTGCAGCCCCATTTCAGCACAACACCCCAGGCTTTCGGAGAAAGCCCCTTGAGAAATCCATAAGAACAGCAGGAGATGTGGACTGGAGCTGACCTGAGACTAGAGGTCAAGTTGTGTGTGCTGCAGAGGGTGAATCTGGGAAAGTGATCTATGTTCTTCTTCCCTCTTGAAGCAAGAATGTGTTTAATTTATTTTCTATCTTTTTTTTTTATAGGAGCCCACAGTTGAGATACTTTGGATTTTAAAAGAGAGCTTGGGTATTTTAAAAAAAAATTTATATCTTCATTAATTTTTATTTTATAAATTTTTATCTTATTTATGTCTCTTCGTCACATGTATCCATCCCAGTGGAGCATCATATCTTATGGAAAAGTAGTTACATGTGGCTGTGAGCCACCTTGTGGGTCCTGGAAATCAAACCCAGGCTCTCTGCAAGAGGAGTCCATGCTCTTAACCTTTGAGCTTCTTTCCTGTCCTGGAGTTTTGATATTTTAAAGAGACTTTAAAGTTTTAAGTGTTTGAATGCTTAATACTGTGATACCCTTAAAACTTAGAATATTATTTATTGTGACTTTTATATTAATGTGCGATTGTGGGGATGAATAAGAAAAGGAACAGTTGGGCCATAACAGTTATGCGTTTATATGTCAAGTTGGCAGGGGTCAGTTGTGTTGACTCATTTTATGTCAGTGTGACCAAAGCTAAAGTCATTTGAGAAGAGGGAACCTCAATTAAGGAAATTCTTTCACATGCTGTGGTTGTAGGTAAGCCTGTGGGGACATCAATTAGTAACTGATATAGTGTGTGGAACCATCCCTGAACTGCTGGTCCTAGATACATAAGCAAGCTGAGCAAGCCCGGAGGAGCAAGCCAGGAAGCAGAACTCCTCCATGGCCTCTGTATCAACTCTACTTTCCAGTCCTTGCCCCGTTTGTGTTCTTATCCTTTGATGGTGGACTGTGATGTGGAAGTATAAGACAAGTAAACCCTTTCCTACCCAAGTTTCCTTGGTCCTGGTGTTTCATCACAGCAATCACAACCCTAATTTAGACAATGTTTAAACTGCAAGCTTCTTAAATATAAGCAGAACCAGCCATCTTTTTGTTACAACTCTGTTGTGGATAAAAGTCCTAAAATCTTTTCCTCTAGTGTTTTTTAAATATTTAGTAGAGTAGTATTCTGTGTAGCCTATGTTGTACAATAGTAAGCAGGAAAATCTTTCCACTGTTAAATTGTGACTTGGTACAATTTTTACAATTTCTATCTATTGTTTTGCATTTTCTTATATGAATAATGCAATGTATGTACATTATATCCACTATATCCTCCCTGCCTTGAAATCTTCCTAGACCTCCCTACCATATTCTTCAACTTCATCCCTTCTTTCTTCTTGCTTTTCTTTGTTTTCCTATTATTACAGCACACCCATATAGTTTTTTGTTTTAACTTTTGGAGATCTGTCACCCAGCTCCCAAATAAATAAATACACAGAGAGTTATTCTTACTTATGATTGCCTGGCCTTTGCTTAGCTTGCTTCTAACCAGCTTTTCTAACATAAATAAACCTGTTTCTTTTCTTCTATATTTTGCCTCTGTACTTTTTTCCTTTCTTTTTTTCTATGTGCCTTTCTTCCCTTCTTACTCTGTGACTGGCTGTGTGGCTGGGTGACTGGCCCTGGCATCCTTCTCTCCTCCTTTCCTTGCTTCTAGCTCTTTGTTCTTCTCTTGAATCTAGATTTCTCCTTCTATTTATTCTCTCTGCCTGGCAGCCCCATCTGTTTCTTTCTCCTGCCTAGTTATTGGGAATGAATATCTTTATTATACCATTCAGGTTTAAGAGCTGCAAAATAACACAGATACAGAGTTAAGCAAATGCAACATATCTTTTCATCATTAAACAAATATTCCACATAATACACCCAGACCAATTAGCGCTTCCCATATTTGCATAGGCATAGGATAATATTCACTAAAGAATGAATCATCAACCATAGACCAAACCACTGAACTAAATTGGCTCTCCCAAAGTGGTCATCAACTGCCAGTGGTATTTTAGATTGAGGTGGGGCATTGTGAGCTCCTTCCCTGTCCATTCTGGAATGTATAATAGGCAGACTTTTCTGCCCCGTCCACCAGTTTACAAATAACCACACAAAGACTGATTATTAATTATAAATGCTCAGCCAATAGCTCAGATTTGTTAGTAGCTAACTCATACATTTTAAAATAACCCATATTTATGATCTACACTCTGCCACATGGCTTAGTATATTTTCTCGTTATGGCAAGTTCATCTCCTGCTTCTTCTGTACCTCTCTGTGATTCGTGAGACTCCCCCTTTTATTCTTCATGCTCTCTTTTTGTCTAGAAGTTCACCTAACCTCTATCTGCCCAGTTATTGGCTAGTAAACTTCATTATTATCCCAATCATAGTGACATATATTCACACAGTGTAAAGGAATATTCCACATTTCCCCCTTTTGTCTAGTTAAAAAGAAAGGTTTTAACTGCAACATAGTAAAATTACATACAACAAAAAAGAGTTACCAAGCAAGAATTACAGTTAAAATATCATCAGTACCTTTGTATTTGGCAAATTTATCTATCTTTTTATCTTTATAAGTCTTTATAGTTTTATACTTAATTTACCTTTTTATCATTACTAAAAAGAGTTTCAGATCTAATTATTTAGTCTTTAATTCTATCAAAAACCCCAGAAAGATGTAATGTTACCTAATGGCAAGGACATCTGGCTGCCTGGACAGTCACCCAAAGTTCTTCTGCAATGCTGGAACATTACAGAAGCACAGTTCTTGCCCATTTTGTGTTCCTGCCCTTTGATGATGGACTGCGATGTGGAAGTATAAGACAAGTAAACCCCTTCCTACCCAAGTTTCTTTGGTCCTGGTGTTTCAGGACAGCAATATCAGCCCTAACTTAGACAATAGACCTAGTATAGCTGAAAGACATTTTTGAGAAGCAGGGAATTTTGAAGGCCTGTCCTACCATGTCTTGGCAAAGTTTGGCAGTCACCTTTTTTTTTTGCATCCTCCTGGTCCAATTTGAACATTATACCCTTAGCAGTTGAGGGAAGCGCAGTTTCTTTGTCCAAATGGTTAGCTTTTGCCACGAAGAAAGCAAATTCCATATGGAATTTCTTTGATACCCATCATTTACTTTTGAAGCAACTTGGTCTTTAATACCAGCACTCAGGAGACAAAGACAGGTAGATATCTGTGAGTTCAAGGCCAGCCTGATCTACAGAGGGAGTTCCAGGATAGGCTCCAAAGCTACAGAGAAACCCTGTCTCAAAAATCCAATAAATAAATAGCTGAAGTAAATTGGTGCTGTCAGCAGCAGATGTATCTCACTGCCATGAGTAGCCTTACATTATTAAACATATTAAATGTTATATTATGTAGGTCTTTGAAATGTTTGAAAACCATCTGTCTATCTGAGTATATCTATTTAACCTTGAAAACATACCTAATATGACTACAAGTTTGGTTATTATAGATTACTAACTACTAGCCTGTATTTTAAATATTCAATATATTTTCAAATGAACTGTATAAGCACAATACTCCAAAAATGAGTAGAAAATGAATATAGTATAACAAAATTAATTTTAAATTTGTATCAATAAATCAAAATCCATGCCAATGTAAAATATTTTAAGAATAATACCTGTTTTTTGATTAATGTAGCTTCAATGATCTGCCCTTTTATCTTATCGCTTCTATATAAACCCCCATTTTTTCTTTTAGAAAGAGATCTTTGAATATAACTCCTTTGTTGAGCTTTTATTTTGACTATGGCCAATAACAACATGTAACCAACCCCCAAACTCCCTTAAATGATAGCAAACAGCCATAATCCATCTTGTGGGAATGTGGACATTGTTTTTTCTAGACTGATTCCTGTTTTCTGAGGGTGCTGGCATCTTTGGGGCAAACTTGAAAAAATAAGGATAATGGTAAAGTCTTAGTTTGAGTGTTCTATGAGGCTGGACCATATCAGCAGCAGTCTTGAAGCTTGTCTGGATATAGAATTCTGAGGAGACTTTAATAGAGGCATTTTGAGATGCTGGATCACCTGAGATACCTGTTCTTACTGGTGTCTCATCCCCTTGTTCTGAAAATGCATAAACTTTTAAAGGCAACATACATGTCTGTATTAATAAAAGTACAGATTGTGCTGTATACAAATTAACAAAAGATTTTTTTATTTTATGTTTGAGCAAGTAAAATATACATCATATATTTTGTACTTTTCTAGGTTTATGTCTTTATGTCTGTAACCAGGATTTTCAGGGGGCCTTCCTGGATTGAACCTGATCGTTATCAACCTGGAACGAATCCATAGCCTCTCATTTCCTGTGGAAATAAAAGCATAATCTCTCCCCCAAAGCAATATACCTTTTGACTTATATTTTGAAGTTAAGATTTTTTAAAAAATAAACAGGTTGATTTAGTCCAGGAGCTTTCAGAACCAAATGTCTCTTAGTAGCTCTTTTATCAGCAATCAAAAAATTTAAAGACAACACAATAATATATAGAATCTCCAGATTCTGTGCATTTCCCATATTTACATGACTTATTATATTTTTTAATTTAATTTTAATTATTTTTAAGGGCTTTATGGTTTTTAAACTATTTTTAATTTATGACTACATATAACTTTCCTCTTTTCTTTCCCAAGTCTATTTTTAAGCATGCTGTAACACATTTAGAGGTTTGGTTTCTTTCTTTCTTTCTTTCTTTCTTTCTTTCTTTCTTCCTTCCTTCCTTTCTTTCTTTCTTTCTTTCTTTCTTTCTTTCTTTCTTTCTTTCTTTCTTTCTTGTCTGGATATGCCTTTACTGAGCATCTGTATTGTTCTTTGATCACACAAAACAAATCTTAAACTACTATTTTAGTTACCCACATGGCTCAGTTTAGCATATGTGTTTGCACATGGCGTTGTTAGCTGACTTCACGCCCACCCCTTGGTTCCCTGAGAACCTAGCATTATGTGGAAGTACTGGTGGGAGCCACATTTATTGTTCCAACTCTTTAAAGTTGTTGGGTCAATGTTGCCATTGAGTGGTACACTGCCTGTGCTCATAAACCTCATTTAAGTGTGGTAGCAGGACCTCTTAAAAGAGCTTCTAGCACTGAGCCAGGAAGCCACCTCTTAAAGGAGTCATGCCTCTCTTTGCTGTTAGCATTGAGACTATCCAAGAAAAGGCAGTTATCAAGAAGCCACATTTGCTTTTATTTTTGTGTGTTTGGAAACTTTTTTAAAGATTTCTTGGGTCTCATATGGCTCTACATTGCCTGACTGTTGGTGCCATATGTAGGCAGACTTTTCTGTCCTGTCAGTCAGTTTCCAAATAACCACACAGAGACTTATTGTTAAGTATAACTACTTGGCCCATAGCTCAGTCTTGACTTTAGCCAACTCTTATATTTCAAGTTAACCCGTATTTTTTATCTAAGCTCTGCCATGTGACTTGGTACCTTTTCTCTGTGTGGCAAGTTCATCTACTGCTTCCCTTGCCTCTCTTTGTGACTCCTGAGGTTTCCCTTCTTCTTACATTCTCTTTTTTGTTGGCAAATCCTGCCTAATCTCTACCTGTCGAGCTATTGGTCAATCAGCTTTATTATTAACACAATCATAGTGATATGTTCACACAGTGTAGAGGAAGAGTCCATGAGGTAGACTGGCTTGTCGTGTGGACATAGATCTCTTGCTTACAATCAGAGTTAATTTAAGTTCATGAATACAACGATCCTGCCATGTCCAGAAGATACTTTGCAGGGATCTTCTGCAGCTCCTGGCTTTATGATGCCAGTTCTGCTGCAGTGTTCCTTGAACCTTGGATAGGGAAGGAGGTATGATATTGACTCCCATTTCAGGGTGAGCCCTCTCTACTCAGGTATGCACTGTACTTTGATTAGTTGTGAGTATAAGTATGAAATCCTGTCTGCTGCAGAAAGAAGTTTATTTCTGTCTTATTGACTTCAAAGTTTCTGCAGGTCTTTCATCATTTTTCTTTGATTGTTGTACAGAGTGGCAGATAGAGATCTAGTTTCATTCTCCCAGGCACGGTTACAGTAGAGACCCCCCCCCCCCACTGACAATGAGTGCTGTTGGTGATTCAGGTGGATGTAGCTGTGTGTATCTATTTCTGGGCCAACCATTGCACT
>JABTXL010005620.1:21394334-21411458 GCA_025134845.1 Neodon shergylaensis | reverse complement strand
TTTCTTTCTTTCTTTCTTTCTTTCTTTCTTTCTTTCTTTCTTTCTTTCTTTGTTCTTTTTGGAATATAGTAGCATTTTCTTAATACATGAGGGAGAGTTCCTGGCCCATTGTTGGAGGTAGGATCCCTGAGCTGATGGTTCTAGCTTTATAAAATAAAAAACAGGCAGAGAGCCAGGCAGTGGTGGCATATGCCTTTAAACCCAGTACTCAAGAGACAGAGGCATATGGATTTCTGTGAGTTTGAGGTCAGCCTGGTGTACAAGAGCTAGTTTCAGGACATGCTCAAAAGCTACAGAGAAACCCTGTGTCAGAAAAAAAAAGACAGAACAAACTATGATGAGCAAGCCAGTAGTCAGCTGCCTTCAATGGCTTCTGCATCAGTGCCTGCCTTTAGTTGCTGATCCATTTGAGTCTTTGTTCTGACTTCCTTTGATGATTAACAGTGATGTGCAAGGGTCTGTCAAAAACACCTTTTTCCCTCCAAGTTTCTTTGGTCTTGGTGCTTCATCAAAGCAATAATAACCCTAACTAAGACAGAAAGTTGTACCATGATTGTGAGGGTATTTCTGTGACAGACCTGATCATGTACTTTGGGAAGGACTGTGGAAAGACTTTGGAACATTGGCCTAGGAAAGCTATTGGGTGTTCATAGCTCGGTGATCTGTTCCCTGAGAGCTTGGGAGAACGTTGAGAGCTATCCAAACGAAAGGCCTAGCTTTAACTATTTCAGAGGCTAGTTAGAGAGTCTGCTAATGACACTACCAGAGTCATTTGCTATTTCAGCTAATAATCTTGTTCTTGCTACAGGGGCCTGAAGAATCAGTGGTGATGAACAAGATACCAGGACAATTATAAAGGAAAACATCTGTTTCACTGGGATATTTGATGTTGGTGAGAAGAAGCTGAGGCAGCAGGGGAGATTAAGAAAAGAGCAACATCATTGAGTTGGAATCATCCGGAAAAGGTTTCCTCAGATTTGGGTCATGCAAGCCATGTACCTGAGGCTGTCAAGGTTGTACCTCAACCTGGCAGTGCAACTTGGTAGAGCAGGAATCATCCAGCTGGTGCAGGTTCTGAAGGCATGAAGGAGTCGTGGAGAGCATCCGAGGGTCGGCACTCTGTGACAGGGTTAGAGTCCCTGAGAAGAGCCCAGAGAGGCTACTGGTGAAGTGCAGCCCCATTTCAGCATGACTGTCCAAGCTTTTGGAGATGCCAGTCCCTTGGGAAGTCCACAAGGAGAGGGAAGATGTGGACTGGAGGTGACCTGAGCCTAGGGGTCAAGTTGTCTGTGCTGGAGGTTGATCTGGAGAAGTGATCTATGTTCTCATTTGTCCTTATTGAAGTAAGAAAGTGCTTAATTTATTTTTGCTTTGTAGATGAGCCAACAGTTGAGATACTTTGGATTTAAAAAGAGAGTTTGGATATTTAAAAAAAATTATATCTTCATTAATTTTTATTTTATGAATGTTCTCACCTCATGTCTGTCTGTCACATGTATACCTGGTCCCAGTGGAGGTCAGAAGGGAGCACACACCCACCTGTAACTCCTCTAACATCTGGAACCAAACCCAGGTCTTCTGCAAAAGTAGGCAGTAGTCTCAACCATTGAGACCCTCTCCTGTTCCAGAGTTTGGATATTTTTTTAAAGAGACTAAAATTTTAAGTGATTAAATCCTTAAAGACTGTGTCACCCTTAAACCTTAGAGTCTTTTTTATTGTGAAGTTGATATTAGTGTGATTGTGGGAATGAACAAGAAGAGGAAAGGTTGGGCCTTCAGTAATGTGTTTGTATGTCAACTTGGCAAGGGGTCAGTTGTACTGGCTAGTTTTATGTCAATGTGATGAAAGGTGAAGACATTTGAGAAGAGGAAACCTCAGTTAAGGAAATTCCTCCACATGCTGGGGTTATATACAAGCCTATGGGGCGTTTTCTTAATTAGAAATTGATGCAATGAGTGTTGCCTCCCTGGGCTGATGGTCCTGGCTGTATAAGCGGCCTGAGCAAGCCAGAAAGCAGATATTACTTATGGTCTCTGCATCAGCTGTGCCTCCCAGTTCTTGCCCCTTTCTGTTCCTTTCCTTTGGTGATGAGCTGCGGTATGAAAGTGGAAGACAAGTGAACCCTTTCCTGCACAAGCTGCATTCACCATTGTGCTTCATCGCAGCGTTAGTGACCCTAATTGAGACAATGTTTAAACTGTGTGCTGTTTAAATATAAGTAGGTCCGACCATCTCGTAGCTACCATTCCTTTAGGACAAAATCCTAGAATATTTTCCTCTAGTGTTTTTTAAACATGTAGCACAACAGTTTTCTGTGTAGCCTATATGTTGTACAATAGTAAATCAGAAAACTGTGTTCCCCATTAAATTATGACTTGGTATATATAGTTTCACAATTTTTATCTATAATTGGTAACTTCACGCATCAATGCAGTGTATGTACATCATATCCACCACTTCCTCCCTGCCCTGGAGTCTTCCTAGACCTCCTTAACATAATCTCCCCAACTTTATTTCTTCTTCATTTTCTTTGTTTTCTTTTTATTAAGCCCATCTAGATCAATTAATACTCCCCATATTTCCGTAGGTTGATGGTAATATTCACTGAAGAATGGGACATTGACCATAGGCCAAACAACTGAACAAAAATTAGCTCTTCCTCACTGACGACAAACTGTCAGTGGGGCTTTGGGATAGAGCATTGTGAGGCCCTTCTCTCTCCATGCTGGGTGTGGACTGGCCTGGCTTGTATAGATGTCTTACCCACAGTTACAGCTGCCCTAATTCGTAAGTGCACTGGCCCTGTTGTATTCAGAGATACTCTGTAGCAATCTTCCCCAGCTTCTGACTTTACAATCTCTCTGCCACTTCTGCAATGTTCCCTGAGCCTTGGCTGAGGAAGGAGGTGTGATATTGACATTCCATTAGGAGTGAGCACTCTGTACTCATTTATGCTCTGCACTTTGATTGACTGTGAGTATCTGTATGAAATACTGTCTGCTGCATAAGTAAGTTTTTTTAAAAGGGGTGAGCTTTACCCAGGCATTTGTGTGTACAGGTAAGTATTTAGAAGGCTCTGATACTGTGTTTCTTAAAACAAAACAATAGCAGTACGGTCTCTGATCCCCAGTCATGGGCCTTGGTCAGGTTTACAGTACAAGGCATGAGATTCCTCTTTGGAGCAGGCCAGAAGTCTTATTAAAATGTTATCAATTGCTCCTATAACATTCATGACACTATTGCAGTAATGGGCATAGGTTTATAGGCCAGTCACTATGGTAGCTCACAGGGGTCACAGTAGGACATATATTTCATGGATTTCTCCCCTAGCAGTGTGAAAAGCACCTTTACACTTTGTGGGAGGTAGCTAACAAAGGGGAAACTTTAGGGTTAGTATCAGATTCTTTTCCCGTGTCCTGTGATCAGTGTGTGATACCTTTGTAATAGGATGGGCTTTAGTGTGATGTCTGCATCCATGTGTGTTGTGATGTACTTTTATATATTTACTCCTCCATAATCATCTCCTCTTCCCCCAAACCCTTCACACTGGTTCTCTCTGCTTCTAAAATTGACCTTATTTTGCATATTTATGTCATAATATATAAATATAAACTTGTATTGCTGTTTCTAGATTTCCCATATGGTAGAAAATATATACTATGTATTTTACCTATTATTTCTGTTAGCATGGTGTTCTTGATATCTATTCGGTTCCATATGTCATATATTTTATTCTTTTTTATAGCTGAATAATTTTCTATTTCATGTTAGAAATATATGTGTCATTCCCCCTTTTTATTTATCCTTATAATAGACAGTATCCATATATATATATACATATATATGCTTTCAATTATTCATTCACCTTTTGATATATATCTAGGCTAATTAAATATTCTGTCTGTTGTGAAATGTACCATAATAAACATGGATGTGCAGAATTCTCTATGGTCAGTCACTTTTCTCTTTCTGGTGTATACATAGTTGTAGTACAGCTGGATCATATGCTAGCTCTATTATGAAATGTTTTGTGGAACATTCATAATGACTCCCATTGTGTGAGCAATAATAACATCCATACCACCAAATATAGAGGCTCCTATTCACCTTTTTTCTCACCAGAATTTATTTTATGCTACCCATTCTGCTATAGGTTAGATGAAATATGAATGTAGTTTTTGATTAGAATTTTCCCTGACAGCAAATGATGCTGGATATTTCCTAGTACATTCACTGGCACTTGGTATTTGCTATTTTGAGAACTCTCTCTTCATTCACATGCCGGGAAATTAATGGGATTATGTATTGTTTGGGTGCTTGTAAAGATCTTTATCCTTTCTAGTATCTAATGCCTGACAAGATGAATGGTGGGGATGCATTTCCTTCCACCCTGTGGGCTAGTTATTCAGTTAGGCTACTGTCCCTTTGATGTGCAGAGGCTTTGTACAAGGTTTTTTCAATTTTCCATTTCTTACTTCTTGCTGTTTTGTGGACTGTTGAGTTCTTTTCATAAAACTCTTGCCTATAGATAGAATGAAGTGTTTTTATTTTCCTCACCAACTTTATTGTTTCTGCATCATGTTCAAGTCGTTATCATTTTGATTAGATTGTTGTACAGAGTGGCAGATAAAGACCTGATTTCACTCTCCTAGACACAGTTGCCTCCCTACATTGTGTGTTATCTGTAGTTCAGAGTAATTCAGGTGGGTGTTGCTGTGTGTATTTATTTCTCTGCCAGTGTTACACTGTACTGCTTTGCATATCTGCTCTGCGTTAGTGTCCTGCTGTTCTGATCGCTGTACCTCAGTAGTCTATGAAACCGTGCAGTGTTATACTCCCATGTCTTTGTGCTTTAATGTATGTTTAATGGTTTTTATTTCAATTTCGGAGTAGAATGTTGCTAGATTTTTATTGAAACTTCATTAAATTTCAGGTCACTTTTGATATACAGCCATTTACATTTGTAAATTCTTTTATTTCATGCTGCTTAGGTGCTATGCTGAATGTCACTCACATTCTTGCTAGTGCTTCCCATCTGGACAACAACAGTCACTTCCTCCCCTGGTTTCGTGACAGCTGACGTCACGTTTGTATCTCCAAGCTGAGAACCAAAACTGGGTTTGGCTCTCTAGGAAAGTAAAAGAGACAAAAGAAAATGAGAAAGTAAGCAGGTTAGTAAGTAAATAAATAGCTAATTAAAGTTAAATGTCAAAAAAATTAGAGAGAACTGATGTTATACGATTGTGTTGTCTTACTGTCTAACATTATTAGGATAGGAATGCAAGGAAAGGCAGGTGGCAGAATTCTATCGCTAAATGCATGCCTCAAAAAAACAGTAAAATTAAAAGAATAATTATAAGCAATTTAAGAACATAAAGTATTTCTTCTCCAGAGAATAGACTGCATTTCTCTACCATGCAGATTTGAGTTGAGTTGAGATGAGGATGTGAGAACACTCAATCACTTACTGGATTGAAACTGGATAAACAACGTTAGGTTTGGCTCCCACATAACTGTACTCAAATGCTCCGCCATCAGTGTGACTTGCACTTCAATCGGATAATGTCAAACATAACAGGCATTCAGTGATGAAGTGTTCATCATAGAAGAGTATTTGACAGTACTTATCTACTACGAGTGAAATTAAGACAAAGTAGAACTATTCTTCAAAATAGGCAGCACATAATTTTATCATTAATATCTGGGAATAGTTGATACTTTGATTCCTGGAAATATGAGTCATGACTGAAAACAAAAGACTTTCACATGAACACACTAGAGTTAAAAGCAGTAATTCTCTAGGATTTATGATGCTGAAAAATCAAGCAAACCATATCCACTATGATATGCATGGGGTGAGCACACTTTCATGGGGTGGGGGATGAGAGGAGGATGGAAGGTATCGCGTCACTGAGCAGCAGAGAGTGTGGGCAGTCTCAAAAGCCACTGAGTGAGTCACATGGTACTTGGAAAATATCATCACATTGGCATCAACTTCTCCACATGCAGACCAAGAAGGAACCAATATCCGGTGTAGGGGTCGTTGTTAGAGAATGAAACCACTGTAGACATCAGTGCACAAATGGTGGCTAAAAAGACAGATGTCTACACTAATCCTGACTTTGTGGACCAATGAATAGCAACCCCATGGCCTTCAGAACTAGGTCCTTAGAGAGAGAAATATCAGTGAAACTCTGTCTACTGTAAGGAGTCACCCATGGGAATACACAGGAAAGCGCCTGCTTCTTTATCCCCAGTCTCTAGATAGTGCTGAGAGAGCACCATTTCCCATTTAAAGGAAGCAAAGGAAACCTGGGTGAAAACTAACGCTAAGTTCAGTGACTTGGTGTATATTTTCATAATGTATGCACTTTGGCATTCTGCCACAGGTCTTTCTCAATGGAACAACATTTTCTACTTATACTTAGTATACCTGAGGTTTACTGGTAAAATTAGCATTTAATTTCAAACTTAGTGTCTGAATCTTGTGTTTTCAGGCCACAGAAAAAATACACAAATGACTCATAAGAAAGGAAAAAGCTATCGAGAATAGTTGAGAAAATGAAAATGTTGGCAATAGTCTTTCTGACTGCTCTGTCATCTCAAATTTTTCCTTGAATCTTTGGTCTCTTTGGAAAGACTCTGACTCCCACTTTAGGCGCAGTTCTTTAGGGACAGAGAGCGTGTAGTGTAACCACATGATGCTCGTGAACGTCAAAAGTGCTCATCTACAGAGTTCACCAACAGTCTTCAGAGAGGACAGGCCTTATACTTCACTTACTGGTTTATATATTTCCAACTTTAAATGTACAATACCTGTAAGATTTGTATATTTAGAAGAACGTATTCATATTTCCATAACTTTTAATGTACAATAGCCGTAAGATTTATATATTTAGAAGAATGTATTCTTTACATTTCAATAAATGAATAAGACTTTAATTCTCACAATTTATCTGAGCATCATTTTGTTTTCTTTTCTACTTCTCTAAAAAAGTGTCTTTATGTGTCTCTTGCTGTGCTGAAACAAAATCTGTAGGCCATGCTGACTTTTGACACAGAAATCAGTGTTCCTCTGCCATCCAAATGTTAAGGAAAACATATGAATAATTATACATCATTTCATTTTTATTTTATTTTTAAAATCTATATTTTTGTTAGTATGTGTTTGGTGTAGTATACACACATTTCTGTATTTGCATGTCCATGTTCATATATGTTAAAGACAAATATCAATGCCCAGTTGCTATCTCAGTCCCTGCCTCCCTTGGTTTCAGTGCGAGGTTCTCTCCCTTAAGTTAGGGATCCCCATTAGAGTTAGATTGATGACCTAGGGTCTCAAGTGACCTGTCTATGTCACCTCCCAATTTTCAGTATTCCACATATTGCCACTGTGCCTGAATTTACATGGGTGCTGTGAAACCAATCAGGTACTCTCATGTGTGCTTTAAGAATGTTGATTCCCCATTTAAGTACATATTCTCGGTGAATTTCTTTTTCTTATTTACATTAGAGTAGCAAATTTCATGTATTTGATGTATATCTACATGGTAGAAGCAATGAACATTAATTTAGGAGAACTTCTAAGATGGTTTTGTTAGAATGCAACAGGGAAAGTTGACACAAGAATTTTAATGTCTATTTTCTATTGAGTTCTTTATATATTTTAGGGGTCACCTTTGTCTGATGCAGGGTTGGTGACTGTCTTCTCCCATTCAGTAGGATGCCTTTTTGTCTTAATGACAGTGTCCTTTGCTTTACAGAAGCTTCTCAGTTTCAGGAGGTCCCATTTATTCAATGTTGTTCTTCTTGTCTGTGCTACTAGGGTTATATGTAGGAAGTGGTCTCCTGTGCCCATGTGTTGCAGTCTACTTCCCATTTTCTCTCCTATCAGGTTCCATGTGGTCAGATTTATATTGAGGTCTTTATCCATTTGGACTTCAATTTTGTGCATGGTGATAGATATGGACCTATTTTCATTCTTCTACAGGTTGACATCCAGTTATACCAGCACCATTTGTTGAAGATGCTTTCTTTCTTCCATTGTATAATTTTAGCTCCTTTGTCAAAAATCAGGTGTTCATAGGTTTGTGGGTTAATATCTGGGTCTTTGATTCAATTCCATTGGTCAATGTCTCTGTTTTTATGCCAATACCAAGCTGTTTTCATTACTGTAGCTCTGTAATACAGTTTGAAGTCAGGGATGGCAATGCCTCCGGAAGTTCCTTTATTGTATAGGATGGTTTTGGATATCCTAAGTTTTTTGTTTTTCCAAATACAGTTGATTATTGTTCTCTCAAGGTCTGAGAAAAATTTTGTTGGGATTTTGATGGGGATTACATTGAATTTGTAGATTGCCTTTGGTAGAGCTGCCATTTTTACTGTGTTAATCCTACCCATCCAAGAGCATGGGAGATCTTTCCATTTTCTGGTGTCCCTTCAATTTCTTTCTTCATTGCCTTAAAGTTCTTGTCAAATAGATATTTCACTTCCTTATTTAGAGATACCCCAAGATACTTTATGTTATTTGTGGCTATCGTGAAAGGTAAAGTTTCTCTGATTTCCCTCTCTGCTTCTCTATCCTTTGTGTATAAAAGGGTGACTGATTTTTTTTCTTTGAGTTGATCTTGTATCCTGTTACATTGCTGAAGGTATTTATCAGCTGTAGGAGTATTTGGTAGAGATTTTTTGGGTCACTGATGTACACTATCATATCATCTGCAAATAACGAAAGTTTGACTTCTTCCTTTCCAATTCGAATCCCCTTGATCTCCTTATGTTGTTTTATTGCTATTGCTAAAACTTCAAGCACTATGTTGAAGAGATATGGTGAGAGTAGACAGCCTTGTCTTGATCCTGATTTTAGTGGAATGGCTTTGAGTTCCTCTCCATTTAATTTAATATTAGCTGTTGGATTGCTGTATTTTGCTTTTACTACATTTAGATATGGTCCTTGTATCCCTAACCTCTCCAAGACCTTTATCATAAAGGGGTGTTGAATTTTGTCAAATGCTTTTACAGCATCCAATGAAAAGATCATATGGGTTTTTTCTTTCAGTTTATTTATATGATGGATTACATTGATAGATTTTTGTATGTTGAACCAGCCCTGTGTCTCTGGGATGAAGCCTACTTGATCATAATGGATAGAATCTTCATCCAGCGATGGATGGAGATAGAGACAGAGACCCTCATCAGAGCAACAGACTGAGCTCCCAAGGCCCAGTTGAAGAGCAGAAGGAGGGAGAAGACGAGCAAGGAAGTCTGGACCACGAGGGGTTGGTCCACCCATTGAGGCAGAGTGCCTGTTCTAATGGGAGCTCACCAAATCCAGCTGGACCCGGACTGAATGAACATGTGATCAAACTGGACTCTCTGAATGAGGCTGACTGAGAAGCCATTGATAAAGGCACTGGGACTTGTTTCTACTGCATGTACCAGCTTTTTGGGACTCTAGTCTATTTGGATGCACAGCTTCCTAGGCCTGGATGTAGTGGGGAGGGCCTTGGACTTCCCACAGGGAAGGGTCTCCGCCCTCTCTTAAGGAGGGAGGGGGAGGGAGGAGGGGAAGTGGGGGAGTGGGAGGGGAGAAGGGGGAGGAGAGAAAGTGTAAATTTTTGAAAGGAAAAATAAAAAATAATAATAAAATAAAAAAAATCTCAAATGGCCAAAAAGCATTTAAGGAATTACTCAACATCCTTGATCATCAGAGAAATGCAAATCAAATCAAAACAACTCTGAGATAGCATCTTACACCTGCCAGAATAACTAAGATCAAAAGTAGTAAGGTCAGCTTATGTTGGAGAAGATGTGGAGTTGGGGAAAATCTCTCCTCTGCTGATAGGAGTGTAAATGTGTACAGCCACTTTGGAAATCAGAATGGCGCTTTCACAGAAAATTGGGAATCATTCTATCTCAAGACCCAGCAATACCACTCCTGGGCATATACCCAAAGGAAACTCAGTATGCCACAAGGACACTTGCTCAACTAGCAGCATTATTCATAATAACCAGAACCTGGAAACAACCTAGATGTCCCTCAACTGAAGAATAAATAAAGAAAACGTGGTACATTTACCCAATGGAGTATTACTCAGCTGAAACAAACAAACAAACAAAAAACGATACCATAAACTATGTAGGCAAATGGATAGAACTTGAAAAAAAAATCTGAGTGAGGTAACCCAAACTCAGAAAGAAAACATAGTATGTATTCACTCAGAAGTTGATATTAGATGTAAAGCAGAGGATAACCAGAATACAATCCAGAGCTCCTGAGAAGCTAGGTAACAAAGAAGACAATAAGAGAGATACATTTACCACCCTGCGAAGGGGAATTAGATAAAATATCCTGGATAAACTGGGGGCATGGGTGAATGGTAAAGGGGAGGGCATGGGAGATGAGAACAGGAGGGAACAGGGTGGTTGAGGTGGGAGAGGGATGAAAGGGAGATCTTGATAGAGAGAGCCACTATGGGGTTAGGGAGAAACCTGGTGCTAGAGAAATCCCCAGGAATCCCCACGAATGACCCCAGATAAGACTTCTAGAAATAGTGGAGAGGGAGTCTGAACTGGCCTTCCCCTGTAATCAGATTGGTGAATATCATGACTATCATCATAGAACCTTCATCCAGTATACAGAGATACAAACCAAGTCCCAGGCTGAGGTCCAGGAATCCAATCGAGGAAAGGGAGGAGGGAATATATGAGCAAAGGAGGACAAGATTATGAGGAGAATTCTACAGAGACAGCTGAACCAAGCTCGTGGAAACTCAGGAACTCTGAACTGACAACTGTGGAGCATCCATGGGACTGAACTAGTTTCTCCACATGTGGGAGTCAGTGGTGAATCTTGAACTATCAGTGAGGTACCTCGCAATACGACAGGATCTATCCTTGGTGAATGAGCTAGCTTATTAGAGCCCATTCCCTATGGTGGGATGCCATGCTCAGCCTTAGTGCAGGGGCGAAAGGCTTAGTCCTGCCCCAACTTAATGTGCCAGACTTTGTTGGCTTCCCATGGGAGCCCTACCTCTCTTATATGAAGTGGCATTTGGTGACCTATGGGATTTTCATGGTCAACTGGATGTTTTTGCTGATATTTGAGCCATGAAGCATCTGAAGATGAGATAATATTTTTAAGTTTTTACTTTTGTTTGCATCATGTATATGCATGTCTATCTGCATGTGGGTGGGCACATGAAAACTGACCCTTTGACAGGAGGTTAAAGGCAGTTTTGAGCTGACTAATGTGGGTGCTGAAATTCATCTGCAAGAGCAGTATGTGCTCTGAACTACTTAACCATGTCTCTAGGCAAAGTCAAAAGTAGTCTAGGAAGGCTAAAACTCACTCTGTAGTTGAGGGTTTCTCCCAGTTCTGACTATAGTGCTTCCATCTCCTGAGTTCTGGATGACATGTATGTACCTCTATATCCAATATGATGAACTGAAAATAAAACACAGGGCTCCATGTGCGTTAGGGAAGAACTTAACCTGAACTACATTACGTGAACTACATCTCCAGCTCTGTCAATTACATTTAAGGAATTAAATGTGTATAATACATAAATCATTATTAAATTCTACTTAAAAATTTACAACATTAATAATATGCAACCATAATGAAGAAAAGAATGCATAATCTTTTATGAATAGCTAGTACCCAGAAAAGAAAAACATTATCAGTATATGAATTAATGAGCTAAGAAAATGAAAAACGAATGTGAAGAAAATAAATCGTTAACTTACAGAAACATTGAATGAATTGAATTATATCGTTGTCAGTATTGTAATTTATTACTTATAAAAATGAATTATAACAAGAACTACCTTATCGTTTATGTAATGTACGGAGAAAATTAAAAGTCAGTCTGTAAATTTAATGGTGAAAATAAACTCTAAACTTTTAGTACACTTTTTGAATGAAATTTGAAAGAGTGTTCATTCTTTATATTTGATGAGCAAATTTCATACATTTAATGTATATCAATACCATAAAAGTTAATGAAAATTCAGTTAGGAAAAAACTTCTGAAATGGCTTTATTGAGGGTAGTAGGAAAGGTTGACACAATAATGAAAACCAAAATGGGTGAAAAACGATGCGCAGATACAGGCAGAGAATGAATGAAAGTGAAAAGAGAATTGGGAAGTAAGGGGAGGACATTCAGAAAATAGAAAGTAGTGTTCTTCCCTATTTAAGACACATGCACAAATGATGATCTTCAGAGAACCTAGAGGGGAAGGTTCAGGACCACTCAACCCTGAGGACCAGCAGCATCCACAATATCCACAATGGCCAGACCCTGTGATTTCCTGATGGCCTTAGTGCTGATGAGCTACTGGTCAACCTGCTCTCTGGGGTGTGACCTGCCTCAGACTCATAACCTCAGGAACAGGGGAGCCTTGACAATCCTGGCACAAATGAGGAGACTCTCCCCTCTCTCCTGCCTCAAGGACAGAAAGGACTTTGCATTCCCTCTGGAGAAGGTGGATGCCCAGCAGATCCAGAAGGCCCAAGTTATCCCTGTTCTGCAGGAGCTGACCCAGCAGGTCCTGATCCTCTTCAGCTCAAAGGACTCATCTGCTGCTTGGGAGACAACCCTCCTAGACACATTCTGCACTGGCCTCCACCAGCAGCTCAAGGACCTGCAGGCCTGTCTGATGCAGCAGGTGGGGGTGCAGGAACCTCCCCTGAGCCAAGAAGACTCCCTGGTAGCTGTGAGGAAATACTTCCACAGGATCACTGTCTACCTGAGAGAGAAGAAACATAGTGCTTGTGCCTGGGAGGTGGTGAGAGCAGAAGTCTGGAGAGCCCTGTCCTCCTCAGCCAAGTTGCTGTCAAGATTGAGTGAGGAGAAGGAGTAAGTCCTGAGCCAAAGTGGAGAGGAGTATCCTGGATTAGGTCCCTGTACCTCACCTCACCAATTCTGCTCTCTCAGTGATATTACTCATTTTGATAACCTTCAATCAACCTTCCTGGATGTTTCATCAGTTATGAGCAAGACTGTGTATACTGTTGAGACATTAGCTTCTAGATTCCCTCAGTTATTTGTATTTATTTTTATAAATATTTATTTAAATATAAAATTTAAGTTATATTAGCATTTTAAATTTTATTTAATACAATAAAACATTTTTTCTATATGTAATAAAATTTTCCTGTGCTTTGTAAATTTGTTTCCTGTAAGTCTTATATATTTCAATCCTTTATATATTCTCACTTTTATTTCTTTAAACTAACATTACAGTGGAAAACCCACAAACATTTAAAAGGTACAGGTGTAAATTGCATGGTGCTTAGATATAAGCTGACCTGCACATCATGTAGTAGCATCGTTTCTTTAGCTCTGAAAATCCTGATATCTTATCCTCTAGTAATTTATAATATACAGTATACAACTGTTCTTCTTAGCCAATATGTTGTACAATAGTAAAAAGAGAACATATCTTCATGTCTAATTGTCATGGTACAATTTTTTAAATTTTGTCTCCTCTTTGGTAATTTCATACACGAATACTGTGTATTTAGATCATATACGCACTCTGTTCCCTGTCTGACTCTTCCTAGACCTCCTGTCCACCTTCTCATGCTAACATCATGTCTTGGTTCACTCTGTCTTTCTATTATAGCCCAACTAGTGCATCACATCTTTATATAGCACAGGGTGGCACCCACTGGAGAATACGTCATCTACCGTAGGAAACACAGCTGGAGAAACCTGACTCTCCCTCAGGAGCCATCAACTGCCAGTGGCTCCTCAGATAGGGATGGGGAATCTCAGCCCCTCCCCTGTCCACGCTGGAGTGGTGACTGCCTTGACCTTGTCCACACTTCTTTTCCCACAGTCACAGCTGCCTTAGCTCGTGAGTGTGACAGCGCTGTCGTGTTCAGAAGATGTTTTCAGCAATCTTCCCCAGCCTTTGTCTTTACAATCCTTCTGCCCCTTCTTCTGTAGTGTGCTATGAGTCTAGGTTGGGGAAGGAAGTGTGAAATTAACCTTCCATCTAGGTGTAAGCTCTCACAGTTGATTCTGCCCTGACATTTGTTTAAGTATAAATTTCTCTATTAACCACTGTCTCCTGCATAAGAAAGTTTCCTTGAAAAGGGTTAAGTATTTCACTAGCCTAAGGGTATAAATGTTAAGTCTTTAAAAGGCTCTCTGATACTGTGACGAAATAATAATAATAATGATAATAATAATAATAATAGGGTTTCTGAGCTCCCTAGCCATGGGTTTTTGACCAGGTTGACAGTGCTGGGCATGAGTTTCCTCTTTTAGCAGGGCAGAGTTCCCATTAAATTGTTGTTCATAATCCACATTCATTCATGCCGCCATTGCACGAATGAGCATAGCTTTCCAGGCCCGTCACTATCTCATCTCACAGGGTGCGAAGCCGAATAAGGTATTTCATGGATTTCTCCCCTTGCAATATGAAAAGCACTTTTCCACTGTGATAGGTAGTCAGCAAAGGGGAAGCTCCAGGGTTGGTGTCAGATTGTTTTCTCCATGTCCTGTGATCAAAGTGTGTGCGATGCCTTTGCAATAGGATGGGTTTTAGTGTGGCATCTGCATCCAGGTGTGTTTTGATGTACTTTATGTACTTACTCCTTTGCAACCCTCTCCTCTTCCCTCAAACCTTCACCCTGGTCCTCTTTCCAATAAGGAACCTGCTCTGAATCTATGTCATATAAAAATATATATTCATCTGTATATAAATATTTATACAAATGTATATGATAGAGAACATATGTTAAATATCTTTTCAAATTCTCCTGTTACAATTATGTTCTTGATATCAGATTCACATAAACATTTTATTCTGCTTTACATATCAATCTTCTATATATGTTATAAATTCATCTGTATTCTCTCCTTACTTTTTCTTATAGCTGATATCGAAACTGACACACACACACACATAATATATAACTTTAAAATAACCTTTCACCTTTTGATGTACATCTAGAATAATTAAATATTTTGTCTATTGTGAATGCTAACATTATAAACATTAATATGCATACGGCTCTATTGTAGGTCCACTTTGTTTTCTCTGATATATATACAGGAGTGATACACCTGGATCATATAGTAGCTCCATTATTAGCTTACGTGAGGAAAATTCATAGTGACACTTAGCACTAATTAACATTCCTGCGCCCAAACAAAATACCATATACTCCTGCATTCTCACGACACTAGTTTTACTGGATGACAACCATTCTGCTTGGGATGAAGAGAAACATGAATGTCCTTTTGATTTGACATTTTCCTGACTGCTAATGATGCTGGACATTTTTCTAATATGCATTGGCATTTTGCACTAGCTCTTTGGAGAACTATCTCTTTATTCACTTGCCTATGAATTAATGGAATTATATATTGTCTTGGCAATTTAACATTCTTTATCCTTTTTAATATCTGATGCCTGGCCAGATGAACACTGGAAATTCTTTTCCTTCTTCCCTTTATTATGCAGAAGGTTTGAAATTTTATGCTAATTTTGGTCAATTTCCTATTTCTCCTTTCTTGTTATTTCCTGGGCTGTTTGAGTCCTTTTCATAAAGCCCTTGCCTGGAGCTACAATGAAAAGCTTTCTCTGTGTCTGTCTTACCAACTTCAAAGTTTCTGCAGACTTACATGCAGGTCTTTCATCATTTTGATTTGATTGTGGTACAAGGTGGCAGACAGAGATCTAGTTTCATTATCCCAGGCATGGTTACAGAAGAGACCCCTACCCCCAATGAGTGCTGTTGGTGATTCAGGTGGACATAGGTGTGTATTTCTGGGCCAACTATTCCATTGCACTGACCCTCATATCTCCTTTTGTAACTGTGTCCTACTCTTTTGATTGCTGTAACATGGTAGTATATGCAATATATATCCCCCACCACTGCACTCTGTGCTTCCGTGTGTATTTGAGAACAGATGTTTCTGTTTCTCAGTGGAATGTTGTTAAACTTTTGTTGAAACCTTATTAAATCTTATGTCACTTTTGAACACGCAGTCATTTTCGTATTATCAATTCTTATTTCACGACTTTAGGACTTCCCCGAGGGCTATATTGAATGTTACTAACGTTACTGCATTTGTTTTCCATCTGGGCAGCAAGAGCCACTTCCTCTCTTTTGCTTTTATGACATTTGACAACACATTTTTATTTCCATGCTAAGAAACAAGACTGGCTTTTACTTTCTAGGAAAGTAGAAAAGACCAAAAAGTAGATAAATCAGTAAATAGCTAAATAAATAGTTAACTGTCATGAAATTTGGAACGGATGCATCTACTTGTGTCATTTTACTCTCTGACATCATGGAGTAAATGTAAAAAAGAGACAGAAGGGTAGAATCCCACCAATGAATTAAGAACACCTCAAAAATACAGTAAAGTTAAATGAAAGTTTATATTCAGTTGGAGGATATAAAGTTTTTACTCTCTGGAAGAATTGTCTGACTGACATGCAGTTTTGAGTTGAATGGAGATGAGGATGTGATCCTTACTATAATCATACTACATAAACAGCCTTAGGCTTGGTTCCTGCATAATTGTGATCAAATGCTCAGCCATCAGTGTATCTTGTACACCCATCAAATTATTTCAAACAAATATTTGACGATTAAGTGTGAATCATAAAAATAGTGTTTGTCAGAACAACTAATACTTATCTACTATAAATGAAATTAAGAAAAACTAGAAAATGGTTTAACTATAAGGATAAAACATTTTTTGATGTCACTGTCTGGATATTCTTGACACTCTGATCCTGGCAATGTGAGTCAGAAAAATAAAAGCCCTTCACTTGAACACACTAGAGATAAGAAGAGTAATCCTCTAGAATTTATGATTCTGAAAACCAAGCAGAAAGCATATCCACTATGAGAGCTGAAACCATCAGGATGTGGTGAGCACACTCTGAGAGAGTAGGTTACAAGAGGAGGACGTAGGGCATTGTTTCCCTGTGCAGCTGAGAGTGTGAGCAGATCCTAAGTTACTGAGTGAGTTCCATGATACTTGGAAAATAGCATTACGTTGACATCAGACTCTCTCTCTTTTCACACACACACACACACACACAGAGAGAGAGAGAGAGAGAGAGAGAGAGAGAGAGAGAGAGAGAGAGA
>JABTXL010005620.1:21363781-21394324 GCA_025134845.1 Neodon shergylaensis | reverse complement strand
AGAGAGAGAGAGAGAGAGAGAGAGAGAGAGAGAGAGAGAGAGAGAGAGAAGAGAGAATCCAAGAAGCACTCAACATTTCAGGATAGGGTCATTTTACAGACTGAAGGACACGGTAGACAATAGTGCATAAAGAGTAGACACAGGAGATGTTAACATTAGTTCTTTTTTGATGTTTTGTTTTTTATTTTTCTAAACAGGGTTTCACTGTAGCTTTGGAGCTTGTCCTGGAACTAGCTCTTGTAGACCAGGCTGGCCTCAAACTCACAGAGATCCTCCTGCCTCTGCCTCCCGAGTGCTGGGATTAAAGGTGTGCACTACCACTGCCCAGCCAACATTAGTTCTTAGTTTAACGGAATATGAAGCCCAATCTCAAGACCTTCAGGAATTTGTTCCTAAGAGAGAAATATTAGCAAAGCTCTGTCAACTGTAATGAGTCACCAAATCTCATTACAACGTCTGCTTCTTTATCCTGAAGTCTCAGGGCTATGAAGGCTCTATCCAGTCTCTACACAGTAAGGGAAGCTCTTAGAGCTGAGAGAGCATCATTTCCCGTTTAAAGGAAGCAACGAGAACAGTGGGGTGAAGACTAAAGTTAAAACTTTTTTCCCCAAAGAGCAATACTCAGATCTAAAATGAATCTGTTTGCTCTGTTATGCATACATGTATGTATGCACTCTTTCTATTACAGATGGTTTTCATTGGAAATGATATTTTCTATTTATTATTGGTATGTCTGAATTTTAGTGGGAAAATTAATATTTTATTTCAAACTTAGTAGCTGAAGCTTTGTGTTTTCTGGTCGCAGAGAGAACACACAAATGAATTGCTCCCTACAAAAAGAGGAAGAAAAGCAAGGGAAAACTGTTTTGAAAGTGAAAGCATTTGCAATATTCTTTCTGACTTGTGGGAGCCCACACTTGAGCCTGTTCCACCTTGACTAAAGGTCAGATTCTTTCAAAGTTGTTGACAACAGGTGTGGCCACAAACAAGTGAGCCTGACCTAAGGTGTTGTTAATTAGGGTTTTGAGTATAGGGGTGGATCCTCTCCACCTTGCTATTCCTGCTCCATCAAAGGAGATTGGCAGGAAGTTCCAAGGACTGGCTACTTGCAGGATAGTTGGTCTATTCCTTTTCTCGTGTTAATGAAGTCTGTTCCCTCCCTCCCCTCCCCATTTGGAGTGAGGTATATAAGTCTGTGAAAAATAAATGTGGGCGGTTCAGTATCCACTGAATGTCTTTCCAATGCTGTTCTGTGTTTCTGCCTTTGATTCCTCTCATATCTCTGTTCCTTTTGCTTAATAATTCAAATCCTCACGCTCCTACCCTGGAACTTGCAAATTTCGTAGAGGCTGGACTCCGACCCTGACTGCTCTGTCATCTCAAATGCTTCCATGGATCTTTGGTCACTTGGAAAAGATTTTGACTCCTACTTAACCACATTTGTTTAGGAATAGAGAGTGTGTCATTTCGACATATGATGCTTGTGAATGTTAACAGTGTGATGTGGGAGGTCCTTCTGTATATGTGTTGCTTTTATTGGTTGATGAATACAGTTATTTTAGCCAATGGCTTAGCAGAGTAAAGCCAGGCAGGAAATCCAAACAGAGATATATAAAGAGAGTAGGCGAGTCAGAGAGACTCCATGTAGCTGCCCAAGAAGCAAGAGGTAACATACCATGAGCCTCATGGTAAAATATAAAATAATAGAAATGGGTTAATTTAAAATGTACGAGTTAGCTAGGAATACACCTAAGCTATTGGCCAAACAGTGTTGCATTTAACATAGTTTCTGTGTGATTATTCGGGTCTCAGCAACCACGAAGCAAATGAGCCATTTTCGTTTACAAAGGTGTTCATCTACAAAAACAGCTGTCTTCAGGGAGGTCAGGACTTAAATCTTATTTATGATTTTATATATTTCCAGTATTTTTTAATGTGCAATATCTGTTCGATTTTTGTATATTTTTACATAATAGTTCTATTGATAGTTTGGGAATTTCACATTGTTAACACCGAGCACACTCATTTCAGAGTCCTCCCAGGTCTGCTCCTCTATCCTTGGGATTTCCCCCAGCCCCAGAAAAGAAGATTTTAAAAGCAGTCCAGCCGGGCAGTGGTGGCGCACGCCTTTAATCCCAGCACTCGGGAGGCAGAGACAGGCGGATCTCTGGGAGTTCGAGGCCAGCCTGGTCTACAAGAGCTAGTTCCAGGGCAGGAACCAAAAGCTACGGAGAAACCCTGTCTCGAAAATCAAAAAAAAAAAAAAAAGCAGTCCAATGTGTGTTGCTCATAAACTCAGTGGAGCATGGTCAAACTCCTGGTAGGCAGCCCCTTAAAGAAAACTGAGTCTTTTCCCAAGGGCACATCTGCCAGAAGCCATCAGTTCCGGAGATCTATATTTCAGCATTCACATAACAGTCTTTAAGAGTTCTCTCTGACGAATTTCTGTCTAAGCTGTTATTTTGAGAGTGGGGGGATGAGGGTAGGGATCATCACAGAAGCCTTCTATCTCCTTCCTTCTCAACTGTGAGTCTGCAGACATCAATACCATAGCAAAAGTACCTTCCTTTCCTTTACAGTCAGCGGGAGCACAGATCACAGATGTCCGCACAGTCTCTATGGTCATCATATGTCATAGACCTATGTTTGTGTGTTTGCATTTGCACGCGTGTGTTCATGCAGTTTGATGCCAGATATCAATGTCCAGTTCCTAACTCACTCGCTCCCTGCCTTGTTTTTTGGGACAGGTCCTCTCACTTAAGCTAGGATAAGACATTGCAGGTAGATTGGATGGTCTGGGTGCTCTAGGGACCTGTCTGTGTCTCCCCCTGAGTTTCAGGATGACAGGCATGTGCTTCTGTGCATGGTTTTTCGTCAGTGCTAGGAAACCAATCAGGTCCTCAAGCATGTGCTCCTAGAATGTGGATGACTGAGCCATTCAATATCTTCTATGTACACTTAGACATGAATTTTTTTCATTCTTTATATTAGATGAGGACATTTTATACATTAGAGGTTATGGGTTTGGTAAAAGTTAAAGAAATTTCATTTAGAACAGAACTTCTAAAATGGCTTTGTGGAAAGAAGGAAGAAGAGTTGACGCAATAATGAAAACCAAAATGGTTGAGAAACGATGCCCAGATACAGGCAGAGAATGAATGAGAGAAAGTGAAAAGAAAATTGGAAAGTAAGGGGAGGGCTTCAGAAAATGGAAAGTAGTGTTCTTCCCTATTTAAGACACATGTACAAATGATGATCTTCAGAGAACCTAGAGGGGAAGGTTCGGGACCAACAGCCCAGAGGACCAACAGCATCTGCAACATCCATAATGGTCAGACCCTGTGCTTTCCTGATGGCCATGGTACTAATGAGCTACTGGTCAACCTGCTCTCTGGGATGCGACCTGCCTCAGACTCATCACCTCAGGAACAAGGGAGCCCTGGCACTCCTGGCACAAATGAGAAGACTCTCCCCTCTCTCCTGCCTCAAGGACAGAAAGGACTTTGCATTCCCTCTGGAGAAGGTGGATGCCCAGCAGATCCAGAAGACTCAAGCCATCCCTGTCCTGCAGGAGCTGACCCAGCAAGTCCTGATCCTCTTCAGCTCAAAGGACTCATCTGCTGCTTGGGAGACAACCCTCCTAGACACATTCTGCACTGGCCTCCACCAGCAGCTCAAGGACCTGCAAGCCTGTCTGATGCAGCAGGTGGGGGTGCAGGAACCTCCCCTGAGCCAGGAAGACTCCCTGGTTGCTGTGAGGAAATACTTCCACAGGATCACTGTCTACCTGAGAGAGAAGAAACACAGTCCTTGTGCCTGGGAGGTGGTCAGAGCAGAAGTCTGGAGAGCCCTGTCTTCCTCAGCCAAGTTGCTGGCAAGATTGAGTGAGGAGAAATAAGTCCTGAGCCAAAGTGGAGAGGATTATCCTGGACTAGGACCCTGAACCTTACTGCATAAATTCTCCTTTAAAAACTATCCTTTATTTGAACGTGAATTTAACCAACCTGCTGAGATATTTCAGCAAAACAGAAAATTTTGTCTACATGTAAAGGCATTTGTTTTTTCATCCATTTGTGTGTTTCTGTGTATTATGTGTGTATTTACTATTTATGTAATTTAAGTTATTTAAGTTAATTATTGCAGTTTTGTATATTCTTTGTACAAATGTAGGAAAACATTATATGAAATCAAATTATTTTGTTTTTTATTAAATTTTGCTGTATAAACCACTTTTGATTTGTCAATTATGTATCTTTTCAGATTTTCCCAGTCTTTTTACATTGATTCTCTACACCATAAAAATTGTACAAATGGGCAAAGTGTTGAGAAATTGCACAGGATACCTGTGTGCACTGCATAGTGTTTAGACAAACCCTACATCTCTCCCTCTAATTCTCTCTAGTATATAGCATTCTCTGGATGTACAGCCAGCATGCTGTGCAGTAGAAATCCAGAGAATCTTACTCCTGTTACATTGTGACTTGGTCCTCTTTGATGTAATGTTCACCAGAGTAATCCTCCCTCTGACCTCCCTGACCTCTGGGATCTTTCATCCACTCTCAACTTCTGTGAGTTTGACAGTTTGGCGTTCTAAATATGAGTGAGATCATGTACAGTGATATAAAATAGATCACAGAAAAATAATCAACCTGCCTGAATACCACAGCAAACATTCCAGTAGGGAATCAGGAAATCAACCCTATTCATAATGGCCTCAAGAAACATCCCTTGGAATAAATCCCACCAGAGAAGTGAAATGCCTCTAAAATTAATCCTTCCAAACACCACTGTTCCCTCTCAATTTCTCAAGTTTTTCCCCTCCCCCTGCTCCTTCTCCTCCTCCCTCTTTTCATCTTTCTTCTCCTGAAGCTTCTATTTGAGCATGGATACATAGCAATCTCCTGGAGCTTAGGTAGCCTCTCTTAGAGGTCCCAACCCTCAGGACAACTGATTCTCTCTCTCAGCAGCCACCAGTTGCCATGGTTCCTCAGCTACAAGTGGGATTCCCTATGTTTTCCAAGCTGGGATGTTGTCTGACTTGGTCTTGTTCATTCAGTCACAGCCACTCTCAGTTCATCTGTGCAGCTACCGTGCTGGTCCAAGAACACTGCTTTGCTGTAGTCGTGCACAGCCTCTGGCTCTAGCAATCCTTCTGCTCCCTCTTCTGCAATGATGCTCAGGGCCAGGAAGTCAGCCCTTTATTTTCTGCTCCGTGACCACTTGTTGGTTTCTACATTCATTGCCATCTGCTGTAGGAGGCTCCTGCGGTAGGGGGTAGTAATCCCGCAGTAACACTCTCTTAGACATGGCTGTAATCTGAAATCAGGTTTAGTGACACTACCAATACAGCACCGCTTTTATTCTTTGGTATCGTCATGATTCCGGATGTTTTAAAGGTGATATTATGGGAGAAACATAATTTGAATTTTGATTTGGAATGTGTGGTGGTTTGAATAGGAACAGAACCCATAGACTCCTGTTTGAATGTTAGCTTTGTTGGATTGGTGTGGCCTTGTAGAAAGTGTGTCACTGCAGATGTTGGCTTTCAAGTCTTATATGCTCAAATGAGGCCTGGTGTTGGAGCCCACAAGACTATACAGTAAATTCACAGCTTTATAAAGGCAGACTCACAACGGTACAACTTACAGGGCACCCCATTTTGCAGAGCTGCGGGAAGACTTGTCTTTTAGAAACGTTGCTATCATATCTGTAAAATCCTTGTGAGGCCATGATTCTCCCTTCAAAATGGGATTAGTTCCCAAAACAACGCAGCAATGTAACTTCTGCATGGGGCAACAGAATGACCTTTCCATTCCTGCACACCATGAGGCCTTAGAGCAATAACATCCACTCTTTGTTCTAACAGTCAAATTTACATAGAGTCAATCCCACAAAATTACTTGCTAACAGACCACATAGAAATTTCTAAAGAAGACAGGCACTGAACAGGAAGGTAGCATGCCCTGCCCTTACCAGACAGACAAGTCTGGGTGTCCAGGTTCAGGGCCATTGAGTAACTTTGGTTGGAATGCCAGGTATTTCCCCTTGGGTGCTGACTCTTTCCTGGGTGCTGTCACCTGTTCCAGAGCACTGCTTTGTCAGGTTCTACCTGCCCCTTTTTGTGATTTTGATATGCATATTATCATTGTCTTTGCCTATGGAATTTTCCAACTACGTCTGTAAAGCTAGAAACCTAATGAAGATCATCCCTTATGCTCCTCCTCCTCCTCCTCGCTGCTTCTTTGTGCAAAGGAATAAAGAACATGAAACAGTAACATACATGAGTTGATTTACTCCATTTACCCTCAGATGCAATTAGATAGTTTTCCCCTGCCATAGCGAATCTTTCTGGACTCTGAGAGATTTAATGGGCTTAGCCCCATAATAAAACTCGATTGCCTAGTGTGGCAGTCTTCTGCTGCCTGTGGGTCAAGGTATAGGTAGTATCCTCAGCTCTTTCTGCAGTAGCATGTCTGCCTGAATGCTGCTGCCATGTTTCCCACCACGATGATAACAGACTATACCTCTGAAACTGTAAGCCAATCCCAATTAAAATTTTTCTTTATAAGAATCTCTGTGGTTGCCGGGCGATGGTGGCGCATGCCTTTAATCCCAGCACTCGGGAGGCAGAGGCAGGCGGATCTCTGTGAGTTCGAGTCCAGCCTGGTCTACAAGAGCTAGTGCCAGGACAGGCTCCAAAGCCACAGAGAAACCCTGTCTCGAAAAACAAAAAAAAAAGAATCTCTGTGGTCATGACGTCTCTTCACAACAATAGAAGCCATGTGTTTATGCTTTAACAAATAAAGCTTGCCTGAAGATGAGAGTAGGGAGCTACCCATGCTAGTTAGCCACAGAGGCCAGGCAGTGATGGCACACATCTTTAATCTCAGCCCTCAGGAGACAGAGGCAGATGGATTCCTGTAAATTTAGGACCACCCTGGGCTATGCGAGATTGAATCAGTCTAAAAGAGAAGCAGAGCTAAGTGGTGGTGACTCACACCTTTAATCCCAGCACCACAGAGGTGTAGACAGGAAGGGATATGGCTGGGTGGAGAAAGGAATATAAGGGAGGAAACAGGGGCTCAGGGCATTAAGTCTGAGGTTCATAGAGACAACATTCAGTCTGAGGATTCCTGGAGACAGGATGGCCCGTTTGGTCTGAGGATTCAGTGGAAGAGAGTACTAGTGGCCGACTGCTCTGTTTCTCTCATCTTTCAGCATTTACCCCTTTGTCTACGACTTGGGGGTTTTTATTAATAAGACCAATTAGAATTCGAGCTACAAAATCCTAACTAAGACAGATTGAATTGAACATGAAGATTCATTGGAAATATAGTCGCTTTCATAACATCGTTGTATTTAATCAACATAGACTTTTTCCACTGAATTTTAGTAGCTGATATTACTACTGCTATTCCACTTGGACGATTCGCCAGCTCCATTCTTCAGCTTTCATTCCCAATGACATCATAGTTTTTTGGTTCATTGCCGCAAGCCAACGTCAGGGTTTTCTTTCCAGGAGAGTAGAAAAGAAAGCAGGTTTGGGGACTTCTACCATCAAACCAACACCTCGAGAAAAGATAGAAAGAGCTAATGGAAAAGTATAGACAGTTGAGGCACTGAAAGTCTTTGCTGTCTGTCACAATTGCCTGTGTTCTGATTCAGCCATAGCATGGCTGACACTTTCAGGTACTAGAGCCTTGCATGCGAGAACAAGCCCTCAGGCAGAGGTGGCTAATGGCCTTGGAGAGCTTAAAGGGCCCTTTGTGACCCACGGGAGGCAGAGTTGCATCATCTACATATGACGCAGCTGCGTGAGCCCTTGCACGCATGTGTGAGCTCCATTATTTGCGTATGACGCAATCATGCCATCCCCCTGTGCACATGCGCTAGGCAGCCTTTAAAAGCTGGACACGCCATCTTCAGCCGGCTCCCTGTCTCTGTCTCTCTCTCCTTCTCTCAGGCCTGCACACACACACCTCAATAAACTCCTAAGCGGGTTCGTTGTGTGTTCCGTGTTTCCTTCTCATTCGCGCCAGGCAATTACAGCCTGAACGTCTTTACAATGAGACACATTGGAACTGAAGATTAATCGCTAAAATCAATACTCAATAAGGAATTGATGTCTTATAATTACTTCATATAGAGATCATTGACCTAGACCAAAACTGAAAGTGGAAGTCTATATAAGCATATGTATTATAAACAACGCACTGCTTAATAGCAACACATACTATATATAATATTGTACATATGTGTGCACACAGCTTTCTTTCTGATACACTCCCAGTACTTTGCGCTCCCAAACCCCAT
The DNA here is from genome assembly GCA_025134845.1 of Neodon shergylaensis. Classification (NCBI taxonomy): domain Eukaryota; kingdom Metazoa; phylum Chordata; class Mammalia; order Rodentia; family Cricetidae; genus Neodon; species Neodon shergylaensis. Next base: position 21,386,011 of record JABTXL010005620.1, on the reverse strand, counting down.
TATTCAGCCTCATAGCCCTGGTTTCCTGCTCCCTGGTGTGGAAAGCCCCAGTGTGTGCTCCTCATTCTGTCCTCATTAACCAACTGTGTTCAGTAGACAACTGCTATCTCTTACGTCTGGATTTCTGGTGGTTAATTTTTTCCTGGAAACACATAACCACAACTGAAACCAATAACTAAGCAACTCGAGGATTTGAGAAGCTCTCATGTGAAAGAATTTGGAACTGAGAGAATATTCTTCTAATGACCTAATGCCTATGAAGAGGGGAGGGAGGGAGTCAGAAAAGAAACAATCTGCAACGCCGGCAAACATTTAGAGAGGAAGAGAGTCCCTAGTAGCCATCACTTTCAAAAAAGAAAGAGATCAACTCTGGCATGTTCTCTGAAGAAATGTTTCCTAGAGGATTTTTCTCCACAGTCAAAACGGGATTTGCCAAAAGAACTGACTTCAGTTTGGAAGGCTCAGTTCCCTTCACTTCTTATCCGAGGGAGGGAGCATCCTCCCAGGTCCACACAGGTCATGTCTTCTGGAAAATGGACAGCTCAATGTGCACAAAATGGTTACTAAGAGTTGTTTATCCCTCTAACCTTCTGTAGAGGAAGACCAGCCCTCTCACATGCTCCAGCAGGTTATACATGGGGAAGATGTTAGGATGGTGACACTACCACTACAGCACTGCTTTATTCTTTGGTATATTCATGGTTCCGTGTGCTTTAAAAGTGATACTCTGGGAGAAACATAATTTAAATTTTGATTCGGATTGTATGGCGGTTTGAATAGGAATGGTACCCACAGACTGATATGTTTGAATGCTTGACCTATAGGGAGTGGCACTATTAGGAGGTATGGCTTTGTTGGAGTATGTGTGGCCTCGTTGTAGGAAGTGTGTCACTGTGAATATTGGCTTCGGGGTATTATATGCTCAAGCGTGGCCTAGTGTGGCAGTCCCCTTCTGCTGCCTGTGGATCAAGGTGTAGAGTTCTCAGCTCCTTCCTCAGTATCATGTCTGTCTGCATGCTGTCTTATTTTCCACTATGAGGGTAATGGACTACACCTCTGAGAGTGTAAATCAGTCCTATTGAGAGGTTTTCCTTATTAAGAATTGGTGTGTTCATGGTTTCTCTTTACAGCAATAGAAATCCTAACTAAGACAGGGACCATGCTGTGTGGATGGTTGATTGTCCCCAAAGTGGCCTTGGATTTGGGAACACCATCACCTTCCTAGCTACACTAATCACTCAGTTTCTTGTATGTAATGGGATCTACCAGTACACATCCCCAGATTTCCTCTATATTTGTTCTTGACTCCCGTGTTTATTTTTTCTCAGGAGGCATCACAGTGGGGAACATAGGATGACAGTTAGCTATGGGTGTTCTGAAAAAGTCCCACAGTGACTGCGCTTCAGAGCATGGCTCAGAGCAGAAGCAGGGTGCAGAGACACTGGTCCTGGGTGTGATGAAAATGATCTTTTTCCTCGTCTAGACTGGGCTGACCATGATAAATGACTCCTGAAGAAGTGTTCTCTTGGTCTCGACTAGCAGGCGGCAAGGACCACTTACACAAACATCTTACCTTGCTCACCTACCCTCACACCTGTCCGCACTGAATCATTCCATCCCAGGGTTGATGTAAGGGTTGAATGGGGAGGGGCAGATTCCCAAGTGTTATATTTCATTCATCAATCAAAGCAAGTTGCCATATTTCAAAGCTTTGAATCAAAATGGACTGCCAACCTGCAGTTTTGTGTCAGTGCCCAAAGGAGAAAGTAATAAGAGTATTTACCGAGAATCAAAGCACTGGGTTGTGGAAAGGGGAGGGGGCAGCAGTGAGTTGAAGGAAGGTCATGTTTCCCTGTAGATCCCAGGGCAGCCACAACTCCAGGTCACTCAGTGTGTCTCACCAGTGTGGGAACTATGTTTTTCAGGGCCAGGGGTTTGTAGACAATTTTACTGAGAATCAAGGGCAATGTAATGTCACATTCTTTTCTCCTCAGTTTGAATGAAGTTTTATCTATGATCAGGACCATCTATGAGTGAGAAGCTCTCTGTGCTGCTTCAGTTGTAATAAGCCGAAATTGTTTCTGTCACGCCAGAGTGGAGAGGACTTTGGAGCAGGCAATCTGTGATCGGTTTGTAAAAGTTGAGTGTGCGTGTCACTGCATTGAATACGCAGTGTCCTGTATGTGTTGAATGGTGTAAACCACATGTGACCTAACTTCCAAGTATTGGGGTCTTCAACTACAAGTGCAGATTGAAAACCAATCTGAGCCCTCTATTCTCTTAAATATTATTTGTTTGCTTGTTTGTTTGACTGCATGAGCTGTTCCAGAGAAGGGTTCTTGGGTCATTTCAGAACCGTTTACGGCAAGTGTGACAGTACTTGTACGAGCTGTGCCATCTCTCAGTCACACCCTCCACTGCACCCTAGTCCCCTGACACATTCCAGTTCTGTGAGTTTAGGCATTTTTGCTTACAATTTTACCTTTTTGTTTTCTGCAATGTGCTTTTGGTTTGTTTTAAATTTTGTGGAACTGACTTGAAACAGAAGCTGGTTCCCAGGCAGGACAGAAGCTTGGTGTCTGTGTGCATTTGGGCTTGGGTTCACTCACGTGGTGAGGCTCATTGGGGTTTTGCTCATTTTGTTTTGAGGAAAGTGTCTGGAATAAACTGATTTTCTAAAACTACTTTGGTGAAGAGAAAATGGGTTGTTCTGGACTTTGGAACAATCCCTGAAATTTCCTGAAAATGAAAACAAATGGCTGGTCCTTCGAATGCACTCTTCAGCCAAGACATCAGTGTCTCAAGAAAACCTCAGTAGACTGGAAGAAGAGCGAGGAACTTGGTGATGGACTTGACCATATGGAGAGAGCTATTTTTCCTCTAAAACTGGAAATAAATCTGTTAGAAATAGTGTAGACAAAAAGTGTGATGCCAAAAAATGTGTATGCCATAAGTTTATTGTAGGAACACTGAACCAAAGCGATTGAATTTGTAAAAATGGTAACTAGTACCAAGCACATAAACTGTCCCAGATAGAACACCCAGTGAGGTTCACGTCCATGCTAAGTGTGCAACACTGTGCTCTTTTGCCTTTTTTCTTTTGAATTTTTATTAAGGATTCAAAACCCCCAAAATGTTAGAAGAAAAATTACTAAATATTATAAGGTGCCTATTGAATTATGAAATCACAGAAGTATGTTTGGCAATAGGACATATAGTTCTATAATTAAGGACATGGGTAGAGATAAAAATTCACACACGGCAATGATGACAGGAAGTAGTGAATTTTATTTGAACTATCACATGTAGGCTGACAATCCACTTTATGCCCAAGTAGAGAGGACACAGGTTCAAGTCTCCCTGCTTTATAAGCAATACTACTCACACATAACAATTTTGGAAAATGTTCAGGCAATAGAGACAAAGATCGAAGATAATTTGGGGAATCCTTGCAGCCATTCAATGAGGATAACTCTTAAAGAGAAAAGCAACACACACCCTGGCTTATAGAGAGAGAGAAAATGGGATGGAACTGGTGGCTGTGTGCGTATTGCCTAAGTCAGCACATGTAACCTCAGAACACACCATGAGCGGTAGTGTGAGAAGAAACCGTGCAGTGAGATGGCGACATTGAAAATAAATTTAGAAATAGAAATGGCAATATGGACTGCACTCCTAAAAACTAAGAGATTCTACTACCTAAGGCAATAAGTAGCAAACTCATTCATGGGAACCACTAAGAAAACAGCACAGAGAAGGAAAATACAGCAAGAATCTTGCAGATTAATCCAAGGAGCAAGGCTTTCAACAGAAAAAATTAGACATTCCTGAAGGAAAAAAAAGAAAGCCAATAGTCAGAGAAATTGAGATGAAACAATAAGACAATTCACATTATATGTAGATTAAAAAAATAATAGGCACAGATAACTCATGTGGAAAATGAAGATCCAGACTTTTACTTGAAAAAATAGGAAGGAAAAAAAAACTTCCCAAAATAGATATAACCATGAAGGAATTAATAAGACAAGGATAAAAATAAAAAGGGACACCAAAATTAGTAACAGATAAGAAATGAGCATTTCTGGACAGCTAGAAAGCAAACTTCCATCAGAGACAGCAGGTGCCACCAACTTGAACGGCTGAGAAACAACTAGAACTTAACACAAATACGAGGAACCGAACGTGAAATTTTTGAGACGTTGCAACTAAAGACGTTAGATATCAGACTAAGGGTTTAAAAATAAAATGACAGTACAAACACATACAGCTAAAGGAGAAGCAAAAAACCAAACAAACAAAAAACAACGAAACCTGGACAACCGTAGATACCTAATAAAGTACTCAAAAAAAAAAGCTGAAAAAAAGAGGACAGAAAAATAATACAAGTGGGAGAACCTAGTGTTTAGTTCAGAAGAGCAGAGGATCTGATCTCACAGAACCAGAGACACGAGCACCTACCTCAGTGAAGCACTCTGGGGCAGAGCAAGAGGACTTCTGACAGGAAATGCCATTCCCATGAGTGTGGGGTTTAAGCAAAGACACACAGGGAGGTCCAGCCAGGAAATCCATCCTCCTGATAGAATCCAACATGGATCGATTCAGCACAGCTCCCAGGGGAGCTTATTCAGCTTCAAAAGCTCTTCTCTCTGGGACAATCTTTCTCTCCAGGGCCAGCCAGCTCTGGTCTATCCAGCCCCCACTTACCAGTTTCCCATCCCCCCCCCCCCCAAAAAAAAAGGCAAGCTAAAGAGCGACTTCGCCCAGACCCACCACTCTGAGATTCAGACCAGAGGAAATCATATCAAAGTACGGCTCTCTAGCATTCGGAGCCCCCACATTCACCCCACCATGTGTCCTCGGTCCAATCAAGTCCGTCTAGACCTAGGTTCCAGGCAGCGGTCGGCCGAATCGGCTGAGCAGAGCTACTGGGTGGCTCCGGCTCTCATTTTAATGACTCAGGGAACAAGCTCCTTGAGCCTGTCAAGTGCACTATTAAAACAAAAGCGAATCTCCTAGCTCAATGAGTCTAAGGCCTTGCTTTACGCGCGCGCCCTCTGCCGGCCATCTCCGGAATCGTTACATTTCAGCATGGTGCCTGTGTTTCTGCTCTTGATGAGCTTGATGCTGCGCTGCAGCACAGCTTGTACACTTGACTGGAGTGCGTCTTGGAAAATCGAATCCCAGCGCACTGACACTCTACAGTTATTAAAAGAGATGAAAATTATGCCGGTCCTCTCCTGCCTGCAAGACAGAACCGATTTCAGATGTCCCTGGAAGAAAGGGCATATCACCCAAGGAAAGCAGAGAGAAGCCACCTGTTGCTACTCTGAGATGCTCAGGCAGGTTTTCCAGCTCTTCAGGCCACAGACCACAAGAGATGCCTGGCCAGAGAGGACACTCGGGCGGCTTCTCACTAGTCTGTTGAGTGGCCTGGAGGCTCTGGAGGGGACAGCGGAGCAAACACCTCCCTGTCTGCCTACTTTGGCCATGGCCATCCGCACCTACTTCTTAAGAATCTCCCGCTATCTGGAGGGAAAGGGATATAGCCCTTGCTCCTGGGAGATTGTCAGAGCAGAAATGCAAGCGGCCCTTTCCGCATTCCCGGTGCCTGCAGAGAGAACCTCCAGGAAGAGAAGAAGCTCCATGCAGGAATCCCCTCTGAGGTGACAGCATGTTCAGGGCCTCAGGTCAGAGCACACACTACACCAGATGCAAGTAGTCTTAATTGAAAGAGTTGGTGACATCATACACCGTTTGAAAAGGGTCTCGTACATCATGCTCTTAGACTAGGAGAATGGAAGGGTGTTTGTGTTGTATCCTATCTGACTACTAAGAAATTGATGATTCCAAACGGTCTGAACAGGTGTCAATTCCTGGGGGAACTTAGACAAGGGCCACGGGTGTGGAAAGATGAACCATTATGCGGAAAGTATTTTCGCAGGTGGCCGGAATTGAAGCCATTACTTGATGGGTGTGAGGGTTCTAACTTCCTTCTGTTAACTAGGAACTCAAGACTCTCAGTCTGGAATCAGAAGGCTACCTCATCCTTGGGCATGGAAAGGGCCCTAGGAAGGGATGGCTAAGGCCCTGGATGATTGCTGCCAGGGCCTTCCTGCAAGTCCCTGGGCTTCCTTGTCTCTGTGACTTTGCACACACGACATCAACTGTGTCCCCACTGTGGGCAAGATGGGTGGCCATCTGTTGCAGAGGATCGAACATCCTGTGATTCACCAAGGATGGTGCACCATGACCATGTGACGGGACTCTCCCAAGACTACATCGACAGTGCTCTGTTCAGGCAGCCTGCACCTGTTCTCACGGGACAGTGCCTCCTTGCTCTAATCAGCCCAAAGCAAGCCACTGAGTGACATGAAGCAGGAAGAGTCAAGTGTGAGCAGAAAGACCCTCCCTGGTGCCCTCATTGTGGCCCTGCTACTTTGCAGGGTGATCAGCCATAGCTCTTGTACTTTCCATTCCAATTATCAGTTTATCTTGTGGACACCCTCAGAGTACGGGAAACATCAACCTGGGCCTACTTTGAAGATTGCGAGTTACATGACATGTCACCTATTCATGTTCACAGTCTCTCGGTGACTTTCAAGAAGTAGTGTAATGGACAGACCCAGGAAGGGTCAGAGGGTAGAGTGGAACAGAGGGAGAGAGGGAGAGAGAGAGACAGAGAGAGAGAAAGGTGAAGTGTGTGTGTGTATTTTGTGTGTGTGTTGTGTGTTTGTGGTGGAGGGTACTCCTGACAGGCTGGTGGGGAAGAACTGATTTCGTTTCTCTAGAGTGCTTCACAAAAAAACATCCATCAAACTCAGCAGGCTCCAGAAAGTGAAAGAGCATAGACACAGCAGTATGTGGAGCTAAACACCAGTATGAGGAGCCAAACGCTACCATTTGGAAATCATTTAGACAGCAGACTAAAAGTTTCAAAATACAATGATAGTAGAAACGCATGTAGCATAGAGAGAAAATAAAACCAACTGTGAAAAAGCATAGATTCCCGGTAAAAAGCAATCGTCGGTGGAAGTATAATAATCCTTGGAGTGGGAGAAACCTTGCCTTTAGTTCCAGAGGCTCAGAGGATCTAACAAGTCCCAGAGAAGGGGCACCACAGTGAAGCACTCTGAAGCAGAACAAGAGGATTTCCGACAGGAAATGCCATTGCCATGAGTGTGGGGTTGAAGCAAAGAAAGACAGGATCGCCATCCTCCTGGTTGAAGTCGCACTTGGTGCCCTTCAGCACAGTTCCCAAGCGCAGGGGTCAAGCCTCTACCTCTGTCCTCTCTGGGCCCCACTTGATCTCTGGGGCCAGCAGTTCTGGTCTGTCCAGCTTCTACTTCCTTTTTCCAATTCCTGCCCGCCCAAGGCCAGCTAGAAGGCTACTGCAAACGACACACACCACTCTGAGATTCAGACCAGAGGAAAACATACCAAAGTATAGCTCTCTGGATTTGGAGCGCCCACATTCTCCCTGCAATGGGTCCTCTGTCCAATCAAGTCTGTCTAGACCTAGGTTCCAGGCGGAGGTCCGTCGAATCGGCAGAGCGCAGGCAGAACCAGGTCGGCCTTCTGGCTCCTTTCTGGGTGGCGCGAGCTCTCAGCGAAAGGACTCGGAGGGAGCCCAGACCCCAGTGCAGTCAAGCAGCTCCCTGAGCCTTTTGAGAAGTGCACTATTAGAGTGCCAAACTCATCTGGCTCAATGGGTCTGAAGCCTTGCTTCACGCGCGCGCCCTCTGCCGGCCAGCTCCGGAATAGTTACGTTTCCGCATGGTAGTGTGGTTCTGCTCTTGATGGGGGTGATGCTGGGCTGCAGCACAGCTTGCCCACTTGACTGGGGTGCATCTTGGAGAATCGATTCGCAGCGCGATAACACTCTACAGTCGCTACGAGAGATGAAAATCACGCCGGGTCTCTCGTGCCTGCAAGACAGAACCAGAGCAAGAGGATTTCCGACAGGAAATGCCATTGCCATGAGTGTGGGGTTGAAGCAAAGAAAGACAGGATCGCCATCCTCCTGGTTGAAGTCCCACTTAATGCTGTTGGTTGAGCACAGCCACCGCGCACGGTGGTCAAGCCTCGACACATGTCCTCTCTGGGCCCCTCTTCCTCTCTGTGGCCAGCAGCTCTGGTCTTTCCAGCTTCTACTTCCCCATTTTCCATTCCAGTATCCCCAAGGCTAGCTAGAAGGCTACCGCGCCCCCCATACACCATCAGAGTCGGATAGAGGAAAACATACCATATAGCTCTCTGGATTTGGAGGCCCCACATTCTCCGTGCCATGGGTCCCCTGTCCGATCAAGTCTGTCTAGACTTAGGTTCCAGGCAGCAGTCGACTAAATCTGCAGAGCACAGGCAGAACCAGGCAGGCAATCTGGCTCCTCCCTGGGTGGAGTGCACTCTCAGCAAAAGGACTCAAGAGTGAGCCCAGACCCTAGTATAGCCCACCAGCTCCCTCTGCCTGCTGAGAAGAGCACTACTTTTTTTTAAAAATTTATTTTTGTATTGCTTTATAAATAAGACCATTTCAAATTCCCACTTTCTCATTTCCCTCCCGATGAGTCACTTACCCTTGCCTCTTCCCCCTGCAGTCCTAAGGGAGCGCACTGGAATTTTTCTCTACTACAGTATGACTTGCTTTTTTGCCAATTACTACATTTTGGGGGGAATTACTAACTAGCTATTTTGGACTTACCTTGGAGGTAGGTTTTGGAGGTATTACTAGTTTATCCTTGGAAATTTGGCGTATTTTAAAAAGCACTAGATTTTTGTACAAGTTCACTCACTATTAAAGCAGCAGCAAATCTCCTGGCTCAATGAGTCTAAAGCCTTGCTTTAAGCGTGAGATCTCTTTGGCCATCTCTGTAATCGTTACATTTTAGCATGGTGCCTGTGCTTCTGCTCTTGATGAGCTTGATGCTGCGCTGCAGCACAGCTTGTACACTTGACTGGAGTGCGTCTTGGAGAATCGATTCCCATTGCACTGACACTCTATAGTTATTAAAAGAGATGAATATCATGCCGGGCCTCTCCTTTGTATGCCTGTGAATTCATAATGAACTCCCACAACATGAACTTACCCATACCTACTCTTCTTTTAAACTATCTAGCTACACATTGCCTGTTGTTGTTGTTGTTGAAGTTGGTGACTCACAGTAAATCATTAGTTGTATCCACTTAACAGTAACGTGGAGCAGGTCTCACAGAAGGTGCCTCATGAAGCAGAGAAGGCAGCTTATTAACGTTAATTCTTCCTCTTATAACTCAACATCTAATGTGTCAGACTCTACCCGTGCTACTGAGTCTGCTTCCATTTTGAACTGTCTCGGCTGAGAGTTCTGAGCAGGATTAATAAAAACTCAGAGACAGATACCGGGGTTCACCTGAAGGCCAGAAAAGCAAAGCAGTGAGCCTCTGGCTCTTACCTCGACCTCAGCTCTAAAATAGTGATCCTACTTCCAGGAATTTTAGAGTGAGACTGAGCCTGAGAGCTGTCTCCTCCTCTTTTGTAATCTTCTCCAGTTTGGGGATTAAAGGCATGTACCACCACCGCCTGGTTTCTATAGCAAGCTAATGTGGCTACTGGGATTAAATAAAGCTGTGTGTCATTGCTGCCTGGTATGTAAGTCTGGCCAGTGTGACTGTTTTACTTTTCTGATCTTCAGGCAAGTTTTGTTTATTAAAATACAAATAAAATGCCACCATCGAAAGCTGTGCTATAATGATTTCTATGTGCCTCTTGTTCAAGAGAGAGGAAGTTAGGCAAATCTGGAGACAAGCTTTATTATGTTTGCTTAGACTTTGCCATGTCTCAGGTAAGAAAGAAATATCCTGGAAGAAACTTATGCCAGGATAGGGATGATCCCCTTTCTTTTGTCTTTACATCTTAGAAAGAGAAAATGTTCAGTAATTCAAGTCATCATAGTTTTATGTGGACAAAAGTGTCCTTTGTTTCCAGTGTGCTCAGAGGGCAAGAGAAGAATTTGACATATTAATTCCCCTGGACTCTGCAGGTCTCATGTGGGGAGGGAGGACCTTGCAAGGTCTGGATGTGACATTGCAAGGGGAGCCTCCTGTTTGCTGTGCATTGCAAGGTACTAAGCAGAGGTTGTTTGCATTCCTTTCTTCTAGAAGCTCTCTTCCCTTGACCTTATAACCCAGGGAGCATCCTACCTACCACTTTGAAGGAATGAGCTTGCTTCGGTGCCAGTCTCACTGGGTCCTTAGAGAAAACACAGACAAGGATCAGGCAGCACTAGAGATTATTGGGATAGCTTGCTGACATCTGTAGACTGTATAGAACTCACAGGCACCACGGTGATCTGGTGCACATTGTAACTACGGAGCTGCTGTGAGGAGGACGGGGACTTTCACTTCCCTTGGGACCAGCCTGGTGTCTGCCTGTGGTCAGACAATATTTGTTGAAGAAAGGAGATTATGTTGTTGAGGAGTCTGCCATCTACCTAATGGGTTTCCCTCAAATGCCTCGATGCCTCTTCTCTTGACCGTTTAATTTTAATTCCCTTTGTTCAAATTTATATAGGGTTTTGAGAAATCATGCATGAACTTAGATGTCCTTATTATTTCAAACATGAAGAAAATATCCTTTCGTTGACTTCCCTTTCTGTCTTTTCTCTTGGTCTTCTGGAATATACATAATTTGAATATTGTTCAGGAAATGATCTCCCTTGTCTCTTCAGGTTAGAAATTCTTCTGTATTTTCTTTTGTCTCATCTGTTACTAAGACCCTCGACTAGACACTGTTTGGCTCAATAAGTTCTTTAACTGCAGTATTTCTATTTTAGCCTTTCTCATAACCTGCATTTCTTCAACAACTATTTTATTCACGCTGGGTATTGCTTCCCTAACTTTGTCTCCATGTTTGTGCATTCTCCTATATCTTATGGTTTTGCATTTGAATATTTATTTGCAGTCATTTTTCAGGAACTCAACAATATCCTTAAAGACAAGAAGGGAATAAACACCCTACTACCTAGGAATACTATGCCCTGTCCTGGCTAGATTTATGTCAACTTAACAGAAACCATAGTCATCTGAGAGGAAGAAACCTTGAGTGAGAGGAAATTCCTCCATAAGATCAGGTCATGGGCCAGCCTATAGAGCATCTTCTTAACTAGTGATTGATTGTGGGAGTGTCTAGCCCATTGTGGGTGGTGTCATCCCTGGACTGGTGGTTCTGGCTTCTATAAGAAAGCAGGCTGAGCAGGTCATGGGAAGCAAGCCAGTAAGCAGCACTCCTCACGGCCTCTGCATCAGTTCCTGACTCCATGTTTGTGTTCCTGTCCTGGCTTCCTTCAGTGATGGACTACAATGTGGAAGTGTTAGCTCTATAAACTCTCTCCTTCCCAAGGTGCTTTTTGGTCATGGTGTTTCATCACAGCAATAGAAATCCCAACTAAGACAGCACCCAAAAGCTAGTCTTAGAAACAGAGAAATAAAATTTTCTAAGACAAACATAAGCTAACAGAATTTATCTACACTAAATCAGTCTTAAATTTTGTTTTCTTTTGCTTTTCTAATATACAGCCCTGGCTGTCCTGGGACTTTTTATGTAGCCAGGTTGGCTTCTAACTCACAGAGAGAGAGATCATTCCAAGTGCTGGGATAAAAGGTCTGCACCACCACCCTGAACCTAAAGTAAGTTCTTTTTTTTTTTTTTTTTTGGTTTTTCGAGACAGGGTTTTTCTGTGGTTTTGGAGCCTGTTCTGGAACTAGCTCTTGTAGACCAGGCTGGTCTCAAACTCACAGAGATCCGCCTGCCTCTGCCTCCCAAGTGCTGGGATTAAAGGCGTGCGCACCACCACCACCGCCCCACAAGGGACCAGCCTCACTTTGAGTAGCCAGCCAGTCAATAGACTAGATTGCTTACATAGTCTATATACCACCCCTCTCTCCTCTCTTTTTCTCTTCTCTCCCCTCCCCTCCCTACTTTCCCTGTTTTATTTTCTTCTTTAGAAGAAGGCAGGCTGGCTTGGTTTGCTGCAGGATGTTTAGCCTCTTCAGAGCTAGGCTGCATTTTAAGAATATATATCTTCCTTTCTCCTTTTGCAGTAGGACTTCATCAAGATCACCTCATCTTCTCCTTTACCACCACTGTTATGGAAATTCTAACCAGGAAGACTCAAGCTGGCACTTGGAGAAAGGGAGAAACTCAATGAGGAACCCAGCCATGCTTTGTAAAGGTCCAGCAGTCCCCAACAGTTTCCCACAGCTTTGACAAGTTAGGCAACAGTGGGACCATCTCAATGTACTCTCATGCCCACCAAAAGAATTGTTTCTTTTTAAACCACAGTTAGATAGATGTTTGCAGAAACAAGCAGCTGCAGGCAGTAATGAAAACTTACAAACATTTGGAGATAGCAATGAAAAACATTCTTTTCTTAGCAAACAGGGTCTGGAATGTGACCTTCGACCATATAACTGTGATAATCATTCCTCAAGGCAGTTTCCTGCTTTGTCATCTGAACCCCACCCCTGCCTCCTCAGAGAGCAATGAGGACATAGACTATGTCACATGAGCCAGCTTCCACTCAGACCGCATCCTTTCCCATGCTTTCTGTCTCTGGTGCTGGGGCTTGCAGTCTTCTCAGAGCCTAGGACAAGCTATTGTTTGTTGTACATGTGTCTATGGCATTAATAACTCTCCTAATAAACTTCTGACCCCCAACAGTTCATCTCAGAGGCCCCTTTGAACACCACAGCCAGGCCTGATGGAGTCTCAAAAATCAAACCAAGCAAAAGAGACAAACAATGAAGCTGAGTTGAGCCAGGCCTTTGTCATCTCAGTTACTGTTCTACCAAGCCCCGGCCACGTCCCCTCTCTCGTGGTAAACCCCATAGCTGTTTCAGGTCTTACTTCCTTTATGATAAGCCTATATCTCATCTCAACTCTCTCTAAAGCATTGACTTTGTATATCTGACCTTTTTTTATCTCTGTTCAAAGAGTCTCAAGGGGCTCCTGAGATGATCGAGCTAATACTTTAAATTATTTAGACTAGTGGATGGACATATTTAGCTTAAACTAATTTCCTCCACTTTCATTTTTAAAAATACCAGCACTGTTTTCCAGGTTAGGAGTAGATTATCATGGGATCTTCTAAATCCCTTTCTCCAAATTCTAGGCTTCTTGGCAAGGCGGTGTTTTCACTGCCTGAGTTAGTCACTGGGTGGAGTCCTCAGGGGAGGCATTATCCTAACTGAGTTCGCGTTCTACTGACCTGGGTCAGATGACCAGGCTCCTGCATGTCAGTTGGTTTGGCTCCTTCCTTCAGCAAAACCGATCACATCTGGTTCAAATTAAAGGTCTTCCAGGCTGAGGGCTGGTCACTGAGTCAGAGGCGGCTCTACGTGGCCCTCCCAGAAACAGCCACCTTGGCAGCTTTATGTTTCACATTCTCCCCCTCACCCCCTTTGTGCATCTCACAGTGCTCTCCCCACCCCCACAGCAACAGTTGTTTAAAATACTCTGCAGTTTTCTTCAGGGGAAAGTCACTTCCCAGTTTCATTTTCTTGATATTTGGACTTAAATTTGTTTTCTCCTTGCCCACAATCTACTGAGGTTTTCTTTCTATGAAAGCTGAAAAAAATTGCCTTGAAAATTGTAAAGAAAAATGGCCCAACCCTTTGCTTCTTGTTCACTCCCTTTAGCCTGCATTAACCTCGGGATGATACAGGATCTATTACAAGAACAGCAAGACCGGCCTTACCAAAGGGACACCGTGGGAAAATAACCCACAAAACTATTTTGTTACTGTTACTTAAATTTAAAATGAAAAAAGAGACACAAATGAAGGAAAAAGTCATCCTTGCTTTCATCTATTCAATCATTCATTCATGCTTGCTTTTTTCTGTTAGTCTGGGTGCCCTTTGTAGTTACCATGAGTTACGGATAGACAAACAAACCAAAGAGAACCAATCATCTGGAACTGATAAACAACTAAAGGCCCCTGGTTTCTCTAACAGAAACTAAGTCTTATAAAGGGATGTTTCGAAACTTCTTGGAACTTTCGTTTCCAGCATTTTAATTTACTTACCAATCTCAGCCAGACACAAACTAGCCAGAGTCAAGTTAAATCCAGTGATTTTTCAAGCAAATAAACCCCAAGCTTACTAAGCACAAGAACTGATTATATGAGGACAAGATGCTTTAAAATCCATTGTCTTCATCCTACACCAATACACTTTTGTTATATGAACTTCTAATGAGAGACACTGTCACCTACTTGCTTAACTCACAAACTAAAGTGATGAGATTGTTCAGTCATTTACTAAAAGAATCCAACCACAAATGAATGCTATGTGTGGCAAAGCAAAAGTTGGCTACTGAATGCGGAGATTGTAAAGGGGTGATCTCTTTACCTACTCAGACAAAACAAATGCTCACTGTCACCATCTGAAGGCTGTTGACACGTTTGACGGTTACCACGATTACCACGAGGGCCATAGTCCTCCAGGCAAGCACTATAGGGTTAGAGATAAAGGTCTAGAGAGTGCTCTTTTTTCCCAACAGAGAAACAAGTCCCTTTCAGTAAAGCTGAGAGAATTGTTAGATGTAATAAGTGCCTTGGGGAAGGGACTTTACTGGAGAGCCGGGATGTCCACGTAAGTAGACTCTCAACAGCCGCAAGCATTTAAAAAAGGATGTGGGTTGGTTCTAGGATTATTGGGAGAGGAGGAATAGCATAGTAGATGACAGTAAGAAAATGGTAGCCAGAGGGGAGTGTTTTAATCCCAGCCTTGTGGCTCCCTTGAACTACAGCAATATCACCTTGAATGAATGAGTATAAGATGAGAACCAAAGAGCAGTCAGGGTTCCCGCGGAGGTGGGGAAGAGACAGAAATCTTTAATAAAAAAAAATAAAATAAAAAAAGAAAAAAAATAGAAAAACAAACAAAACAAAACAAAAAGATGAGAACCAACAGAGACGTCCCTTCTCCAGTAGCCAGCAGGCTCTGTTCTGAACGAAACAATGAACAAAATTTCCATTCTAAGGAGTTTCCTTGACATGGGTGGTATGTTAAATTCCTACACATTTGGGATGCTGAGGTGAGAGGATCCCTGCATGTTCTAGACCAACTGGAGACACTGAGTGAGATCTTGATTTAAAAACAAAACAAAACAAAACAACAACAACAAAATGAACCCACTCAACAACAACAACAGTATAAATCTCCAAACAAATACAGAAACCCCTAAGGGGAGAATTTCTAGGTAAAAATGGAGGTCAGAATAAGGACACAAGACACATGTGGTGTGTGAAAGTGTACTTGAGATCACACACACTGGCCTCAAGCTCAGTATACTTCTCATTGATGGATACCCATTTGAATTGACATAACAGAAATTTACTGGGAATATTAACTTTAATCATACAATCCTGAATGGATGTCATTGTCGGCCACAGGGGGGAAAAATAAAAAAATCACAAATGAAAGCAAAATTTAGAAAATGTTCAGAAAATGTAAGTTTTGTGCTTCCTGTTTAAGAGCCATTATGCATAGGCTGTCTTCACAGAACAGAATCCAAAGTTTACCCACCCCCACCCCAACACACACACCTCCTGCCAGTTAACCAGGCCAGCAGCATCCTTTCCCCAGGGCTCTTGTGCTCCCTCTCCTGGCCGCCCTGGTGATGTGCAGCTATGCCCGGTTAGCTGTGACCTGCCTCAGAACTCAATGAGTCAGAAGACATTTGTGCTCCTAGGCTAAAAGACAATTTCCCGTTTTTAGTGTCTGAAAGAAAGGACTTCCGATCCCTCAAACAGTGAGCGACAGCTAGATTCAGAAGTCCCATGGTGGGAGGGGAGCAAACTTCTGCACATTGCCTTCCGACTGCCATATGTGTGCCACGGTACATGAGTTCACACACTTATATACACACACAAAGACCCGTAACAAAAATTAAGAATGAAAGGTGGGGCTGCTGGAGGAGAAAGTGTTTTAACGTCCCCTGCATGTTATTTTTCTGCCTTTTCTACATGCGCTCTGTAGCGAGTCGTCTACAAGCTGAGGCGTTTCAGTAAACTGAAATGTCCCTCTGCTGAGTGTCAAAGGCGGCTCCGCTTATTAGAAAACGCCCATCTCGATCTGGAACTGCGTGGAAGCGTGGCACAGACCTGGGAAGAGGACAGCACCCCATTCCTCTGCCAGAGCGATCTACGTGGTGCGCACGACGCTCCCACGCGCGGAGAAATCCACACCGCTGGTCCTGGCGCCGCACGCGAGCCTCTCCTCTCCACCAGCTCTCCTCCCGACTGAATCCACTTATTCCCCTGCCGCAGCGTTTCCCCGCCTCCGCGTCCAGCCCATCCGCGCAGGCGGTTGTCTTGCCTTGTGATTCTGACTTCGAGTTTCTATAAAGAGTGACAAGACACAGGAAGAAAGCGAAGGCTTCGCGGAGCCGCGGTGAGCAGGTTCGTGCTTCTTTGTGCTTATGTGCCTCGGGAGCAATACTCCGGGCGCGGGAGGAAAGCCCCACTCCAGGGACGTCACCGAAGCAGAAAGCGAAAGAAAACCGCGCCTTAGCTGAGCCGCTTAGTGAGCGGCGCGTGGGAGCGCGCCCCCTGGTGGCTCATCTTATCCACGTCCGATGAGGCCGCTGAGGCAACTATCAGTCTGGCTCCAAAAGAGCCAAGGCACAAGTACTGCTATAAACGTTGAATGTACATTCTACAATACATAAGAATTAAACTCGGATGGTACATATGTTGCTGTTAGAAGGGTTCAGGAGTATCCGTGCATCACTCCTATTTAACGCATATGTGTTACATATTTATGTATTGGTTAGATTTTGTCAACTCAATACAGTCTAGAGTGACCTCGGAAGACTGAACCTCAACCGAGGAATTGACTTCCATCAGATTGCCCTGTGGGCTTGTCTGTCAAGCATTTTTTTTAATGCTAAATGATGCAGGAGAGCCTAGACCATGACGGGCAGTGTCATCCTTAGGAAGGTGGGCCTGGGCTACATAGGAAATGTAGTTAAGTATGAGCTTGGGAGAAAGCCAGTAGGCAGCGTTCCTCTATGGTCACATCTCTGCTTCAGTTCCCACCTCCGTGTTCCTGTCTTGAGTTCCTGCCTTGGCTTCCCTTGGTGATAAACTGCCAACTAGAAGCCTAAGAAACCCTTTCTTCCTCCAAGTTGCTCCTGGTTTGTGTTTCAACACAGTAACACAGAAGGAAGCTAGAATAGAGTATCTTTTCCGTGCACTCCCCGAATGGAAGATCATAATATTTGAAAGGTATAATAGAACATAAAATATCTACATATCTTGTGTGTTTATGCACACACACACATATGAAATATACACGTAGGTATAATCTTACTGATTTTGGTGACACTTTACATTTCTAATGTGAAAAGGTTTTCCTGGCTGGTTCTGTATTGTCTCATTGATCAGCACATCTCTGTAGCTGTATCCCTCGCAATCCTCAAAAGTTCAACTGAAGTACAGGAAAGGTGGAATGGGAGTCAGTCCACAGTACCTCCCCCTGGCGCAGGTTCTGCTACAGTTCTGGAGTTCACCTACCTCACTCACACGCCATCTGTTGAGAAAGAAGGTGAAGAGAGACTCGGACCTCTGCTATGGAGTGATTGCAAGGATCGCCATGCTGTGACAGCTGAAGGCAACTGCATGTGACTGGTTGCAGCTAGCTGTCTTCAGGCAATGACACCCTGGACCAATTGGAAGAGCCACACACAGGACCCAACAGGCACAGAAAACTAGATGGCAGAGTTGCAGCACTAACTTGTATCTATACACAATACACACATGTACATGCACACATGCATACACGTGCATGTGCACACGTGCACACACGCATGCGCACAGAGAGAGAGAGAGAGAGAGAGAGAGAGAGAGAGAGAGAGAGAGGAGCTCACTGCACTGTGTTTTGCACTTTGAAATTTGAATTCTTCTAGGGGCAAACTACACCAAGTGCTTGCTACATATTCTCTCAGTAAGTGAAAGGGAGTTAAAGAGGCAGAAGCATGTCAGAACCTGAAACTTAAGAAAGTGGGCAAGTTCAGTAGGGCATGGTAGCCCACACCCTCAATCCCACCACTCAGGAGGTAGGTAGAGACAAGCGAATTTCTGAGAGTCGGAGGCCTTGTCTACATGACAAAGTTTAAGGCCAGCCAGGGCTACAGACTTTGTCTCAAAAGAAAGAAAGGGGGATTTGGTAAATATAGATATAGTGGGTATTAGATCATGGTCTGCCCCCATGATGCTGGTCACTCTGAGGGAACAGATCTCATAGCCTGAAGATACTAGGCCTTACTACCCTATAGCTCTCTCTGGGACAGAGAGCTAAGAATCCATCTTTGCTATGGTCTAAAAGTTACTAACTTTGGAACCTGGTTCCTCCATGTTCTTTGTTATGCATGCTATGTTGGGCAAACTAGCACGGCATAAAATGTCTCCCACATCCCCTAAAAGGACATAACAGTCAGATATTTTCCATTGTGGAATTTCACTGGAGGGTCCTCTGGGCTTCTCTCTCCCTTCTGTCCTCCACCCCTCACCCTGTCGTTCCTCTCATTAGCTCTCTTTTTCTTACTATTAGATGTTAAGTGGTCCCTCTTAATAAAGTCTTTCCCTTTAAGCCTGCACCATGCTTGTTTCTAACATATAATATACTGTTACTTTCTATTATTCCCCACATCAGTGCCGGGTCATGGCCTTTGGGTCTATTCTAAGAAACCCCACCAGTGAAGGGTAATTATATATTAGATCCTTTCCCAGACTAGCCAACAGCCATATTATGGGGGGGGGGGAAGCAGCACGCGTGAGAAAGTAGCCATGCCACAGAACTCATGTGAGAAGGATTTTTATTTGGGGGGAAAGGGAATGGAAAATGGGGATGGAGACAACCTCTGGAGACAGGAATAGCTGAAGGGAAGAGAGGAGAAGAGAGGAGAAGAGAGGAGAGGAGAAGAGGAGAGTGGGGGGAGTGGTGGGCAGGACCCTTTTTAAGGGGACCATAGTGAATGTGCACAGGACGTGCTCTTAATGGCTACAGCTGAGGACCCCAAGGGCAGGCCAGTACAGATGCCTGAATACTAAAACATGTCACTCCTGTTTCTATATCTAAAACTGGGTTCTGGGACAAACAGAATAGAAATAAATGCCAAGCTTGTCACACAAATTCTGTTGGCTGGGTAGGGTTTGACTCTCCTTTTCTGTGAAGTTGGTGGTAGGCTGAGAGATTATGGCCCTCCCTCCACTTCCAGCAGTAGGATCAGGTAGTCTGAGTGGCAGGGTGACTGGCTGGGTCTTTAGTAGCTGGGATAGTTGGGAACACATCTGGGTGAAGAGACAAAGACTTGGAAGAGAGTCTTCTGCACTGCTGTGATGAGCTACTTTCAAGGCAGGAGGCTTCTCCCAAAGGAATGCTCCTAATGGGACTCATTCTTTGTTCTCTCCTCATTAACAAGCCTATGACAAATTAAGAAAAGAGAAAGGAAATTGATGCTTCACAACATGCAATAAAGAGATTCTTAGGAAGGCCAAGCACTCAAGCACTCCACAAGTTGCTTTTTCAACTGAAAACCAAAGCTAGATGTCAACAACAGTGGCCTTAAAAGTGAACCAAACTGTGAACCACGGTCAGTGATAAGTCCAAGATATTTAACTTATCCCTCGTAACTATCCTAAGTACAACATTTATGCTTTATAGAAAATAATAATAATTTCATTTTGTAAAAATAGATGCAACTTATTAAAAGTTATGTGCGCTATATACACTACCATGCTTCAGGAAGAGGACCCCCAGGAGCACAGAGACTCTGCCATTTTCTCCTAGGGATGAAGTGGCTTCCTTATGAGTTGGTCTTGACTCCTACAAAGTATGGATATTTCATTGCTGATGGTGATTTCTGGTGTGGGAGTTCCTTCTGTCTGTGTGTTGCTTGTATTGGTTAATGGATAAAGAACTGCTTTGAGCCTATGGCAGGGAAGAACAGAACTAGGCAGGGAAAGTTAGGCTGTATGCTGGGAGAAAGAAGGGTGGAGGCAGAGAAACGCCATGGAGCAGCTGCCAGAGTCAGACATGCCGAAACTTTGCCGGTAAGCCACTGTCACATGACAATACACAGATTAATGGAGATGGGTTAAATTAATATGTAAGAGTTAGCCAATAAGAAGCTAGAGCTAATAGGCCAAGCAGTGATTTAAATAATACAGTTTCTGTGTGATTATTTCAGGACTAAGCTAGCCGGGTGGCCGGGAACCAACAAGAAGCCTCCCACTACAGATTTCTTCAACTTCGTTTTTGGTTCTTTTGAGACAGGCTTTCACTATGTAGCCCAAGGTGACTGCAATTCAAAATCCTCCTGCACTGGCTCACCTGGTGCTGGAATTCCAGGAGCATGTCACCATGCTTGTCAGGAGAGCAGCTGCTATTGAATGCTAGAAGGTATAGGTATGTGAAAAAGGCATACAGAAACAGTGGTGGAAGCTGACGCGTCTCATAAGAAAGGATTTGTGTGGGGCTTATAGAGTTTAGATTCTTTGAGCATTTTAAAACTTAACATTCACAATGAATTAGAGCATTTTCCCTGATGACTACATTGTAATTTAAAGAATATTTTGAGTACATTAAGCACTGAATATACTACACCTGGTGATAGTTGGTATTTTTTCAACTCAAGTCAAAGTCATCTTGGAAGATGTGACCCTCACTTGAGAAAATGCCTCTATCATATTTACTTGTAGGCGAGTCTGCGCAGGATTTTCTTGGTTGATGATTGATATGGGTGTGGCTGGTGCACTGTGAGCACGTCATGGTTATATAAGAAAGCAAACTGAGGGGGGCTAGAGATATGGCTTGCTGATCTTGCAGAGGACTTGGGTTTCATTCCCAGAACCTATGTGGCAGCTCATAACTGTGAGGAGAGTTGATGCCCTCTTTCTTCTTCTGATGTCTGAAAGCACTAGGTATACACGTGGTGAACATATGTACATACAGGCAAAACACACATAAAATAAAAATAATAAATCTTTTAATAAAGCAAGCAAGCAAGCTGAGCAAGCCATGGACAGCAAGTAAGCAGTGTTCCTTCATAGTCTCTGCTTCAGTTCCTGCCTCCAGGTTTCTGCCTCCAGATTCCTGCCCTGACTTCCCCTTCACAATGCTGTGTCCTGCAAGTTGAAACACACCTTTTTCTTCTTAAGTTGCTTTTAGCCAGTGTTTTAAAACCAAATTAGGACACTTGATTAAAAAGATAAAGCAGATGAGTCATCAGTAATTACAACCTACCTTTTAAGCCCTCTTGCTCCCATCACCCAAGCAGTTGGCTAGTTCTTGACGGATACAAATCAAAGAATAAGCTTCTACTTTAATGGCAGCAGATCTGAGGGATCAGGCCAGTAAAGAGCTGGGCAGGCTTTTATTAATGCACGCTAGCAACAGGAACTGTGCGCATTGACAAAACAAAACCAGGTATCCGAGAGTTTCACCCACTCTACATGCATTCTCTCTGACACTGCTTGTTGTCTAACTCGGATCCTCTGGTTACAGCCCTAGCAAACAGAAGGAAACATGCAGGACAGCTGTGCTCCAGAAGGCACCATGAAATAGCACACACGTTTACAGCTACATCCATCCTAGGAGAAGGGAGGAGTGGCCGGGTTAGGAAAACAGCCTGCAGAGGAAAATGCTGGAGAACGGGTAAGCGCAGGGCTAACTCCGCTAGCTTGTTCGGTGGCCAATAGAGTCTTGATTGAAACATGGGTGGCAGTGTGAAATCTTGAGTCGGCTGAATCGGGAAGCCATTCTGTGTCTTTCACAAGCCCTTGCTTGTGCAGATGCTGATGGAGAGCACCGGACAAGGAGAAAGGTGCTTCGTATAATATATGTACAAAATGTATAACCTAAAAATGTCATTTGATGTCTGAACAGCCCTTAAGATTAGAAAATAAGGTTTTGCACTTTGAAAATGACTGGGGTGAAGCATTATTGGATATGAATGTTTAAAATCAGGTTGAAATATTCCAGGCATTTTGAAAGTTTTGAAATGTCTTTAATTGAAATAGGAATGTGTCACTTCCTCCTCTTCCCTCCTTCCTTCCAGCCCCTCTAGGTATCCTCCCTCCAGTCCCTCCATGCCCCCTTCAAGTTGATAGCATCTTTTCAAATTATTGTTGTATGCATATATATTTATGTGTATGTATGAGCAAATATATAAATACAATCTGCTCAGTCCGT
>JABTXL010005620.1:21291256-21363381 GCA_025134845.1 Neodon shergylaensis | reverse complement strand
GGGGGCAGGAGGGAGGGAGGGAGGGAGGGAGGGAGGGAGGGAGGGAGGGAGGGAGGGAGGTTGATTCAAGCGGGTGACTACATCTCTGGGCTGGAACCCATCTGATGGGGATTTGTATTTTAACCAGTAGAGGGCAGAGTAACATCAGTCACTAGAATGTGTTTGCTCAGAGGCAACTTGCGCGGCTCAGAAACAACAGTTCTAAGTAGGTATCCATGTGTCTTAAGTCCCTCTGACTAATTAACATAAACCCAGATTATATTCATCTTTAATGAGTATAGTTAAGGTCTCAGGCATTTAAATACACCCCACTCTTTAATAGGACGTACGATAAAGTTACGTTTTAAAACGCAAGCTGAAAAAACCTTTTCTTCGAAAGCAATGCTACCTACCAGCTAGTCTAGCTAGAAGAGATCTGAGGTTAAATGCACTGTTTGAAGCTTATCTTTTTAGTAGCCACCTACTCTGGGTTACTACATGTATTCTATTGTTTAAACCAAAAGACAGTTTGTTGTTTACCGAGAAACCAGGCTAGTGTGGGTAGTCAGTGAGTTCGCAGCCTCTATGAAAAGATCTCTGCTTACTGAATTGTGGGGACGCGCGAGTCACAGGTCAGGTGAACACGTGCACAGTCTGTTCTCTGCTTCATGTTTTCCGTCGCTCAACTTGTTTTTCCGCTTTCCCTCCAACAACAAACTATGTTAGTACCATTCTTCCCGCTTTGCTTGTTTTTAAAAATTGAATTCACTAATGCAGATCTTTTGAATTATAATGATTATTTCAGAGTTTTTTTCAGTTTTCAAAGAAAGAGATACCTGCTACATTTTCATTGATTTTTTTTGAAAAATGAATTCTTTGATAATTTGAATTTCTGAAACCATTGTTAGTTCTTTTTTTTTAAAATCTGCCAGAGGCTTATGTTTTTCCTTGGGTCTGCTGGTCACTGAGTTGTCATTGGCCAGGACATGAAGAAGATGCTGATGTCTGTCCTGGTCTGTATCATTAGGAATATAACCAGAAGCAAGTGAGCAGACTCCCCAGGAGGTTATTTTTGTAGCAAGAAAGAAGATTCATATAGTCAGCTTTATTTTATTTTTTTAATTTTTATTGAGCTCTCTACTTCCCATGTAGATTAGATCTATGTAAGTCTCTCTTAGGGTCCTCATGTCTAAGTTCTCTGGGATTGTGATTTGTGGGCTGGCTTTCTTTGCTTTATGTTTAAAAACCACCTATGAGTGAGTACATGTGATAATTGTCTTTCTGGGTCTGGGTTACCTCACTCAAAATGATGTTTTCTAGCTCCATCCATTTTCCTGCAAAATTCAAGATGTTGGTTTTTTTTCTGCTGTGTAGTACTCCATTGTGAAAATGTACCACATTTTCCTTATCCATTCTTCAGCCGAGGGGCATTTAGGTTGTTTCCAGGTTCTGGCTATGACAAACAATGTTGCTATGAACATAGCTGAGCACATGTCCTTGTGGCACGATTGAGCATCCTTTGGATATATACCCAAAAGTGGTATTGCCGGGTCTTGAGGAAGGTTGGTTCCTAATTTTCTGAGAAATCGCCACACTGACATCCAAAGGGGCTGTATCAGCTTGCATTCCCACCAGCAATGCAGAAGTGTTCCCTTTACCCCACAATCTCTCCAGAATAAGTTGTCGTCCGTGTTTTTGGATCTTGGCCATTCTTACAGGTGTAAGATGGAATCTCAGAGTTTTTTTTTTTTAATTTGTATTTCTCTGATTCATAGTCAGTTGTAACCTGTGGCAGGATAGTGGAGCAGAGGTGAAGACAGGTGTGCTGCGTAAATCAGCGTCAAGAGTTTCCATTTCCCTCCTTGACTTTAAAAAGATTTATTTTTAGATGTGTATTGTGCATGTCTGTATGCATATACATCATGTTCTTGATGCCTCTGGAGGCCAGAAGAGGCTATAGAATCCATGGAACTGAAGTTACAGAGGGCTGTTAATTGTCATGTGAGTGCTGGGAACTGACTTCAGTTCCTTTGCACAAGCAGCAAGGGAGCTAACTAACTACTAAGTAATCTCTCCAGCCCGGGTTCCCATTGTTCATGTGTTCTTCTACAGCAGCTCTCCAGCCCATGTTTTCATTGTTCTTGTGTTCTCTCATAGCTATGGTTTCTCTATTACTATCACTTTAGAATTACCTGGAAAAAATAAAGGTCTTTTTTTAAAAAAAAAAAAAACACACAAAACCACTGATGCCCAGACTTCTACTTTATTGCCTTAAAATTAAAATATATTCTTTAATGACATCCATTGAATAGTTAAAATGAGAATTATATCAGAAAAGAGCTTGTCACTTAAATATGGTTTTTGACAGTAAAATATTAGAAAGCCATACAATTTGGCCTTTTGAATTAGTGTAAGACAGACTCCTGGAGAACGTTGAAATAAAATAGAACAAAGCAAGCTCACCGCAGCAGGGAAATTGTGGCTGTGCATCTCTAATCCAGAGGCATGTTAACACAAGTATCCCCTCTTCACACAATTCAAGAATAGCTCGAACAACGACTATAATTTGGTTAAGACATTTGCGATCCAAACAGAGAGCAGTATGAGGTTCTGCACAGCAACACTCGGCAACAGAAAAAAAATCATTTTACTCTCAGGGGATGTGAGAGATGAGGTAAAATGAAGGGTCACAATGTTGACATGGGAGCATTCTAGAACATTCCTTGGGACAGAGTAAGAAAGGAGCATCTCTTTCCCGGTGAGTGCAAAGGCTCGCCCTAGCCACACAGGAAATGCTAATCACCATCTGGCAAAGTTGATATGTTCCTTAAAGTCTTATGACAAAAATGCTCATGGATACCTCGGTCCTAAGATTTAAGAATTTCTGTCCTTGTCTCTTTGGTTGTTGAGTCTAGCCTTGAAGAGCTGAGCCAACTGGCCAGTGCAAGAAAGATGACAGCCTTCCTTACACTAGTGCATTCCTAGCTACATTCTAAAACTTAACCACAGGCAAGGGTAGATTCCTTTCCATCAAAGAAGTTCTCTCACATACACCCCAACCCTATCAAAGAAGCTTCCTTTTTTTTTACAACAGAAGAAAACCATCACAGAAAGTCACAATTAATCAAAATGCAAAGAACCAACCAAGGGGTTCCCAGTCCAGTTGATACATGTATAACAGAAACCCCCCACTGAAGGCTCAGGGAACATTGCAGAAGAGGGGACAGAAAGATTCTAAGTGTCAGAGGACCAAGAAGTCTGCTGTGAGATTGTGCCTTGTAGTTAGGACAGGGAAGCTACACTGGGAAATCTCAACAACATGGCTGCCTGAACCAGACCTGAACAATGACAACACCAGTTGGCATGGCATCCTAGATGGGGGAAATCTGCTTTATAAGCAATTAGCAACTGCTAGTAGTGGCAGAATTAGTCTTTCCTGGGAAAGAGCCCTTTAATTGGTTCCCTAATATAATATTGAATGGGTGTGTGTGTGTGTGTGTGTGTGTGTGTGTGTGTAACAACAATGGCTGGAAAAGAGGAAGTTAGGAATGGAAAATGAAGGCATGCATGGGAGGGCTAGGAGAAAGAAGGGGGAAATGATGTAACTATATTTTAACTAAGTTAAAAAAAGAATTTCTCTCCTTGATGCTCATTAGTAAGTTTTTTCATTTTGTCTTTTCAGTGTTCATGTGCTCATACAGTAGTTTTAAAATAATAAATTATTTAATGAAAGCAACGAAGGGTAAGTGAATGAAGGAAAATGCATAGAAGGTCTATTATAGCCATTCTGCATTCAGCCAGGTGCAATAGTTAAATGGTTTGGTGGCACAAGCTGTAACTCAGCTGTTCCAAATCTCAAATTCAAAGCCTTGCCTGAATTGCGGAGTGCGTGCAAGGTAGTGAGTTGTCATCTCAAAATGTGTACCCTGAAAACAGAAAGGAAAAAAAGGGCAAGGCACATAGAGTGCTTGAGTGAGGTCCTGGATTCAACCACAATATTGAAGAACTCATAGAAAGGCTGTCACAGATGAGGAGGAATGTCCGAGAGAGCAACATCAGAGATTAGGGAGAAAAAAATGTGGAAAGCTTATCAATGTAAGGGCGGGATCACTGCCTAACTCCTGAAAATACTCTACAAATTCACGAATGTGCCCTACCTGTCTGGGCATCCAACAGTGGGTCACCCTACTGTCTCAGCACCCAACAGTGGGTGACCCTACTGTCTCAGCACCCAACAGTGGGCCACCTTAACTGTCTTGGCACCTAATGGTGGGCCACCCTACTGTCTCAGCACCCAACAGTAGGCCACCCTACTGTCTCAGCACCCAACAGTGGGCCACCCTACTGTCTAGGCACCTAACAGTGGGCCACCCTACTGTCTCAGCACCCAACAGTGGGTGACCCTACTGTCTCAGCACCCAACAGTGGGCCACCCTACTGTCTAGGCACTCAATAGTGGGCCACCCTACTGTCTTGGCACCCAACAGCAAGCCATAAAATCAGTTTACCTTCTACGTTCCAAAGTGTTGGCTTTTGTCATCATTGTCCTATTTCCACAGTGCACAAGGCCACATCCACCGTTGTGAAGAGGACTGTGTAGGATGTAAATATTCTGGACCCTGCCCTCGAAGGGATTACTGGAAAACCCTTGAGAGCAGCCCGGCAGGTCAGTGTGTGTGTGCTTGTGGTTTCCCACAGGTGCAGGTGTTTGACTCCTTGCTCCCCAGCTGGTGGAGCTGTTTGGGAAAGCTGAAAAAAGTAGGACACAGAATGTCATAGACAGTTTGAATCACTGAGATTGGGTGCTGAAGTTTGCTAGCTTGACCCAATTTCTGTCTGCTCTCTGCTTCTTGACTGTGAGCTCACATGCCCGCCGCCCTGCTATGCCCACTGCGCTGGGCTGTGACCCCTTGAACCGAGAGCCAAGGAAGCCCTTCCTCCCTTAAGTTGCTTCTTGTTAGCTACCTGGCCATGGCAATGAGAGGAATAAAGGGGTGCCTACATGAGGGACAGGGAGAAGCAGGACTATCTGGTCACATGAACATACATGATATGGGTCAGAACCACTGCTCTGTGGTCACTAATCCCATTTTCCTTTTGGACACAGCTACATACTTCTCTTTGTAATTTGTGGAAGCCATTATTTTCCCTTTCCCATTAGCGGCATCATAGAATATTTTAAAGAAAAAAAAAATGGGAAAGATTGAGCCGTTTGATTGACTCACCCAGCGTCACTCACAGCCTAAATACAGAGCAATTGCTCAGAGAAATTCAGATAGCATTTTTTTTTTCAGTAGAGATAGAATTTCAGGCTGTGCCCTCCATATCCAGGGCCATAGTTACACTTCAGAGTCATCCCCACCTCCATAAAAGAGGTGGGCAGTCCCCCCCAACTCCATTTCCCTCTCTTTTACTGAATGCTGTTCAGAACCAGAGATGGTTTTACTCTAACTGCACCCCTGCCCCCAGATGGTTTCTCTGTGTAACCCTGGCCATCTGGAGCTCACTCCGTAGACCATGTTGGCCTTCTCTGTCTCTGCCTCCCGAGCTCTGGGATTAAAGGTGTGCTCCACCATTGCCTGGCTTACTCCACGCTCTTGTGCGATAGCAGCCATGGCTGTTCCCACTCCTCACCTTTCACAGAGCATCCCGTTTCTCAGCTTTGAGGAAAGGTGTGGGAACCCATGTGTGTCTCTGTTTCCACCTGGAGTCATTTCTGACTTAGGCCATTTGAGTTCAAGCTTGCTTGCTCTGCCTTTTCCAATAACCTTGAGGGCTATGAGAGACTTTTGATTTAGTCCATGAGGAAAGAACACTCTGTCTAGTAGACAGTGTACTGCTGACGACAAACCTCGGGAACATCAAGACAGAAAGTGAGGCTGCTCCAGAGCAGCGAGCGCATGTTAGAGAGGAGGCTGCTCACCCAAGGACAGGAATGGTCTTGTGGTTAGATATTGACTGTCTGCGCCGTGCTTTCTTCTGCCTTTGTATATAAGCACTTTCTGGAATCAACTGGGGCTGTTTGGCTGCTTCGGCATGACCCGACAGACCTCCCAATTCTATCCTGTCTTCTGTTTCTTCTGACTTTTCTTTGGCCTCGAGGATCCCTATCTAGGAACCCTAGCTGACTTTGTAGGAGCTGGCTCCTGCAGAAAGGGGTGTCTAGAGGAGGGGAAATGTCTTTTTTTTTAGTTTGGGATTTAGAGGGCATGACAAAGCTAGAAGAGAAGTATTATTACAAGTGATTATTTTGCAGCAGTATCGCAGTAGAACAGCTTTTTTGAGCCACAAGTCGGGGTACCTTGGAATGGGCCTCCTGCTGTGGCTTCTGCTAGCTCTGGGAATCGCTGTCTTACTTCAAGCATGTTACTTCATCTTGGAAGTCCTGGTTCCACCTGAGAAAAACAGATAATAGCAGAAAATACCTTGCAAGTTGGTTTGGAGAGATGAATAATTGCTAGACGATAGATTTGGTTCTGAAAACTTCCTGGTTTGAAGGAGAAAAACAAGAGCAAAAAAGCTTTCCAGACCAGGAGAAGCAAAACGACCTGCATTTTCAGTCAAGTGTGGTAAATACATCTTCCCTGACTCCACTACCTCTGTATGAACTTAAAGGTAAACAGATCCTATCCTGGGCCTCACAGCGAAGTCAGCAAAGACTTTTTCCTGACAGCTAGCTCCTGTGTTTGCGGTTGCTGGAAAGATTGCTTGACTGTGGGGACTCCTTCACATCCAGAAGCCCAGTCAGCTTCTCCCCGTTCATTTCAAGCCAAATCTAGAAGCATCCACCAACAGATGCTTGCAGTGTTTAGACTAAACTGTGACGGTCTGGTTCTCCAGCAAGCGTCTGAACTCAGTAGTAACTTCCATGGCAGATTATGCAATGATTGCGAAGTAGAAGTAGCTATGGGGCTTGTGTCCTTGGCCTTGCTGCTTGTATCCAGATAACTTTGCAAAGAGACCAAGTCGCGGTGGACTTCAGACAGCTTGCTCCACATTGCTTTGTGAGGACTTCTTAAGAGAGGTAATCACATCACCACCAGACCCTTCCTGAAGCGGAAACCCCTCCCTGCGGCATGTTCAGCTTCCTCCCAGCCACTGCCAGGCAAGAGCAGGCTGCTTGAGTCCTGTTGCCTCTGGCCTTCAGCCTGCACCTTCGTTGAGCAGCAAGGCTCGCTCTTTCACCGATATTTCTGAGAATCCTAACTAGCTAGATACATTTAATTTGATTCAAAATTACCACTTAGAAACAAGAGTGAAAACTCTCCTTCCCTAGTCTGTGCCCCCAAATCTGCCTCCCCTTTCTTCACAGAGCACCAATTTATCGCTGTAATTTGTTTTTCATGTGTTCTTTAGTTTTTCACACACAGACAGCAAGAGCAAATATTAAAGTTATTTCATGGTTTTGCCCAAATATACTACTTATAAATATTTTCCTATATTTTTTGTTTTATGTGTTTATGTATGGGAAGCATTCTCTTCAACAAAAACATTTTTCCTTGTGAGAATATGGCCTGTGCCAACTTCTGCTGATCTGGCAAATTATAAGAGCATTTGCCAATCCATCTACAGTGACTGCTGTACAGGAAAATTGTCCTGCTTTCTCAGCAGTCTGTGAGTCTGTGCATTTTTCTTAATTAAACCTTGAGGTGTTACCTAATAGGATAAAGTGGCATGCTATTTAGTTGTAATCTGCATTGTTATTATTATAATGAGTGAGATTAAATCTGCTTTCATTCCTCTGAAAATTGTTCATGCCTTTTGGCCATATTTCTATTAGTCTCTTGTAACAGAAATATTTAGTATTTGGTCTTAGTTTCAACTCTTACTCATTACCTCTAACAATTTCTGGTAAACAAGGCATTCGCTGGAATTGTTAAGGAATGCTCATTACATTAAAGTCATACTTCATCATTTCTAGCTACAGGATTCTGTGAAAATGTCACCGCTTGAAGAAGCAATTATGTAATTTTAATGAATCAATTTTAATTCTCAAATAATTAAAAACTGGTAGAGAACATGACACGGCATGGCAAGATGAAAATAACTGTAGCCAACTCATGCAATCTTAAGACACAGTTAAAGACACTCAGAAGCAACACAAGGCAGCCATCGTACACCAAAAAGAAGCAGTAATGTTCATCTATCTCCTCGCACTCTGCCACCAACCTATGCGTTTAAAATCCACTGTTGACTCTCGCTTCACAGTGTTCAAGGGTCTGGTTCTTGTTTGCTCAGCCATCCTGTGAGCCTGAGCACAAATAACATACAGCGGTTGGCTTCTACCTGGACAATGACCCCGGCACAGCTGTTGGACCTCTGCTTTTCCAGGTAGTCATGGATCCTCCGGAAGTACGCTTTAATCTGTAACCTAAGGTTCTGCACACTCAAGCTACTGCTCTTCTGCTCTGCTTGTAGTCCCGTTAGCGACTCCACGTACTTCAGCTGTTGGTGAAGTGCCGCTAGGACTCTTTCTATATGGTTTTCCTCCCAGGGACCTGGAGAAACATGTGTCCAGTAGAGGTTGAAGATCTGCTGAAGGATCTCGTGCAGAACAGCCAGTGTATGCCCCTTTTGGCCCTGGTGACGGCTCACAGCCTGCTGAGGAAGCTGGAAATTCTTCCTGTGTGCTAGACACTGCAGGACTGATGAGATGGGTAAAGGTTTCAGTAGCTGTAAACTATCCCCGTTCATTCTTGATTGGAAGAGAAGCAGTTTCGGTTCTAGCGAGGAGAGAGTGGAAGAAGCCAAGAGCAGCAGCACCATTTCAGGGAGCTGTAGGTGCATCATGGCGAGGGACAGAAGTGCTGATGGCTGCGCTCACCTGGGGAAACTCCAGCTCCAGGAAATGTTGGTCTTCCATGTCTCCCAGGTTATGGTGGAGGACACTCTTTCTGTTGCCTTTGCTTCCTTGTGTGTCATTGTCTCAAGTTTATGTCTGAGGTTTTCTGGTTCCCATTTCAGGGTTTTTATGGAACACTTCCTTTACTTTCCCCATTGTGTTGGCTCTTTGAGGAAATAAGGGGAGAGCTGGCCCCACTGTATACTTTTCTTGAGACAATTACAGTTGTCCAGTCTGATCCTCTATTGCCCTCATTATTCATTACATACAAGGTTTCACTTCACACAATGCATTTTCTAAATGTTTAGTCAGGCTTAGTAATGTTCTCTTATTGAGAGTAAGCTTTTTTTTTAAAGCAGTATTATTTCGTGGAGTGTTATTTATCAAAGGCTTAGCAGTACTTAGACTACACTCAGAGGTAAACATTAAAACCCACAGCCTGATAACTTTGAAACTTTAAGTAGAATTGTAAATGTGCACAAGTATTTGGGCAGATTGATCTAAAAATATGTATCAACAATCTTGGATTGTTTTGTTTCTCATCCAATCAGTTTAATATCTGATACTGTAGCTTATACAATAAGATAAAAGTACAAATTATCCACGTGGTTATGGTTTCATGATAGCAGCAGAATGTAACAATCTACAAGACCAATATAATGGCCACACATGTGTTGTTTCTCTGTGAACATATGAAACCGGCAAGTAATAAAATATGTGAGAAGAGATGGATACAGTCGTTTGGTCCATTTTCCCTAGGGTAGTTGTGACCATGGTAAACCAATGAGAACATCTCTTCAACAGTAATACCTCTTGAATTACAAATAGTCAATTCCCCATTGCTAAGATCCTCCACGTAGCTCAGTTGTTGGTGTAGCGCAACTAGGACTCTCTATATGGTTTTCCTCCCAAACACCCAGAAGAACATGTATCTGGAAAAGGCTGAAGATCTGCTGAAAGATCTCGTGCAGAACAGCCAGTGCATGTCCCAGAAAGTAAGTCTCCAGCCTACCTTCTTAGTCCCACCCCACACAACAGTTGTACAAAGTGTAGTTGAGGGAACCAGACTCCCGAGGAAGTGAAAGACTCAGTACTCCGTAACACAGGTAGCACTTAAAAGACTCAGGACCTTTAACACAATCTTTAAAAGAAATAAATTCTTAATTTAAAAAAGTATAGCAAAATGCAAATATGGATGTATTTTTGTGTTTCCTGGTTTTGTGACCAAGGAGTAGCTACTTTGAATAAACTGGAAAAAAAAAAAGGACTCAGGACACCATAACACAGGTGTGTTTGCTGATGATGCTCTCTAAAGCATCACCAGGGCTTCTTTAGTGACTATGGTCTACCCAAATTCCTTTCTCTCTCTCTCTCTCTGTCTGTCTCATCTCTCTGTCTTCTGAACCCCTTGCATATTTTGTATCCCCCTTAAAATATCTATCTTATGTGAAGCATTCCATCTACCTATTTTACAACCTTCTCAAATGAAAAGCCTCTTAAGAATATAAAAACAAATGAGTGTCCTTATTACCTATATTACCATAGTAAATGTTAGTAAACATACATTGAGTGAAGTAATGTGTCCTACCATAAAATAATATAGATATTAAATCATTGATTATTTCTCTGAAGGCAATTTTTGGGTGAAACAATAAGTGCTAAAAACAAACACCTGTTAGATAAACATTTGTTGTCTCATTAAATGTCTGGATAATGGAGTTAAGTAGTCTCAACATAAATCTTTAAATCTTTGGAGGGGAAGAATACTAAATGCTAATGAGCTTTGATTTACAAGCAAGGCGTTTACATATAATATTTCGCATTATTACTTTGTAATAATTTATCTGTTCTAACAGATAAAGATTAACTTTTAGCAGTTTATAATTCATTCTAAAATTAACTTGTTTTAGCCTATTTTGTGGCTTGAATGTGACCTGTCTCCCTAGCTGGTGGCACTATTTTGACGGGACTTGGATCCTCAGAGCCTTGGGGTCTATCTGATGTACACAGGCTACCAGGAGCAGGCTCTGAGGGTTATACCCTGGCTCTATTTCCAGCCCCTTCTGTATTTTTAAACTGCCAGGATGTGATGAAGCTGTGCTGCAAGCTCCCCTGCCCCCATGCCTTCCTCACTGCCATGCTTTTCTTGCCACAGTGGATGAGATACACAGAACTGTGAGCAAACAGAAGCCCTTTTCTAGCTAGGTCACAACTGTTCTTGTCACTATGAGAAAAGTAACAAAGTAACACACACATACATATATACACACACACGTACATATATACACAGATATATATATATAATAAAAACAATGTTACACACACATATATAATAAAAACAATGTATGTTGAGTGCCACGTGATATTTTAATACATGTATCGCGAATCAGGGTAAACAAATCTATCTTCTCATTTATTGTGTCTGTATGGCAAAGACATCCTAAACCCTCTTATTCGAGTTTTCAGAAATATCCATTACTGTTCATCGCCACCCTACTCTTTACCACACCAAGCCCCCTGCTCCAGCCTAACTGCAGCTCAGTAGCTGTTTCTAAGTCTCCCTCTAGCCTTACTGCCATCAGCATCCCTAACCACTGTTCTGTTCTTAACTCTCTGAGAGCAGCAATTTTAGCCTCCACATACGAGGTGCTTGGCTCTCTGGACCTGCCGCACGGTCTGCGCTCTATGCTCTAGACCCCAGTTCGCGAGCTTTGGGCAAGGGGCTGGAGGTTGAGAATACACATGCAGAGACAGACCAACACGCAGACCTTTTAACACTGATACCAAAAGCCCCCTTTTTTAGCACCATGTAGGCTTAAATACACTGCAGTCAATGCCCAACAGGTGAAAATCCCATCCTCTGATTCTCTAAGCCAGGCACAGCTCCTAGTAACTTTAATTAGAAGGTTCCAGGAGGGAAGAGCAGCTGAAGGCCAGGACTCATTAGTCCCAACATGGACCTGGTTTATTTCAGATGGCATAACTATCTCCATTTCCATCCACGCTGTTATAAATGGCATACCTTTCTTCTCTCTTTTTTTTAAAAACAAAAAATAATTACCTGTGTTGGGGTGGTTGGTGGGGGGAGATAGGCATGTGTGTGTAGGTGCCTGTGGAGACCAGAAGAGGGCGCTGGATCCCTGAGACTGGAGTTACAGGCAGTTGTGAGCTGCCTGAAATGTGTGCTGAAAACTGATCTTGGGTCCTCTCCAAAAGAAGTGTGTGCTCTTAACCCCGAACCATTTCTTTTGCACCTCCTTCTGTTTTCATAAAGCCAAACCATTTCACAGCACATACACAACATTTCACTGGTGGTGGAGACGCTTGTTTCTCCGTGGCTATTGTAATTCCACAGTAAATATGGGAATGAAGACACTGCCTCAACAGCCTGATTTTATTTTCCTTTCAGCTATACCCAGCAGTGAGGTTATAGAATCACATGAGGGTTCTACTTTCAATGTCTTGAGGAGCCCCTCACTGCTTTCTATTTTCAAACTAATTTATATTCTCACCAACTGTGCTAAAGCCTTTCCTTTCATGCAGATTCCCTTCAATTTACAATAATAATCTAATGTTATGCTGATTTTTAAACATTTGGGGGATTTTCCAGAGAGTTTTGTGTTATTGATTTCTAATTTGAATGTTGTGATTAAAGAATAAATAAATAAAGTTTGAGGTTATTGGTTTTATGCATCAGAGTATGATCTACCTTAGTGGTGTTACTGGTGAAACAATTCTTCTTTTGTAGCTGGGACTGTTCTGTCAATGTCAGAGAAACCACGTTCCTGTGGTTTAAAGTGTTGAGAATTTCCATATTTTCCTGGTGTCGTGTTGTCAAGAAAGAAATCTTAGAGAGTGTGTGTGTGTGTGTGTGTGAGAGAGAGAGAGAGAGAGAGAGAGAGAGAGAGAGAGCCTTTCCTCACAAACATCATGGTATTTCCAGCTGTGATTTTTGATTTGTTTCTCATTCCAATTACATAATGTGTTTAAAACTGAATTATGTATAACACATTTTGGGTTATTATGTAATCTTGATGAGCTGACTAAAATGTTCTTCATCTTGTTCTTATTCTGTAATTACCTTTTTCCTGATGTATATTTATGCTTTGTTTTGATTAATGTTTTCATGACTCTCTTTTCTGTGTTTCACTTGTAAACATCCTGATAGGCTTATATTTGAAGTGATTTTTGTTATGTAGTATATACTGAACTTCATGTTTTGTCTGATCTGACAGCCTTTGATTTTTTATCCTTGTGTTTGTGTGTATTATGTGTGCATGTCTTGTTCAAGTGAAGTTTTCTTATCTTCTCTTTATTTCCTTTATTTTTTCAAAGCAGGGTCTTGCTGTGTATCCTAGTCAGGGCTAGAACATTGCAAAAATCCAAATGGATGCTAATATAAGCACACTATATCTAGACAAAAATAAATGCAGATTTTTAATATTACAAAAATATTCCTTCACATGCAACTGTTTCAAATGCCAACCTAATAAGTTATCTCTCAGAATGTCTAATTGTTACATAGATACAGCAGGGAATATACACTTGCTTGGTATAATTGAGGAAATATACTTGATTGTGTAAGAATCCATTGTTTTCCACTTAGTACATTCAAGGCCTTTGTGTGTTTCTTCTGAAGCTCAAGTTTCTCTTACTTGAAAGTGCTGTTTTCTACATGATATCAGGCATGGTAGTGGCTTGGGAGGGCTCCACTGGCAGCGGAGGAAGTCACTATTGAACAGGCGTGTTTAGAGAACTCAGACCATGTATGGGTATGTATGGGTACTGGGCACCTGCTATACATAGGCAGCATGGGTGCTAGGTGAAGAAGATGAGCAGGGGCACATGTGCACATATGCTTGCATGTAGTTAAATGTGTGTGCGTAGAGGATCATGTGTGACATTCAGGGCCTTGAGAATGGACTTACCCAGTTGCTCCATGTAAGGACTCTGTTAGGAGAAATTGCTACACATTTACAAACTGCACCAAGAAAAGAACAATAGTGAGGATGCAGAAAAGGGAGGGTGATGTTAAACATTACTGAGTATGACAAAGATCTTTAATAAAAGTACAGAATTAATGATGGTAGTCTGTCTTTAGCTAGCATAACTTTTTATATGTCCTTAAATTAATTTATTGGAAGCTGGAGAGATTACTCAGCAGTTAAGAGCACTGCCTGCTCTTCCGAAGGTTCTGAGTTCAATTCCCAGTAACCACATGGTGGTTTACAACCATCTGTAATGAGATCTGAGGCCCTTTTGAGGAAGAGACCTGGTCAGTCGTCTTCATCAACTTAGACTATGAAACCCAATATGGACAAGTTCAACAAAATCACCATATACTGGCTGCCTATGCATGCTTCAGCATTGCCAGGGCATAAATTTCTTTCTAGAAATTTAAATTAATTTATTATATGTAGTAGGAGTCCTCTTGTGTATTCCCGATTCCCCAGACTCCTGAAATAACCACACAGAAACTATATTATTTGCAATACTGTTTGGCCAATAGCTTAAGTGTATTTCTGTCTAACTCTTATATCCTGAACTAACCCATCTCCATAAATGTGTGTATCACCATGTGGTTGTGGCTTACTGGCAAAGTTTCGGCATGTCTGTCTCTGGTAGCTCCATGGCTTCTCACTGACTCTGCCTTCTTTCTCCCAGCATTCAGTTAGTTTTCCCCGCCTAACTAAGTTCTTCCTTGCTATAGGCCAAAGCAATTTTGTTATTCATTAACCAATAAAAGCAACACTTAGACAGAAGGACCTCCCATACCGTTTCCCCTTTTCTGTATAAATGAAAAAGGAACACTTTAATTTAAAAATAATAAAATTACATATAACAAATCATGTATTAAGTAAGATTTACAGTTACAATATTTATATCTACTTTATCTTTTCTCATAACTAAGGAAAACTATAATTACAACTATCTATTCTTCAACTCCATCGAAGACCCCAGAAGGATAAAATATTATCTAAGTTAACAGGAAGTACATTGTAAGCAACTTCCAAAACTTTAGAATTGACACAGATATCTCATTGCCTGGACAGTCACCCAAAGTTCTTCTGTAACATTGGGGCACCCATCTTTAGGCCACAGGCCCGTAGTATCCAGCAGACTTTTCCATGAAGCAGGAAATTTCTAAGACAGTTCCACCTATATTGGCAGTTTGTCAGTCACTTTCTTCTGTATACTGCAGAATGTCTGGCAGACTCTTTCATGAAGTAGGAACCCTAAAGGATCGTCTCATTTTTAGGCAAGTGTAGCGAGCAGCATAGAGCCACACCTGATGGAGATGTATAATCAACTCCTATGGCTAAAGTCTGACCTATGCTATGATCACACAATGATTATCGGCTGCCTGCATATATGTGAACCTATGGGCAGTTCCAACCTGGCAGTTCGGGGTTGGCAGCCCATGCCTACTTAAGGGCTGGGAGAAGTTTTCCCGGAGAGAGAGAGGAGAGAGAGGAGAGAGAGAGAAAGAGAAGGAGAAGGAGAAGGAGATAGATTACTGTGAATAAAGTCCTGAAAACTGCTGCAAGAAGAGCTCCGGGTGTTGCGTTTTTCCTTGCTGGTCGAGGGTGGACACGACAGGCAAGTTCAGCAGTCATTTTTTTGTGGGTTCTGCATGTCCAGTTCATACAACATAACATCAAAAAGTTCGAGAAAGAACAGTTTTTTGTTTTTGCCCAAAGGGCTAGCAAACTCCATAAGGAGCCTCTTTAATGCCCATCTTCCTCTTGAAGTTATTGGTGCTGCCAGGAGGAGATGTGTCTCATTGTCATGAAAAACAATTTAAATGTCATATTCTGAAGGTCTCTTAAAGATTTGAAGAATACCTATCTAACTGAAATATATCTCTATATATCTAGAATACCTAACTAACATGACTATAAGCTTGACTATTATAGATGTTTATCTACTAACCTGTATTTCTTAATTATACATTATGGTTTTAAATGAGCAACATAAACACAATACCTTAATCAAGAGTTGAAATATACAAATAACAAAATTTATCTTAAATTTATATCAATAAACCAAGATCTAGACCAATGCAAATCTCTATAGCAATTATAGAATTATATTTATATTTCACTTCTATATTTCCATGAGTTTCCTTTTACTGAAAAGTATACTTATTTTTATTAAAATTCTAATATGCTCTGTGTTTAAAATATAAGAAAAATAGTACTGATTAGTGAAGAAGACATTTAAACTCAGCCAAAAGATGGTGGCATAGCTAAGTTACCTGGAGCCTAATGTCTGCTCCTCAATGGGCAAGTAAAATAACGAGGTTTTAGCATCGTCTACGAAACTGGGTGACGCCATGTAATCAATACATTAACACACTGCATGAGTTGGTTCCAGAACAATCACTAATCTCTTTGACACATATTAAGATCCTTAGTAGTTAACACTTTGATTTCTGTCCTGAACAACACTACAGCTATTTGTGTTCTGGCCGTCCATTCACTATCACCTGCTCTCCCTTTGGGAGCTGCTGTGGTTGAACATATCCTGACTTCTTTGCCCATGCTCAGAGCTTGCGTTTCCAACCATATTCATATCTGTGCCACATCTCCTGCCCCCCTCAAAGCTATTTATACCTCACCTTTACTTAGCCTTAGTAATCCTTTCAAGCATGGTCATTTGTGCCAGCAATGTCAATCAGTTCCAGGCCATTTTCTGAGTAAATTCTTGCAAATATTTAACTATTTATCTACTGTAGAATTTCAAAGTGGGAAGTGATCTTAATGACATCTGATCTCTGATGCCCTCTCCCTTTTTCAAAAGTTCAGTCATGCTTTAAAATATTGTGCTGGAGTTGGAGAGGGGCCCACACTGTTGGAGCTCAAAAAGGGGGAGGTAAGAGTCCCTGCAAAGAGATAACCAGTCATGAGACATTAGGGCCTGAGAAGAACAAGACACGTAGGGAGGGATACCTTCAGCACGACCATAGATCATAGATCACAGGTGTCTTGTAATCTTTCAAAGTCATGACAAAGACCCAGAAACCGTCTCCGACTAAAGAGCAAAGGATGTGACGATCAGATATGAACCATTAAGCTGCACAGAACGCCCTGGGACTAGAGAGATAAAAGTAAACACAGAGACTGGTTCTGTATGATCCAGGGTCACTGCCAAGTTCCCAGTTCAGTGATCCATCATAGCTGTATATGGGAGAATGGCCTTATGGCAACACATACATGGTAGTATCGAAACATTGCCTCCAGTGTGCTCACTGAAGTGGTTTTGAAAAGAATGTTCTTTCTGCTGTATGTTAAGATTTTGTAGTCATTTCAAAATTGAAAACAGTGTATGTGTATTACTTTTAAGCTAAGTAATGGCTATTGGAGATGTGACCACTGAGGTCAAATAGGCTACAGTATCTTTTTCTCCTACACTGCTTATCATCCTCACCTTTCAGTAGTTTTAATTTAGGCCAAGAATGGCAAACACAGAGTGAAGATGAAGATGAAGGCCACCACTCTTCATTAAAAGTATAACATGATGTATGAATGTGTCAGCTATAACGTGTGACAAGTGAGGTTTGAATCTCATCGATTTCACTTGCTTGCATGCAGTCTTGGGCAAGCTGGTCACTTGCCTGTGTTTTATTGCATCAGTGTTAGCATAAGGACGATGGTGTTATCTCATGGAATGATTATGAAATCTAAGACAACCCAGTTGATATTCGAGTATAGTGTCGTGCATGGCCCATGCTTAATTAATGCTATTATGTTATTCATGCTAGCCATGACTTTATTGATGGAGTATAGCAGTCTTCTCACTGAGCTATGAATTCGTTTTTACATATTCTGCATCATCCCCCTATTAATCAGCCACAGATAGAATTAAGATGAAGTCTATTTATTTCAGTTCTTTCAGTAAATATCGTTCAAAAGAAACAAGGACCAGAACTAGAAAGCATAAACCTGTACTGTTCCCCATGATTTTAAACCATGCAACAAACTTTCGCTGATTAGGTACTATGTTCTTGGCTCAGTTCCAGGTCTTTTCAGTGAGCCAGGCATGGGGCTCTCTAAATGGAATCTGATTAGATGATAGTGGACAGAGGGTGGAAACAGTAAAGCATAGGCAAATTATATAGCATATTAAAAATTAAAATATTCCAAGATAGTTGGGAGCACCTTTACTCTCCAAATTCACGAGCACCTGGCTGTGAAACTCCCACACATAGAACGCTAAGGAAAATTAGCCTATGAGGAGCACTGGGAAGCAGGATTACTCGTGGAAAGCCAGATACTAAGACTGGAGGGATCAGAAGTGCTTGAAGATGTTTTAGAGTTAATGGCATGGACATTATTAGTGATGCTGATGAATAGAATTTTCCAGAATATTAAGGGTAGAAGTCACATTTCAATGTTTACAGAAAGAAATGGAAAAAGACAGGCTATGTAAACAAAACTTTGATCACCACACAGAGGAAAAAATTAAATGGGAGCAGGAGTGGAAACCTTTGATTTCTCTTATAAAAATTATTTATCTTGATTTTATGTATATTGGCATTTTGCCTGCATGGATGTCTGTGTGGGGATGCTGGATCCCCTGGAACTGGAATTACAGACAGCTGTGAGCTGCCATGTGGGTGCTGGGAATTGAGTCCAGGTCCTTTTGAAAAGCAGCCAGTGTTCTAACCGCTGAGCAATCTCTCAAGGCTTGATCTTCATTTTTTATAGTGATCAAAATTCTGTCTGAAGAAAGAAACACAATGTTGGTGAGATTATTTGCTTCCTAACACACATACTTTGAAGTAAAAATATGATAATCATAGTCAAAATTGAGAATATATTACCTTCTAGACATTAGAATATATTACTAATAGAATATATTAGTATTAGACACTTCTCAAAGAGCTTTATGCCTCTGGCATCTGTCACTTCTTTTATTTTCCTTACAGTCATTAGAATTCTTTGGTTGAATACAATAAAACAATACAGACTCGATTAACATATCTGAGTTATATTGGAAGTAGCCCAGATATCAAGGAAAATATTTATTCAACAGATATTCCACTCTGGAAAAATTAAAAGAGCCAAGTTTTTAAAAGACAACTGTTAAAAGATGTAAATACTCAATGATATAGGCAAACATGTCCACTCTGGTCTGAGCACACATCATCATATGGCCAGGAGTGAAATAGGAAGCTGCACAGAGAAAGAGGAAGACGGTGTGGAATGAGGTAGAGGAAAAGAGAGGTATGAGACCCTGGGCACTGCTTAAGATGGATTCTCAGTGGATCAAAAATAAATAAATAAATAAATAAATAAATAAATAAATAAATAAATAAACAGTAACTGTCTGCATGCTTTCAATCACCAGCTGCATCCAGTGTTTAATGATGATTGTCTTCTATTTCATAGTCGACAATTCATCTTGACTGAACAAATGAACTAACACTTAATACTTATGCAAGAATAAAGCGATGATAAGTTTTTATTTATGTCATCCACACAACCACCCTGTGAACTACGACTGTTACCCTATGCACAAATATAGAAATTCAGAGGCAAGCATAATAAATCCAAATACTGTGTGCATTACTAACAGAATACATATGTTATTTCTAAATCTTATGATGTTATTGGAAGATAGACCTTATGAGAATATGATTGCTTTTAAAAATGAAAATGTAAACACACATGCACGCCCGCGCGCACACACACACTGATTAGAAAAGCTAAATAGTGGTTTCAAAGAGCCAGCTGGTTCTTCTATCTCATTCTGGGCATGAGGAACAAACAGGGTCAAAAATTATACTCCCACTCTAAACAAAGGGAGACCTAGAGAAAATATAGGACAGGTCTATTTTCAGCTATTGGATAGTAGCCAGGGTAAGACAGGGATCCTGAGAGGTGGAAGCCAGCGAGGCTCTCTGCCTAGGGAAGGTTCTCAGCTGTGGTGCCAGGAGGAGAAACATCCCTCCACAGAGTGAAGGAGTCTGGGAGGTGAAACATCTAGACTTGTAAGGCAGACTACCCGATGAGAGGGAGCAACAAGGAGAGTTCCCAACACCTCCCTCAGTGCCTCCCTGGTTCTCCGGAGGAGAGTAATGTGGTAATGCCTCAGGGAAGAAACACAGAGCACAGCAAATGGAACCTTCAAAGAAAAAAAAAAATCTAGGGGAACTTTAAGATAAACACAGTCAGTTTTGAGTTTTCTCAAATTCCCACAGCCACAGGGAAGAAATCTTGCTGATTACAGAGAGAATTATGTAAAGATTCCTTAAACATGTTAAATGCGAGAGTAAACCCTAAAATAAAGTCTACTCTAACACCGTCCTAACAGGGCTTGAGACCAATACAGGGACACACAGCTAATATAGCTGCCTACCCTAAAATAAAGTCTACTCTAACACTGTCCTAACAGGGCTTGAGACCAGTACTTTACAGAACCAGGGACACACAGCGAATACAGCTGCCTACTAGCACAAGAGCCAGCATTTTATTACAACATAAAGTCTAGCACACGAAACATCAAGCTATAGTTTATTAAATGCCTGGCATAATAAAGACTACTGAGCTGTGATAAAAATAAAATGTGACCTGTAATCAGAAGAGTTACTTAATAGAGCATGAGCTAGAAATGATGAATTTATCAGACTGCAATGTCAAAATGGCTTTCTTTTGGGCTATTTTGCCTTTTTAAAATTTTATTCTTTTAAAAAAGAAAACTATCTTTTTTTCATTACACATACCAATTCAAGTTCCCACTTCCTCCTCTCCTCCCACTCCTTCCACATACCCCCCACCCCACCCCTATCCACTCCTCAGAGAGGGTTAGACACATTGCTTTGGGGGAAGGTCGAAGGGCCTCCCTACTATACCTAGGCTAAGTAAGGTATCCATCCAAAGAGTATAGGTTCCCAAAAAGGCAGTACATACAGTAGGGATAAATCCTGGTGCCATTGCCAGTGGCCCCTCAGTCTGCCCCAGCCATACAACTGTCAACCACATTCAGAGGGACTAGTTTGATCCTATACTTGTTCCTTCCCAGTCCAGTTGGTGTTGGTGAGCTCCCATTAGCTCAGGTAAGCTGTTTCAGTGGGTGAACCCCTCATGGTCTTGACCTCTTTACTCATATTCTCATTCCTCCCACCTTCAACTGGACTTTGGGAGCTCAGTCCAGTGCTTTGAAGTGGGTCTCTGCCCTGTTTCCCTCAGTTGCTGGATAAAGGTTCTATGGTGATATTTAAGATATTCATCAGTCTGACTACAGGTCAAGGCCAGTTCAGGCACCCTCTCCTCTATTGCTTAGGGTCTTAGCTGGGGTCATCCTTGTGGATTCCTGGAAATTTTCTCTAGAGCCAGGTTTCTTGCTAACCCCATAATGACTCTCTCAATCAAAATATCTCTTTCCTTGCCCTCATCTTTGTCCTTCTTCCATCTTAACTATCCCTTTCCCTCAAGTTCTCCTTGCTCCTCTCCTTCTCCTCTCTTCTTCCCCTTCCACCCTCCCTTCTACAAATGTTCTCCAGATGTTCAAGGATGGACAAAAAAATTAAGTATAGGCACAATGAAAAGAGGAATGGAAACTAACTGATCAGAACCAAAGTGAGGGGTTTAAGAGGTGGCTCAGTGGTTAAGAGCACTTGCTGCTCTTGCAGAGGACCTGGGTTAGTTCCCCAACACCCTCAGAGCAGCTGACAATCATCTGTAACTCCAGTTCCAGGGCATCTGATGCCCCTTTTCTGACCTCCAAGGGCAAGTGGAACACATATATACATATAGGCAAAACACTAATACATGTAAAAATAAAACATAAAACAAAACTTTAACAAAGAACCAAGGAGAAACTTTAAGATTTGGAAAATGGAATATCTGAACATGTTGCTAGATAGGATTAATAGCCAAACTCAGCAGAGACAATGGGACCACAGGTAGAATGGAAATCCATGAACTCTAAAGTCTTTTGTTTTTCCACAGTGCTTCATACTTTATAGGGTTATTTAAAACTCTACAGCTGGGGCTAGAGAGATCGCTCAGTGGTTAAGAGCATTGCCTGCTCTTCCAAAGGTCCTGAGTTCAATTCCTGGCAACCACATGGTGGCTCACAACCATCTGTAATGAGATCTGGTGCCCTCTTCTGGTCTGCAGACATACACACAGATAGAATATTGTATACATAATAAATAAATAAATATTTAAAAATAAATAAATAAAACTCTACAGCTACCAACAAAGTACTCATTCAGCCAGTCAGAGGGGCTAGGAGTAGAGGGGCATATATAAACCAATAAAGGGAAAAATGATTTTAAACTCAAAACACCTAAGTGAATATGCACAAATCTAGACAAACCAAAAGGAATAGAAAGGACCACCTCACACCCAGTGTGATAATAGAGCGCACAGGGAAGAAAGTGCTGTTGTTCCATTTGGTAATATGGCCATTAATCTTTCTTAATAGCCTACGGGAGGAAAGCCAGAAACTATCAAATAGGAATCAAGGAAGCAAGTGTGTATCTTCGAAGAGAAAGCCCCAGTAGGCTTAGGGAGAAGTTGTAGTGCCTTCTGAAGGAAGCGGGTGGTTCTAGCTGCCAGGAGGGGTTCTGGTCTAAGTATCAGGGCACATCGTTATAAAGCCAGCAGACTTGATGACCCAAGGAAGGTATGCACAGATGAGTACACTCTTCTCACATAAGGAGGTTGGCAGGCATTCTAGGTGGGAGTCATGTAGAGTATGTCAGTTACCTGAGGAAAAACAGACAGGCAACTTTACACTGGGATGGATACTTTTATTTTCTTTTGAAACATAAGGATACTTCAGAAAGTTCTTGGCTTTTACAGAGACACAGAATGCATGAAATCCACTCAGACATTTGGAAATTTCATACACTTT
This sequence comes from Neodon shergylaensis, assembly GCA_025134845.1. Taxonomy (NCBI): domain Eukaryota; kingdom Metazoa; phylum Chordata; class Mammalia; order Rodentia; family Cricetidae; genus Neodon; species Neodon shergylaensis. Next base: position 21,340,691 of record JABTXL010005620.1, on the reverse strand, counting down.
AGTAGGCTTTGTTTTGAAAAAAAAAAAAAGCAAAAAACATTCTTATAATGATTTTCTAGAATAAACACAAGGAGATACATTGCCAAATATTGGTAATTTAATGCTTACCCCCACCCTGTGGAGCCCCTTCCTCCTGTACCCCTTCCTCCTCATTTTGGGGGGAACTAAATAAATTTCCCACCAGCCTCTGATACTTTTTTTTGTGTCACTTCTTCCTTTCCTGAAAAAGAAAAAAAAAAGACATTTGAAGGATTAAGAGAGACAACCACAGAGAAATTGCTGGAACCTCTGAGCACTTCGTCACATCTGGGATTCATTAATGTGAGCTTTGAGAAAGAACTCAGTTGTCTTCATTTGTTAGTAGAACAAAAGACCAAAAAAAAAAAACCAACCCAGAGCAGATTATAAAATATTAAAAAGCCCTGACCTTTGCTCTTTACCTTCTTAACTAGGCTACATTTTTCAAGGTTCTAAGCAATTACCAGGTGACAGTCATCTAAAACCAATACTACATACCTTGTGTAACCACTGGAAATCAGATTGCAAGGCCAGTACCCAACCTGGCCCAGAGATTAATGAGTTTGCTGAACAACGAAGTTTGACTACTTGGTCACACCTTTTTCTTGTCACAATCAGCAGCCAGGATGAAGGCCGACTGGTGTGGAGGCTATGACCTAAAATGGTCAACGAAATGCTGAGATCATGGGTATCTTATCAACAGACCAGATAGGAAGCTGTCCAAATGACCTTTGGATCACCGTCCTAGGAGCCCAAGCTCATGTGAATACCAGGTACTGTGGTGAGCTAACAGAATTGCTGTATCATATACACAAGTTACCCTTCCACACAAACAAAAGCAAATAGAACCAAGGCAAGGTATGGCCACTGAAAAACTTACAAAGAACTTAATAAGGTAGAATGCTAATCTGTAAATGTCTTTGTGACCACTACACATCTGTGCCTGGAGTTTTCAGAGGGAATGGTTGAACATAGTGATTTAAATTCAAGTTCATTTTTTATACTGGGTTTAATTGCATTTATTGACATTGGGCCAACTTATCTTCATGATCAACTTCCTAAGGGCATCCTTGCTTGATACCATCGGTTGGTATCAGATTTACTTTGACTAGCCTAGGAAGTCACGAAACCCAATCTGTGCACGGCTAGTCACATTGAAAGGCAAAAAAAGAGACCGTTCTAAAGACCGCTGTTGAAAGTGGCCCCTCTTGAAATTCAAGAGATGATGGCGTAGAAATGGAAACACACACCCAAAAACAGGCAGTAATTGGGACACAGGTGGAGTAAGCTGGGAAGCTGTGGTGTCTTTGATAAGCATCTTGTATGGTAATAAAGTTCTCCTCTGTGGGGCAAGAATAAAGGTTCTTAACAAAATCTTACACACCGAAACAAATGTCTTCTTTGTCACTGTGACTGTGTAGAGGACACAGGCAGGCCCCATAAAGGAACCATTCATACGCCCTGGGAATATAAATGAGCTGCTTCCTATTCATTGCCCCCATCCTGAAGGTCAGAACAAGATTCAGATCACTCTGAAATAAACCAGCTCCTGGCTGGAGGTGTACTGCTGACTTTCAAGATTGTTTGCTTACAAATGTTCTTCAGGCCTCAGGATTTTCTTTTCCCCTTTGGAATCAGCAGTGCAAATACTGAAGCACGGAGAAGAAAATGGAACCGCCAAAGAAAATAATTTGTAGAACTAGAAGCTGAGCATAGAGGCACACACCTGTTAAACAGCACTTGGAAGGCTGAGACAGGAAGATCTTGAATTGAAGGCCAGCCTCGGATGGACAGTATGTGCACACACACAGACACATGCATGCACATATGCATGCACACACACACGCACAAGCACATATGCATGCACACACACATGCATGCACACACGCACGCACATGCACACATGCACGCACACATGCACAGACATGAAATAAAGAAGTAGAGCAGGAAGAAGTTACCATGCAATGGCTAATATTAAGTACTGAAATAGGAACGATTCACAGGACTTCGTTTTGAAGGTTGTCATGTGGGCTTCTCAGGTGGTGTAATTAACACATTTATGGTCATATCCTTTGGACTTTCACATTACCTTTCCACCTGGCAAAAGAAAGGTGTTTTTTGTATGTGTTGTGGGGGGGGGGGGGGATGTTGGGATAGGCAAGTGTACGTGCATGCACACACATGGAGACTTTATCATAGTTTTTGAGAGACACTACTTGTAGTTCATCAATTAGCTAGACTGCCTTTCCAGAGAGCCCCCCAGGTAGCCTCCTGTTTCTGCTTCCCCAGGGCTGGGATTACAGCTTTCACTGCCAGTTCAGGTTTCTTACATGAGCGCCGGGGATCTGAACATAGGTGCACATGCTTCTGCAGCAGGGATTTTACCAGCTGAGCCATCTTTCAGGCCCCAGGGGTTATTTTTGTTGTTCTTTTCCTCCTCGTCCCTATTTCTTTTCATCTCCTCCCCTCCATCCCTTCCCCTCCCCTCCCCTCCCCTCTCTTCTTCTCTCCTCTCCTTTCCTTTTCCCCTTTGTCTTTTGAGACAGTCTCATTTAGCCCAGGATGGCCCCCATGTAGCTGATGTAGGCCTTAACTAGTTCATCATCTAGCCTCTATCTAAGACTGTAGTCATCCGTTACCACTCCCTTCTCTTCCTTTTAAGGAATACATTGGCAGACCCGTTCATATTTAGAAATCCATACAACCAGAGAGAAAAGACACTTGTGTGTATGGGAGACCAATGGGTGCTAGAAAGGGAGGGGCTGAGATTGTAGCTCAGTGGTAAGATATCTACCTTGCATGTACGATGCATTGGGTTCTATATCCAGTACCGCCAAAGCCGAAGGTGATAGGTACAAAGGAGACTGCAATTTTTGGAGTATAGGATAATCACGTTTTAAAAGAAAGGCAGTGAGAACTATCCTGAGTGCCTGAAACGTTAGATGGCTTGCCATTTTGTTGGTCAGATGGTGCATCATTAAAATCATTGGTTCAGATTCAGTGGAGCAAAGCTTTTATAAGCCGAACCTAAGTGCTTTTTCTGCTGACATTAACTAATGGGATTTTCCTACATCGTATACAAATAAGCTAATGGAAAGAGCTGTCTATGCTGTGAGCATTCCCCAGCATAAAATTGTCTCAGGCCACTGGTGTGAACAATGGCGTGTAAATCTTGGCTTCTTGAGGTGATATCTGATTTGTGTAAAACATACAATTAAGTGTGTCACAGTAATAATTCATGATGTCAGCTTACAGTGCCATGACCGCTGGATGTATTCGTTCCCTTAAAGAAGCCAGAAGACAACAGATGAGGAAATTGATTTATTGGCCAGAGTGCGACATAGGGCTCCGCAAGAAAAAGCAAGGTATCCAGGCTTGCTTCTCCACTTGGGACTTAAACTGAGGGCCACTGGATGTCATCCGTGGAGTTAAAGAGCGTCGTGTTTTTGGTATTCTTTTCTTTCTCTTATATTTATGTATTATAGCATCGTCACTATTATATTTCCTATTGAATGGCAGAGGCATGGTATGTGGGGTTGTGCAGCCTTTATGTGGGCGTGTGTATGTCATGACACACATGTGGAAGTCAGAGGACAACTGGCTTTCTCCATCCACCTTCATGTGGGTTCCAAGAATCAAACCTGGGTTGCCAAGACTGCTTGGTTGAGCCATCTTCCTGTTTAAGCATGAAGATCTAGCTTTAGTTTGTAATACACAATTAATTTTGACACTTTTTAATTTATTTAACTTCTTAAAAATTTTACAGACCAACCCAAGTTTCCCCCTAACCCACCCACATTTACTTCTTGGAGTAGGGAAAGGCCTCCTTTGACCTCAGAGGGGGAATCTGGTATATCAAATTGAGGCAGGACCAAGCTCCTCTCCCCTGTATCAAGGCTGAACAAGGTATCCCACCATAGGGAATGGACTCCAAAAGGTTAATTCAAGCACCTAGTATAAGTCCTGGTTCCATTGCCAGGGCACCCCCAACAGATCAAGCCGCATAACTGTTGCCCACATTCAACTGAACTCCAGGAGCTCAGTCCACTGCTTGACTGTGGAGACGTTTCTAGAAGACAGTGTTACCATGTTACCATTAATTCTTTGTATTCCTCCCAAAAGAAATATGTTTTATTATTATTATTATTATTATTATTATTATTATTTATTAAAGATTTCTGTCTCCTCCCCGTCACTGCCTCCCATTTCCCTTCCCCTCCCCCAACCAACTCCCCCTCCCTCATCAGCCCGAAGAGCAGTCAGGGTTCCCTGCCCTGTGGGGAGTCCAAGGACCTCCCACCTCCTTCCAGGTCTAGTAAGGTGAACATCCAAATAGTCTAGGCTCCCACAAAGCCAGTACGTGCAGTAGGATCAAAACCCAGTGCCATTGTTCTTGACTTCTCAGCAGTCCTCATTGTCCGCTATGTTCAGCGAGTCCGGTTTTAGCCCATGCTTTTTCAGACCCAGTCCAGCTGGCCTTGGTGAGTTCCCGATAGAACATCCCCATTGTCTCAGTGTATGGGTGCACCCCTCGCGGTCCTGAGTTCCTTGCTCATGCTCTCTCTCCTTCTGTTCCTGATTTGGACCTTGGGGTTTCAGTCTGGTGCTCCAATGTGGGACTCTGTCTCTGTCTCCTTTCATCGCCTGATGAAGGTTAATATCCAGGAGGATGATTATATGTTTTTCTTTGGGTTCACCTTCTTATTTAGCTTCTCTAGGATCACGAATTATAGGCTCAATGTCCTTTATTTATGGCTAGAAACCAATTATGAGTGAGTACATCCCATGTTCGTCTTTTTGGGTCTGGCTTACCTCACTCAGGATAGTGTTTTCTATTACCATCCATTTGCATACAAAATTCAAGAAGTCATTGTTTTTTACTGCTGAGTAGTACTCTAATATGTATATATTCCATACTTTCTTCATCCATTCTTCCACTGAAGGGCATCTAGGTTGTTTCCAGGTTCTGGCTATTACAAACAATGCTGCTATGAACATAGTTGAGCATATACTTTTGTTGTATGATAGGGCATCTCTTGGGTATATTCCCAAGAGTGGTATTGCTTGGCCCATTGGTAGGTTGATCCCAAATTTCCTGAGAAACCACCACACTGCTTTCCAAAGTGATTGCACAAGTTTGCACTCCCACCAACAATGGATGAGTGTACCCCTTACTCCACAACCTCTCCAGCAAAGGCTGTCATTGGTGTTTTTTATTTTAGCCATTCTGACAGGTGTAAGATGGTATCTTAAAGTTGTCTTGATTTGCATTTCCCTGATCACTAAGGAAGTTGAGCATGACCTTAAGTGTCTTTTGGCCATTTGAACTTCTTCTGCAAAGTTAAACCAAGACCAGGTGAACAATTTTTTTAGCTTAGTGTGTAGATAGAAGTTTCAGTTCCCCCTGGTCTAGTCCTGCAGTCATTTAGTCCCAAAGAAACACAAAGAGGCTTATATGAATTATAAACTGTTTGGCCTATTAGCTCAGGCTCATTATTAACTAGTTCTTCCAGTTTAATTTAGCCCATAATTCTTATCTATGTTTAGCCACTTGGCTTGGTACCTTTTCTCAGTAAGGCTTTCTTATCTTGCATCCTCTCTGGTTGGCAACTGCATCTCCGCCTTTCCTCTTCCCAGAATTCTCCTGGTCTGGTCACCCCACCAATACTTCCTTCCTGGCTACCAGCATATCAGTGTTTTATTAAACTAATACAAGTGACAAATTTTTACAGTGTACAAGAGCATTATCCCACAGCACTGTTATATTAAAACCTTGTTAGTAAAAAAAATTTAAAGGCCATAAACCTTTACTTTACTTGATGAAAATCCTGACCATCATTTCAACCACAGTGTGTAGAGAGGAGAGACATGACAACAGTGACCTCATCCCTAAGAACGGAGTTTTTAGTTTACATTATATTGTTTTCCTGAGTTATCACTCTTTTCGGTCTTGCTGAGAAGATAAGCAAGTCATTAACTTTTAGATTCTCTTATAATTTTATCATGTCCTAAAAGGAGCTAGGAATAAAACCCACTATCAGAACACACCAGCGAGGGATTATAAAAAAAAAATGGCTAGAGACCAGAGAAATGCCAAAGGAAAGGCTGATGCTCACCACTACTTTCTAAAGCTCTGTCAATGGATATTTAAAAAGTGAAGACAGTAAGGTGCTAAGATCTGATTCTAAGGACAGCCTCTGCATATATAGTGTGACTTAATGAGATGCTCAGTGTTGCACAAACAGGGAACAGACCAAAATTTTAAAATTTTGGAAATTCCACAGAGTATGAGGTCCATCGACTAGAGAAACCCTTCCTTCTTTAAAGACTCTTTAACTTGTTCACCCAGTAAATCACAGAGCAAAACTCCATGTATAGCTTGAGTCAAAAAGAACATGCCTTACTGACCAGGCATCTTATGAGAAGATGTAATGTTTCATTTTCTTCTTACACAGTTTATCAACAGTGCAAGTGATCAGGTAAAGGGTGGTGAAAGAAATGGTAAGCATATGAAATTGGGAAATTATGTGGGTTTTGTTGGGAAATGTAAGGGAGAGAAACAATGACTGTAGGATTTAAGGCGCTGCATCATCAGTGACCCGAAAGATATCACTTTGGTTCTTGATGTCTTCTACTTGCATGTCTTGTGAGTTCATACACTAGATACTTTATTGTCAAGGAAGCCTGAGACAGTATCTGATCCTTAAACTATATAGACATAACCAAAATAGCTTAGGTAAGAAAGTACTCTTGGAGAGCTTGGCCAAGGAAGTGATTGCAGTATTTCATGTGCATGTGTGTTCATATTGGAAGTACTTTTAGAGACAAGGTCTTATTATGTGACCCTGGCTGGCCTGAAACCTGTTATATAGAACAGAATGGCCTCAAAGTAATAGATATCTACATGCCTCGCCCTCCCAAGTACTGGAATTAAAGGTGTGTTCTACCATTTCCAACCTTGGAGGTATTTGATATATTAAATAGAATTTTTGGTTATCAGATACTGACTAAATATATTACAATGTAAGCTGTAGCCAGGCAGGAAGTATAGGTGGTAACCAGGCAGGAAGTATAGGTGGTGACCAGGCAGGAAGTATAGGTGGTGACCAGGCAGGAAGTAGAGTGGCGAGAACAGGACCCAGCTGCAGAGGAAGCAAGATGAGAAGGCCTCACTGATAAAAGGTACCCAAGCCATGTGGCTATTATAGGCAAGAATAATGGGCCAATTTAAGATGTAAGAATTAATTAATAAGAAGCCTGAGCTAATAAGCCAACCAGTTTATAAATAATGTAGTAGACCTCTGTGTATTTCTTTGGGATGAATAGCTGTGGGACCGGGTGGTACAGAAACCTCTGTCAACAAATGTGGAAAGCACAGAGTACTGGTCCTGAGAAACAGGGTTGCTGTGGTGGAAGACCTGACTGTGGTTTGTATGTCTCTGGGGCCGATACACAGAGAGAAGGTGAAGAATTTGGAGCTGTAGGCTGGAGGAGTCCTGGTAAATAAATCTTAGTGGGCCATTCTTGTGGGATTTTGGAAAAGTAGGATACTCAAAAAAATGCAAAGAGTGGAGGGACAGCTTGTGAGGTAGAGAGAACAAGGAATCACTTTGGAACTGGGAGAGAAGTAATTTGTGTTACAGTCTACCATGGAATTTGCTTTTATTCTGTCTGTAGCCTAAGAACTTGAGTTGGGGCTGAATTCAAAAGTAATGGACTAATTCGTTTTGCTTAGAAATTTTCAAGACAGGAAAACATGCAGGCTGTATCCTGGTTACTGATATTTTTCTTTATTACACTTTCTTCTTCAAAAGTTTTAAATATAATATCTCCTTTAATTCTTTGAGAATTTCATGCACTGTATTTTGACCATATTCAATTCTGTTCCTTCCCTTCCTTATCTACAGACCCCTGCACCCTACCAACCAACCTTGTATCCTCTTTTTTATTTTATACTCCATGGAGTCCAACATTGTTCTTATCCAAGTCTACAGTGAAGACCAAGTGGAGCAGAAAGACAAGAAAAATATGCAGTTTAAGCACATTCTCTTTTCTGTGTGGATCCTGGCTTCACAGTTCAGATTTATACATTCAACTTGGAATGGCTGTAGGAGTCAGGAAGCAAGAAAATACCATACGAGGAAGAGGACAAGGAGCCTTAAGTGGTGGAGGGGAGAGTAGAACATGTAATATGAAATATTAGTAAGAGAGAATACTGGGAGTTAAAAAGTGTAAGCAGGGATAGGGTAGGAGGAAAAGGAGAAGTGTGTGTGTGTGCACGTCTGTGTGTTTTTAATCAAAACTAAGAACATATGAAAAATATCTAATGAAAATACTTTGTAAGTTAATTAAAATTATAATTAAGAAATAAAAATAATTCAAACAGAGCTATTTTCATGGGTGATAATAATGCTGCTCCCCAAAACATGGTTGATTAAATAAAAACCTCAGTGCCAGGCACAAGACACCTCCCTATGAGTGGGTTAGTCACAAAGGCCCCAGAGGTCCTAGAACAAAGTAGATGATTGCCCTTGCTCTTGGAAGCTCACCAAGGCCTAGACTATAAGACTCTATTGTGGAAGGTCTGCTATTACCTTGCTATGCTCCTGTTCTTCACTTTGGGAATGGGATTGCTTGTTCAATGACACTGCATATTAGAAATAGAGAGCTTATTTTTTACTCTATATGGGCACACAGTTAACAGATTATTGTGATCTTCACAGGAAGACCTGTGAATTTTGAACAATGTGCAAACTTCTAAGACTTTGAGGAATTTCAGAGATGGACTAAGTGCATTTTGCATTATGAGATAAAAATGAGACCTTATGGGCAAGGGATATAATGGTATGATTTAATGTGTCTTAGTTGAAAATGGGTTGGGTAGTGGTGGTGTCTTAGCTTGCTTTCTATCTTTGTGAAAAACACCATAAGCAAAAGCAACTTGGGGAGAAAAGAGTTTATTTCAGCTAATAACTTGTAGTCCATCTTAAAAGGAAGTCATTGCAGAAACTCAGGCAGGAGCCTGGGGGCAGGAACTGAAGCAGAAACAATGGAGGAACATCGCTTACTGGCTTGCTCATCATGGCTGACTCAGCCTGCTATTTAATAAAGCCTGGCACTGCCACCGAATTTAGTGAGCTGAGCCTGCTTACATCAATCATTGTACATCGACTATTAACCAAGAATATTCCTCACAGACTTGCCTACTGTCTAAATCAATGGAAGCATTTTCCCAACTGACGTTTACTCTTCCCATATGATCCCAGTTTGGGTCAAGCTGACAAAAATCTAATCATGAGATGGTTAATCTTCAAGGCCAATATGACTAGGTTTATAATCACCATGGAAATGCACCTGCAGTGTGGCTATGAAGCTATTCCTAGAGAGGATTAATTGAGGTAGGAAAACCCACCCTAGATGTGGACAGCACCATCCCCCTGGGCTGGGATTCTGAACTAAACACAAAGAAGAAAGACATGGGTAGCTGCATTTCTCTCCTTCCTGGGTGCAGATGTCACATGATCAGACCTCATACTCATGCATCCACACTTGCCCCCAAATCATGGACGGTATCCTCTTAAACTGCAAGCCAAAATAAGCTTCCTCTCTTAAGCTGCTTGTTAGAAGTTTAGGCACAGCAATGAAAAAAAGAAAAATAATCAACGCATGAGTTTATTCAAGCCGGTAGAGAACTTTGAACAGGCTAAATCAGCCAAGTATTAAAACTATCAAATACACGGTTTAGGAGGACACTTTTTGCAGGGGTGTGAAGATTTGGGTTGTGTGGAGGGTGTAACAGAAGTTGGAAGAACTGGAAGATTTTAGAGTGTGGAATTGGAAGCTGGGTGTGAATGTAGGGAATGTCAGTAGGAGTGGGAATCACTGAGTGTATGTGAGAGAGACTGTTGAGGTGGGACTTAATAGGAATAGGCAATTAAGGAGAAGAAAGAGAGGGAGGGAGGGAGGGAGGGAGGGAGGGAGGGAGGGAGGGGGGGGGGGGGGGGGGGGGAGGGAGGGAGGACATTTGGTTCCCAAGGTATATTCGTGATGAAGCTTTTCATCAAGATGAAAGAGGATGTCATTTGGGTGGAGTGGGATTCTGGTTTCCTACAAGTTGAGCTGGTGGTCCTGTCTGCATAGCCCTGTGGAGTGACATAAAAGGCAATTGGAACCACAAAACAGGAACAAAAGAGGTCCTGGCTACAAAGATGCATTTAGTGTAGTCAACATCTGAAAATCATGATGCAGATACAGAGGGAGAATGAGAAATCAAGATGCAAAAAAGGAGAGGACTAATTTAAAAGATGTCTGAAGGGGGAGGGAAGGAGAGGCCACGAGGAGACAGACCCTGCAGTCAAATGTGGTAGATACACAGCACAGTGTTCCAGAAGTCAAAAACGTGGAGCCCAAGAACCTGGTGGACAACTCCAGCATGGCTGCTGGACTCAAGACTACTATGTCATGAGCTGCTAGGAAAATGAAGTTTCATCTACTTGGGGAAGCAGAACACAGACTGCAAAGGGCCAAGCTCATAACAGATCATGAAGAAGCTAAACCAGCATTTGTTCTTTTTGCTAGAACTTAGCAAACTAAGGGAAGAATAGATGAGGCAGAGAGGAGTTCAGCTTCAAGAAGAGTTTAAATTCTAGGTTATGTGGGAGGGAAGAAGCAAATGAGCCTGTGGAGAGAATCTGAGTACTCAAGAAAAAAACCTCACAGGGCATGGTGCACAGGCCTTTAATCCAAGAACTCGAGAGACAGAGTTGGGCAGACCCACGAGTCTGAGGCAAGCTTGGCCTACATTGCAAATTCGAGGCCAAGCAGGGCGGCGTAGTGAGACCTTATCTCAAAATCAAAGCAAAACAAATTATAAACCTCTTCACTTCTATGGGCAATGAATTTAGACACTTCTTCACTCATCCCATTCATAAAAGCTGTGCTCTTTAATAAGGATCAGGAGACCTGTGCAGTCCCTGCTTGTGAATCTTAAACAATGTGTTCTTTCCGTCCTTATCACCAACTGTCCAGATGGTCCTGACGCATTGAAATCTGCAGCTTCAGGGACCTCACACGCTCTGGCCTTATGATGAAACTCACCACCCACCTCTAAACTTAACCTTAACAACGTAAAAAAGGACCTCTCCCTTGGATTGTATTTCTCATCGTGTTTCCACTCAAACTCCTCACAGAGCTTGTTTTATCTGTTTTCTTAGACGAAAAGTAACGAGAACGTGCTGTGTACCTGTTAGATGACAATGGATCAATAACTTTTGGGTACACTACTGAAAGATCCTATCTAAAGACAGAGGAAGCTAGGCCAAGGTTTTCTTTCTGTATGTGTTCATGAGGGTGCAGGTGAGGAGGGAGGCAATGAGTTAACATCAAGGTCTTCCCCAGTTGCTCGCGCTGCAGCTTATTTTGTGAGACAGGGCCTCATTCAACCTGGAGTTCATATGTTAGGCCCCCAATCCCTGGTGACCCTCCTGTTGCTGCTTCTCCAATGCTGGGATTCAAAGTTGGTGCTGTTGTCCTTGGCTTTGGTGTGTGTGCACATGTGTGTGTTGGGCATGGGTGAACTCAGATCGCAAGCTTGAATGGTAAGCAGTTTACCAACTGGGACATCTCTCCAGCCCTGGGTGAGGGTTTTTCACACTTTCAAATTAATTACTGCTAGAATTTTTACGTTCAACTCAAGTATTGAGGAAATTATATACATACATACATATATATGAAAGGAATTATAAGCACAACATGACTATTTGGAATGCGTGTAGAGAAATGTTTAAAAAATATTCACCTAAAGACTGATCATTTTGAAGTGGGAATTTCTCTAATTTTTCAGCATGAAACTGTATTATTGTACTTTATCACTGCAAAACCCCTCTAGGGAGGTCTTTATTTCCAGTGAACTAGAGTTCAACAACTATCCCTACCTTCCAGCCCAGCAACAGACGAAATGGAAGTTTTTTTATGCTAAATCTCTGAAGTCCATTTTGTGGAATTAATTTGGAATCAGCAAATCAAGCCACTCATCATTCTGCAAAGTTAAGCAATCAGACAGGACATTTTAAAGTATGCAAATCGTTAGGCTAAAGCACGGCTCATTTCCCAGTCACTCCATTTCCCCAGTTTTATTTCCTCATGCATACTTGATTCTTCTCTCTGCAGGGATTTCTAGGCTTCTTGTCTAAGTTTACACAACTTGTCTTTGGCAATACCTTTCTAAATCATGGGTCTCATGGAAGGTACATCGGCATCAAATATACAGGCATCAAAAAGCAAATCTCTTATTGTTTTTTTTGTCATGCAAACTAAGATGTTGCAAGTTTTCCAGATTACACGGAAAGGGTTTCTGCTTTTGTCATATATTGCAGATCATGCACCTCTATGGATGTAATAAAAGGCCAGGTTGACAATGAAGATCATCTTATCTTCATGACGGTACAAATGCCCAGTGACCTATTTACACCCCGAAATTGCCTAGTCAGCTTCTAAATGAACTTATCACTTATCAACAATGCCTTGGCTTAGACACTTCTCTTATTATCTGAGAAGTGGTACTAACCCTAAACAGGAACTCTGGGGCGTGGTGCTGAGTGTGTATAATTTTTGGACAAAGGACACTAATCCTCTCTTTAAGAATTTCTTCATGCATATAAATAATACAGATATCTCAAAATGAACCACACAGTGGAGAAACTTCAGGTAAAAACCTAGCATGTTCTTCATGAGGCTCTCCCCAACTGTTCCTCTGCATGACTTTATCCAAACTTCAGTTTCCCGAAGTTTGAGCAATGTTTTCCTAATATCTGTCAAATTCACTGACCATACGCTTCTTAACATTTTATTTAACTTAGTTAACTTTCAATACATTAAAGAAAAGTTGCATTTTAAAAGGAAACTGGTGTGTAGTTTAACAGGAATGAAAACATTGTCTACATCACAGTGAAAACTAAAAGCAGGACATTGATGTTTCTTGTGGTCTGGAAAAAGTTTATTCTTTAGGGAGTTCACTGCTATGATGGACACCCCCAACCTTCCCTATTAGGTCTACTATGTACCTCTCAAGGACATAACTGAAGCAGGATGAGGCTACCGTATGAATGCATGCTGACCTCTCTGCTACACACCAAAATTAAACAATTAGGATCTCATGTAGACAAGATAAAATAATTATACTAATATATCAACTACTCCAAAGCAAATTTTTGTAGGATTGGAGAAAAGAATTGGATGAACTTATAAACAATATAAATTTACAATTTAGATCTTGTTTCTAGTTTGACACTTTGTGATGCCAATCAGACAGGAAGTGTGAGTCATGAGTCATTATCAAGGTACTCTTGATTCCTATTTATTTGTTATATAGCCAGGGATTGGACCCATGGCCTTGAACGTTAGGGAAGTACTCTGTCATTGAGCTACACTATTTGATTTTGACCTCCTTATATAGCCCATACCAACTTCTCAAGTAACGATCCTCCTGCCTCTGCCTCGAGTACTGATCTTATAGGCAGGCACAGCCACACTCTGCTTCAACACTTTTTGTTTGTTGCTTGTTTTTATTTACTTGCAGTGCTGGGGACTGAACCCCTGGCACATTACTGCTGAGTTCCATCTTATTCCCCAGGTCCATGGTTTTCAGCAGCATGTAAGAGTCAGGAGTTTCTCTTGGGACAAAGTTAAATACAAAAAGAAGTGCCTTACACTGGATGAGAACAAAAGCCATTTGCCTTTGTCTCAGAACTCTATTTAGTTTCTTATTGAACTGGGCAACAGTAAAAAGCAATAAGACACTGAAGAAATAGAATTACATTTATTTGTGTGGCTGTATGCTGTACATACATCAGTGGGACCGTGGAAGTCAGAGGAAGATCGGAGTGAACTGGGTCTCTCCTTCCACCTTGAGAGTCCTGGACATCAACTGCAGGCTGTCAGGCCCAGCAACATACTGAGCCATTCTGACGGCTTTGAAAACTTTTAAATAAAGTTAATTCCTACTGAAATCCAGAAATAGTCTCTTTTTATAGATTATATATATTTTCATCTTGCATATGCAGTTTTACAGCTGTTATTTTTTCCCTTTCTTTCTCATATTTCACATAATCTTTCCTGCCATTATCTGCTTTACAATTAAGAGAGTCAATTAAATTATCCACCTGAATCATGACTAGTACAAGAAGACGACAGGTCTGGGCCCTGCCCAAATCCTTTTGCCGCTCTATCTGAAGCTTTTCCTATTACACAACTCTATCTCAAAATGAAAAGATGTCCTAATTTATAAAAGAAAAAAATCCACAAAAACATGAACCTAAGAAATAAATCAATTAAGATATGACCCCCTTGGGTTACAGAAAGATTTACAACCGTTAAGAGTCCTATAAATCTTGGAAATTCCCCTTCTGCACAATTAGAGCTCATCTGTGGCCTGGAGGAGCTCATGTATCATTTACATTTTGACAGAAACCCTTCAGAAGAGGGACTGTTTAGAGGTGAAAGATTTGGGTCAACATTATGCCAATCAGTAAAGAAAATAATACAGCCTGGAAGCTGTAACCCTGGAGAAAAGACGATGGGAGTTAAAAACAACTCCACAGAAGCACTGCGGCCTGGGGTGCAGTTATATGGGCTGTTTATGTAAGTGCCCTTAGAGGATGGATCACGATCACAAAACACCGGTCCAGTTTTCCTAAGCTCAGACACAGTGGGAAGGCGGGCTCTTTCCATGACGGTGGCCGACTCCTATACTGAAAACTGTGTGCACGCTTTTAAATACTTGCCCTCTGACTTAGGACTTAGGTTGAGAGTTTTCAAAGTATGGCACCTTCTCAAACAGAATCCAGGCCAACAGGGTGCTCATCAAAAACGAAGATTCTTAAGTCTCCATGAACTCTTCGTTCAACCCACTTCTCTAGGGATGGTTTGGGAGTCTGCGTTTTAAAACACACTGCAAATGCAGCATCCAGAGCGGGTCAGATCTGCTGGTCATCTTAGAATCCCAACTTGCTAGCATCTCCCTTGGATGTTTCTTTGTGCTAAGCCCTCTTCTGTGACTGTTCAGTCGGCATAAAAAGGAGAGGGCAGGTGTTTATGAATTACAGTCAAGCTCTTTCAGATGAGGAGGGTTTATCTAAGCTCCAGGCTCATTTCCACACTTGGAACCCAGCTTATCAGCTGCGCTGAGGTCAAGAGGGCAGTGGATATCTCTACAACTGATGCAGTCAGAACTCTGGAAAGGGCAAAGGAACCCCAAGCTCCAGCAAGTTTTAAAGACTAAGTATTGGTGGAAATAAATCTTCCAAGTTTCCATTCTTAAAGTAAGATGTATGTTATTATGATGTATGACCTATTGATTCCCCAGCATTTTCACCCATCAAAATAATGAAGAAACGAAGCAAAATGGCCATCAGCTGTTAAGTGGGTTCCTTTTATTATGACCTCCCAAGGTCAGTGGCGGTTGTTCTTTATCTTTATTTCTAGCTAATAACTTCTAGAATTGAAAGAACAAGGTGATAAATTCACAAAAAAACAAGAGAATCAAATCTGCAGATACCTAAGATTAGAAAAAGTACCTAACATTTTTGAAGTCACTTAATTCTCATATTGCCTTGTAAATGTTAATTACCCTTGTATAAAGAGAACACACACACACACACACACACACACACACACACACACACACACACACACATATATATATATATATATATATATATATATCTTTAGGCCAAATTACCACACCTTTATGCTTCCCACCTGTTAAATTAAGGGCTCTGTTCAGTATACCCTCAGAGGCATGAGCAAGACATAATGAGTGTTTTCTGGACACAGTAGTAACAGCACCCAGCTAAGAGTGATTCTTACTTTCTTCCTTGGAAAAGCATCAAGTTAATATAAAATTGAGTGCATCAGCAGCAAATATTCCTACTAAAGCTTTAAAATATAAATATCAAATACACAAGCATTCTTATTCTAATGAGATAGTGAATGAGTTAAAGGCACAGGCTGACAGACAATGAGTAAACTTCAGAAACAAGGAAGGCGAGGAAGAGGAAGGAACCAGAGGAAACATTTGAGAACCATGATAATTAAATGTTTGGTCTCAACTTTACTGTGTCTTAATGTTGAATGCTACGTGCTCTATAGGTCTGGAATTTCCACTTAGGATCAAATGATCTTCAAAGTAAAGAGTTCTGGGCAGTAAAATAATTAAAAACTCATGGCATTTTAACCAGTATGAACACACCATAAATTTTCCAGATAATAACTTTTAGACATAATTAAGAATAATCTCACTAACTTTACTTCGAGGATGCTGTGGGGTCAGTATTATCTTACAGCAGGAAAAAAAAATATGGTTTAACTAAGAACACAGAAGTAACAGCCATGGTGACATGGGAAAACAACTTTTATTTTGAATATGATGCCTTTTCAATACAATATGTTGTCTTCTGAATTGGTAGACTCGATAATAACTTTATTGTAGCTTGGGTTGATGAGATGCTGGGTTGCAGGCCTAGAAATCAATATTACTTATTTATGCTTTGTTACTTATAAACCAGTGTTTCGTCAGAATCCTTCATGGCATGATAAGATTTAATTATTTGACACCTCTGTTACACAATAAGTTCAGGGTAGAGTTTCAAAAACACGAATTGAGGACTTACAAGTGTCAGGCGCTAGGGATACAGTGAATAAGCACGTCAAGACTGGTCTCCCTTAAAGGACTCACAGTCCGGTACAGGAAATAAGGCAGCAACCAAGCAAGCAAACATGTTCAGATAAAGACCAGTGTTTTTGAAAAGACAGAGCAGGGTCATGAGATGAACAGTGGCTGGGCACATGGAAGCTTTTATAGACACAAAGCCATTATGAAAGAGTTTTCCAAGAACACGATGTCTTCTTCACTGGCAGCCAAATGATGAAACAAAGAAAGATGAGTGAAGAGGCAGGACCATCCTTGGTACGTCTCAGAACCGCCCCCAAAGGCCAGTGTGGATAGAATGGAGCGAGTGATTTGGTAGATGACTGGAGAGAAGTTGGGGTAAGGCAGACCAAGTCACGAAATCCCTACATGTCACGTATTGGTTGTAGCAAGATACGGAGAAACAGCATGGAGGTGGCCAAGTTGCTGTCAGACAGGAAAGATGGCAATATACTGGCATAGCAGGC
Organism: Neodon shergylaensis; assembly: GCA_025134845.1. Lineage (NCBI taxonomy): Eukaryota > Metazoa > Chordata > Mammalia > Rodentia > Cricetidae > Neodon > Neodon shergylaensis. The sequence continues at coordinate 21,323,501 of JABTXL010005620.1, read as the reverse complement.
TCTCAGTTCAACAGCTATGCCAGCATCTTGCCTCCTCTCCAGTTCCAAGTTATAGGAGCCATACCACGCCTCTCTGTCGGTTTACTTTTCCACAGTCTCTCCTTCCACCTGAGGGAGGGAAAACACACTCGTTAGTTAAAAACACAGGCTTTTCCCTAAAGGAACAACGCAGTCTTCCTTAGACTGTCCAACTTTGAAGGCAATTCTGCACAGGGAGGTCCTGGTCAGTTCCTCTTTTAAATGTCCCTTAAATAAAATGAACCCCAGAATATTTGCTGCTTGAGGAATGACAAGGCAGTTCTGAAGGAACATGAAATCATAAACACTGGCAATGATGATTACAGCCATAGTCACAGTCCGTAACTGTGACTCAGTACACCACAGTGACCTCAGTACAGTATTTCATGTAGCGCAATATTCTGTTGGTTAATGTCAGCCATTTGGATGCACCATAACAATATTAAGCTGTCACCTCACAGTGTGTGGCTACTTCATTGCTTTATGGGCTCTTGAACAGAAAGCCTTTTGAGCCAAGAATTCTCAGGGTGGAATATTTATACAAATACAACTGAGAAAGTTATACGTTCAAAGATGTTCACTACAGTATTGGTCTTAATGGTGAAAGACTAGAAAGATTAGGAAGGTCCAAAACATGACAGATACCACCTAAATGAACTATGATATAGTTATAAAACAATGCTTTCTGGTCCTTATAATAATGTTATTATGCATGGTAATTTCTGTGTGAAATGTATACATATACTATATATATGAGTGTATGCTTATAACATTTTTCTTGAAGGTTACAGAAGTAATTATTTTAAATAGTGATTTATTACTTGAAATAATTAGAATTACAAATTACTTTTATTCCTGCTTTAATGGGTTTGTGTTAAAATATCATTTACAAGCAATAAATACATGTGAGATGGATCTCCAGTCTACAGAGATGAACCATTTTAGACACTTGGATATAGCTAACACCAACTGTGTTTTCTAGAAACCAAAGTTCAGCATTGCACACAGTCATTCAGTATCACATGCGAACTGCATGGTGTATGTTGTCTTGGTCAGGTAGGAGGTGAGGAAGGATCTATTACACAAGACCCCTTACAGTCTTGCCCTGGAGCCAGGTACCGAGTGGAAAAGATACTAATTAATGTAGGAGTATTTAAGAGAAGATACTAATTACTCTATGGATAGTTAATAGATCCTGGTTCATCCAGTATGGTACATGGTTCAAACATGAATGCCAAAGAAATACAGATAACAAAATACACCATAATATGAAAATTTCATGGACTAAAATGTATCAAAAAAACAAATAAACAAACTCATTTGTTCTTTTCATTTTCCTAATCCCTGGTTTGTGATTGTGAGGCAAACACAAGTTACATCATTTTAGGCAGCGCACGCTACACATTCAGAAACACTCTCTGTGACCTTTCCAGATTCATTTCAGAACGTGAAAATTCCAGATTCATTTCACAAAGAAACGTGAATGATGCTGATGACTGGATTTACCAAAACCTGTAATTATCTGAGCACTCACAGGCCAATGATGAGGCTCCCTTGGAGAGAGGCGGGGTAACTTTGTAATCCATGCCCTCCTTCCACTCCTTGTTTCCTTTCGTATCTGAAAAGGAGCACGGGCTTACTTTCTGTCCCAACTTAGAATTCAAACCCCAGAAGACAGTTTGCACCCTGTCTTAGTTTCTTTCCCATTGCTCTGATAAAATAACCTCACAGAACTCAAGGAAGTAGTGTTTACTTTAGCTCCCAGTTCAAAGAGCAGTTCACCATGGCAGGGGTGTCACGGCAGCAAGAGCCGGAGGCAGCTGCTCACGTCCTGTCCATAATCAGAAGACTGCAGAGACTGTACTATTTCTCAGCACTCCTCCTCATATATGTGCAGGGGATGCTCCTACCCATAATTAAGATGGGTCGTTCCACATCAATTAATGGAAACAAGATGATCCCCACAGTTATCCCCAGAGACATCACCCAAGTGACAATTCATTCTAACGATCACACTACCCCTATTGAGGAAGTTGCTACCATTGTTATACATTGGGGGTTTGTTTGCTTCTCTGATATCCAGTGAATCAAGGACCCCAAGTGACTACTGGTAATATTTACCCCTCATGACATAAACGTCGAGCCTAACCATAATTATAACTACAAAACAAAACAAAAAATGGGCGATGAATACTGATCACAAGCCCTTAGCAGTTACAGCTGGATCATGAAAAATGCTGGCAGAAAAATGCCCTGAAGAAGATACATGGAACATTTATAATATTTTTATCCTAAAGAAATTTTTTTCTCTTAAATCCTAAACTTTTATTAGTGTAAATATCAAAATAAAATTCCAGCTAATTTTAACTTTGAAACTAGCAATCTGATTTCCTTTATAAGCATTTGATTTGAAACCATTCTAGGAGCAATACTAGCATCTAGCATGCCCGAGACACGTGGGAGCCAGGGGAGGGCCAACTACACAAGCTATATCTCCTATGCAGAGATAAGGAAGCAGTCAGCTCAACCACGTGACTCCAGAGCTGGCACAGAGACTCTTGATGTCTCTTTCCAGAACCAGGATACAATTTACTTAATGTGTCATGTTTAAAATATTTCCCTAAAGGAGGCTGGAATGGGGGTTACTGATGATTATGAATAAAGAGTAGACTGTATTATTTTTTAAGTACAGCATTATGGAAAAATTTGTGGTCCAATCAAGAACATAACTGTGGGGGGAAAAATACCATTTACTGAATATGTTGGGATTGCTTTTGGGAACAGACAATTTAACAGGATGTGCTTAAAGCTACTCCCTAGTTCATAGAAGCCAGATGTGTGTCTGCTTTGCATCTGGTAGGCTGCAAAAGGGGAAAATATATATGTACACACTTAAAAATACATATATTATATACACACATATGATTATATATATAGGTTAAAGTAGAAAAATACCATTTCTTAAATATAGGCAATGATATAAGAAGGTCGCTGGAGAGCTCAAAACCTTCGAGAGAACCCCACATATTAATGTCATACATTGTGTAGTTACTATGTGTTTACATATAAAAATGTTCCAACAAGAGGAAAAATTACAAGGTGGCAGGAGGAATCAACTGTCTGTCTCTCTCTCGCTCTCTCTCTCCCTCTCTCTCACGCACACACACACGCACGCACATATACATGCACATACAAACATGCACACACAGAGAAGATAAAAATAAACACATAAAATAATAAAAAGGTTTCAAGTTGCCGTACTAAAGCACTCAGTCATATGACTATTGAAAAAAAAAACTTTGAAACGCGAGATCTTTTAAAAGAGTAAAAATTCACTTTATAGAAAAGGAAAAGAAATAATATCACTTAGGTTTCTCAAAGTGCCTTTTTCAGTAGGAGGACTGTATAGCATTGTTTGTATATGTACACAGACACATTCGTGGCATATATAACTTTAATTTTACAGGATTCTTTCTAGGGAAGAAAATTGCTAAAGATAGAATTGTTTAATTTAGGTATAGTTACGAGATTCAACTGAACATTTGTGTAATTGCGACAAGTACTAATATACAGGGGAACAGCTCCTAAACAAGTTTTATTCCCTGCCTGCCCTGTGGAGCCCCCTCTTGTGTGTGGAATGACCTCAGCTCGTCCCTCGGCCCATCCAATGCTGTCCTTCTCCCAGTACCCACCTGTGGTACCCTCAGCCCTGTCTCCTCTCAGGGAGTCCCATTTACCAACGTTACACCTTCTATTCACTCTTGACTTCTTTTGTTCCTCGTGTATGTTCTTTACAGAGGTGGAGAAAGAGCAAAGGCATCTACAATGACGAGAGTTCAAGACAAAGCATACGTGATAAATTTAAGCCCTCAAGATCTTAATTTTTAAGTGAATCCTATATAGAATTAGTTTTTGACCAGTAGAAAACATGAAAGATATTTCAATAGGAGGATCTCTAGTAAAGAAGGCCAAAATTAAGCAATTTTGGCCTAAATTCATATAAACCCAGGGGGAAATAGGGGAAGAGCTACAATTAGCTTTTTTAAGTAAACAGCATGAACACTCCCCTACACAATCCTCAGAAAACGGCAGTGGCATCATTAGGATGATGCTGACAGGGTCCTGTGATCTCAGGGAGGTTAGTGATTCCACCAGTTCAACACTTGCGGGACGGCTGTGACACGTGAAGCTCCACTGTGAGACTTGGGTCATGATGAATTCCCAAGTGGGAGTTGGCTAAAGGCGGCTCTTTAACATACCACAGGCTGGACAGTGCTGGCAACCATTTTCACAAAAAATAGGAGCAAAGACGCCATTATGATGGGTTCTAGGCCGTCCCCCCCTCCCCCGTGTATGGCTCCGCAGTAGTCGTCCTGGCCTGGAGTGAGCTGTAGGACTTGTTTCGGCTGACCTGTGACATTAGACAGATTATGGCGCAAGTGTCATAATCAATGTGTTACACACCTCCCAGGACAAAGTCTATAATCTCATTGCAGCCTGGAAGTATACGGGTAATTTCATAAGTAGTAAATTACCTAATTTATCTAAGCTGTGCAATGCGGCTTACCAAAGACAAATGCTATCTACCTTTTGGGGTCACAGAGAGATCCCATTGCGACAGAGAAAGGAAGGTCGTAATAACTAAACACGATGCATATACAAGTATTCAACAACATCTGGCCTATGGAAATTCTTTACTCCAACCTAATAGACAGCCCTTGGTCCTTTTCCACTCTTTTGGATAAATAAATGTCAACAAATAAGTGAAGATTGTTGACTCAAAATTTGTGTTCCCCACTACCCTAAAATTGAAATCCTTCCTAACCCCAGTAGGGTTGCACTTAAAGATGGGGCTCCTAAGGTAATTAAATTTAAATTAAATTAATGTCATAAAGGGCGGTGATCAGATCCAACAGGATTTGTGACCTGGTAGGAAATGTTTGCAGTCCTCTTCCCCTACCCCGCCCCCACGGGATAGGTGTGAGGGAAAGGCTGTGGAGACACAGCAGGAAAGCCAGCAAAGCTGCATCATCAGAACCCAGGTCATCAGCTGGAGACCTGAGGCTGGAACTCTAGACCAGAGCTGAGGGAAAGCTGGCCTACACCACTTTCCTCAATGGCAGTCCGAACAGGCGAATGGTCAGTTCCTTTTGATATCACTAAGGACTACGACTTCACACTCTGGATGTTGTTCTCAGCTCTTCCACCCTGCAAGGCATTTTGATGCCACTGATGAAGCCATATCGGCAACTTGGGTCCAATCGCCATTGTGTTCACAGCTTTCGGTCCATTAAAAACTGGTACGGTGAGTCGCTAGCGATGACAGGACAATGTTCACATCCAAAGACTCCCAAACTGTCCAGAGGAGCTGACTCTAAATGGGGTTTCGAGAAGGAATGCAGCTTGGCCTCTTTAAGGGGGCTTCTGGAAGTCAAAGGGAACAAGCTGGGCGGCTTATGGTGGGTAGTGGAATAGTTGGCACTCTGCAGGAGAGAAGTGTTTTTAGCCACAGCAGCTGCCCTCCGTGGCCACACTATGCAGGCATTGCGCCATTATTCAAAATTTTCCAAGGCTCCTAAAGCCTCACAAGGTTAAGCAACATTGCTCTATTGTATTCTCTTCATACGATCGCACAGAGCTACACGTGGTGGCTTATGCTATCGGGAGACTGAGCAGGAGGGCTGCTTGGAGTTCACTAATGCACAGGCATAGCAAACGAACAACAAGAGCATGCTATTTCCCCTCCGGCCTTCTCCTTACGCTCGCCTTCAATAGCTGTATCTCCAAGGTCTCACACTGAGCTAATCTTTGAAAACGTTGATTCCCACCAAGGAAAGCTAAGCACTAATGCACATGGGAGAAGAAGCTGGAATCTGAGTATATGTCTGCATTTTTAGACACCCCCGCCAAATCACTCTAGTATCCTGGAGACAATTAGAAAATATAAATCATTTCCCCAGTAAATACCCAACACAAATAATGAAGAAACAAGGAAACCCAAAGGAAACCTGGACAACCAAGGCCACGAGCTCACCTTGGAGAAGACATGTGCCAGTAGGGGGACCTGGCAGGGAACCGAAGGGTAGCCCTGGGGGCCACGGTGGCAGCACTGGAACTGCGATCAGTACTCTTCAATGCATATTCCTCTCCCACCATCCATGTTCAAACCCCAGGGAGAAGTGCTTGTTCCTGCAGAGGGTGAGGAAGCCACTGCCTCTGACATGTGCTATTTGCAGAACCAGGTACATTACTACAAATTTGATCCTTTTCTTTTGTAATCAGCATGAAAAGCCATTCTTATGCTCTTAGATTTTTTTTCTCGTTTTGGGTTTTTTGTTTTGTTCTGTTTGCTTTTTGCTTGTATTGAAAAGGGCTGTTTCTTTCTAAAGCATTGCATCTTGATTATGATGTCAGTGTAGTAAACGTCCGCTCTGGAAGGGCAGCATGGAACTAAAGCAATTTCATTTCCTGACGATGGCCACTAATAGATTTCCTAAACACGTTGCCGTCTTTACAACATAAATATGGGAAGAACGGTTTTAATTAGTTTACACTCTTGTTTTCTCTTGTGCAGCTGCAACTGGAATCTCGGCAAGAAGGATGAAGGATGCATCAGTTGGGTGATTTCAATTGAGGTGCAACATTCAGGAGGACGAGGCACAGTCCTGGTGATATGACACCGCCATGCCTTTATTATGATGTCACTGACATTGCAACAAAGAGCAGAAAACATGGGATGAGGTCCTTTCCCCAGGCCACTGAGATGCTCAGCCCAGAACTAGCAATGCACAAGTTTTATAATGGAACAAAGAAAGTGCATACAAAAGATGTATGGCTTACTACTTATTTGGACAAGCCATAGAAGTGTCTTTACATAATAAACCAAGGGACATTTATTATATGAGAGAAATGGGTACTTTTAGAAATAGCATTCTCTTGAAATTATACCTAGAAAACATTAAAATTTACTGCCTAATTTAGAATAATTTAGCTGAGTCACTTTGGAAACATTAAAAGTTAAAGCATTAAAAATATGATTGCCCATGGTTAAAATACACTTTCTCCACAATAAACATAAATATTATGAATGTTGATTTTTGTGTATTCAGAACACACAGTAATATAAGTATACAGCAGGATGTCGGCAGTGGATCATGGGAAACATAACTCTGTACATCATATCACATGTGCACACAAGTATTTATGTCTCACTAGAGTTTTATTACTCAACTTATTTCTAATTTACAAAGTATCATAAAAACAACACAATCATAAGCAGCATATGCAATTTCCATGTCACAAACCCAGAATCCCTCTTCACGATAGAGTGTGCTTTCGTTTCCCCTGGATTTTACAATCTGGTAGAGCAGAGACTACACCTGCCGCTGCCCGGGGTTGGGCTCAAACTAACCTGCTCTTTCTGGGAACTGCAGTTCTCACTAGGCCCCAACCAGATCAGAAATCCTCAGCCCTTGCTAGGCACTAGAATCTGTGAGCGTTTGAAAACTGATGCACTGGACACAAATACAGCACAGTGAGCAATTCAGACTCTGCAGAGAACACCAATGTATTACAAAAGTTCGGAGATTATTTGTGGTAGATACCACAGGTATTCACCTCTCAGATAGCTGGGTGGTTACATCACTACTAATGCATTATTAGCTAGCTAATAAGCTAAGTATAGAGTAGAGAAATCATAAGCCTCCATAACCTGGGAACTGCCATGAGAAGGCTCCATCTGTAGACAAGGAAGACAGGGTCTACAATCATGAGACTGTACAACCTGGCATGACCTCATCACATCATCTAAGTGTCCAAGGTACACATCCGAAAAGGAGGGGCACTACCCCAAACACAGAAGTTTTATATTGGACTTCTTCACGAAACTTGATTTCATGAAAGGGATCAGGTGCTATCTAGCTGAGTTATATAGCTGAGACGTTCTTCAACCTCACTATTAAGGTGGATTTAGAACACACATGAATATAGGAGTCAGCCCACAGGTCCTACAGAGAATGAACTGAAGGTAATCAGGACGATGTTTGTTCTCTGTGGTTACACACCCACTCCTGTCACTACTGACCTCTGTGGCCAGGAGGTGTTTACGCAAGGTGCCCCCACATCCGCCGTGGCTTTCCCTCTCTCTGTATCTCTCAGGTCCTTGATATCCCTGTGGTTTTCCCTTCCACCGCCACACCAGGCTGCATTCCGCTTGTTTACAGTCAGGTTACCTACCTGTCATGGAGATATAATCAACTTACTTCCCGGTTACAGGCTACATTTGAGGCTCCAAAATACTTTTCCACATACAAAAAGCTAAATGTGTACCAAGGCTCCTCTAGGCTTCTCCCTCCAAATTAATGTTCTACCATGAAGGATGGCCTAAAAGAAACTGCAGAGACAATTCCCTGACTACTTCTTGGGACCACCTAGGAGAATCCTCGTAAATGACCAGAGGAAGGAAGTTGGAGCACCCAGTCCCTGGGTTCCCCAGGGGGTCCAATAGCTGTGGCTCTCAACTGCAAGTTTCTCTGTTTCTCAAAAGGGCCTTTGTCCTTACAGGTTCCAGCAACCATTGAACTCTTGCTTCAGGGTGAAACAATTTTCTTTTCAAACTGTGTTATGGATTTTCCACATTCTAGTTTCCTTTTCAAACCACCCCTTTTTTGAACTCCCCATAAAACATCCTAAGCTGCTATTTTCTGAGAGGATCTTGACACATATTTCTCGGTCAAAGAGTTTCACGGCTTTGAGAAACCCAGTTTCTGGGGTGCCATTATTTTGGGTAGATAAGTCACTACCAGGACAAAACAGAATGGATGACACCTGGACCACCTGCTCCTTCTGCACCAGAAACCAGCTCCTCAGCAACTGCTGGATGATAAGCAGACCAGAAGAGAGGTGGGGGGACAGAAGGGCTGATGGGGACCCCTTAAGTAAGGCAGTATCTCCATACTTAACAGTGCAACTAGCCCAGCTGAATGTTAAACTGGTATACAATGATATCACACAGAATGATTAATCAGACCAAATAAACAAAACAAAAAAATTATATCATCAATAATAACATGGTGTGTTTGTATGACAGAATGTAACAATACACTAAAATATGTCATATTTATTGGTGTGTGAAAACAACATAAACTATTTGACAAAAAAACAGAGCAGTTTCAAAATAGCATCAGCTGTAAAATCCCAATTTTGTTGAAATAAGTATATACAAGTAGTGGAGAAATAACTAATTCGAGTTTTTATTTTAAACACGAGTAACAGTTTGACAGGGATACATTCCAAGATCCCAATGGGATTCTATATATCCTGTTATTTCCTACATATACAGTAAAGTTTTAAATTATAGAGTAAGCAAGTAAGAGATTAGCAATAACAATACTGAAATTTACAGGAGTGTACAACCATAAAGCTTATTTGAAAATCAATTCTTTGCTTCTGTAATTTTTCACTTAATATTTTCAGACCACAGCAGGCCATGGCTAACTGAAACTATGGAAAGCAAGACCATATGATAAAGGTAAGACCTCCATTATATGCGGTTTCAATTTTTTCTGCCATTAAACAGAAAATTTAAGAGAAAAACACCAAGTACTTACTTTGAAAAAGTGGAACACTATTTTAAAAAGTGCTACATTATATTTTAAGCTGGATGTTAAGAACGCTCAGTGATTGTGGCATTTGTATTTCATTTCATCTCAATAAAGTCTTGTTGCTTCAGTCTTCTATACCAGGGCCTAGATGAGCCCCATGCAGCTCAACAATGGATAATTAACAACTGCAAGGAGAAGGTGAGCAGAAAAAGTAAACACAACACTATAAGCAAAACTAGCAATGTCTATGATGAAATAAACCAAGAGAAAACCGGAACTGTTTGACTGGAAGGGGGTCACGGAAGCCTTACCAGAGGGAGAGATGCTGTGCCAGACAAGCAAACACTGGAAACAGAAGCATGGCTCCAGAGGCTGGGAGGGAGAGGCAGGCAGATAGGGAGAACGAGTTTGATCAGTGCACACTGTATTTGTGAACGAAAGATCACATGGAACCCTGTTACTATGTATAACTAATGTTGAATCACTTTTCAAAGGAGGTGGAGGCAGGAGGACCAGCAGTTCAAGGCCATTCTTGAGTCTGTAGTGAGTTTCAGGCGAGCCTGAGACACAAGAGGTCCAAACAAACAAACCCTAGAGATGGCAAGATGGAGCTTCACGAGGGAAGATTTAAGACTCACCATACACTAACTGCTCAGGCACCAGAGACAGCCAGGAACTAAAAACAGTAGGCTCTGTTGTCCTTATCCTGAAAATGTAACTTGCAAAGATCTTAACTCTGACAGCAGGGAATAGCATCTATGGAAAATACACCATGGGACACAGCATGAACTCCTCCTTGCTTTTAACAGAGAGCAGACTGCACAGGAGAAACCCAAGGATCCTGTAGAAGGAGCCCTCATGGCACTCCTGGGACTACACTCTTGTGGGTGGTTAGTTCCTTCCTCTACAGCAGATCATTTCTGCACATATCTGCAATATCTTTCTTTTCATTATATTCTAGCAGTTTCCTGACCACACAGAAGGAATTGAGAAGAGTTGCGTATGTAATTGGTATTTAATCTACTTCCACATTGCCACAATGTTGAATATTAACTCGCTTTTGGTATCAGTCCATGGTGTAGGAGGGGTTGGAAGTGTTAGCAGGGAGAGGAGCAATTAAGGAAATAACGTGCTGCATTAGGATAAGCGCCTAAAAAGGAAACCTGTCATTGAAACCCAGTGTCCGAAGTTCATGGAACTCACTTTAAAAATTAACATATATTCTAAACCTTAACTATATATTTATATTTTTGCTTTGAAAACATGTTTCAACGCTAGCTATTTTAGGCCAGTCAGTGGGATGGATTCACTCTGCGCTTACTCATTACCTTTAGCTATTTCTCAAGTTAAGTATGGAAAAAAGTAATGGTCCCAAATCTAGAAATACTTACAGCACATATCAGGTCAAGGATCACCGCACAGTCTCAATTGAACCAAATTGAACAGGTCTATTTTACTTACCACTAAAGTTCTTTATTTGGCCAAGCCAATAGAGTCAGTTTTCTTCAGCATGAACCAAATTATTTTCATAGAAGCACATTACTTTACCCCACTTAGATCATTCCTCTTTGAAGCCCAGGCATCTTATTAATAAGGATATTTTAATAGTTCTATTTTAGCTCAATTATAGCTCAATTTTACACCACCTGCCCCAGTGAGATATTCACTACAAAAAGGCAAAGCTGGCTGGAGTTCCTTTAAAGTTTTGAAAGTTAATTAATATTCACCAAGCACTTTGAAGATAAAATGTAAGTGTCTAGAATAATTATGTTGTTTTTTTTTCTGTGCTGGGCATTGAAGCCAAGGCCTTGTGCATGCTGGGTAGGCTCTCTACCACCAAGTTTTATCCCCAGATCTACTTTTTAGGGCAAAAATAAAATCACAGGAGCTGCAACCTATAATCTTTCAGGACAGTGCTTTTGTTTTTGCGTCCATGGTACAATCGCCTCAAAATCATAGGGCGCTGTAAATATAAAATAGCAAAACCTGCATTTTCTTTCAGGGAAATGTAAGGTCAGTCCGAAGACCAAAGAAAACCGAATGTGCTTTGGACAAAATATTACCCCCCAACACACAACTGTAGGGCCCAAGCACACATAAGCACACTATTCTGAGCATGCAGGGGACATTGAATCACCAAACAGTGAGATGGAAACTGACTGGGTATGATTTGAAGTCTCCTTCTGATCTCAAGGGTCTGTTAACCCAACCATGCTTCCCAAAACTATAAATCAGAAGAGGCAGCCCGCATCCCCTATTCCAGCTCCCTTTGTGCGCACTCTGTCGTTCCTAAACCACAAGCTCCATTTACTGTATATACGCCAGATCATTAAGAACCATGACTCCCACAGACAGTGGAAGCTGATCAATGATATAAGTCAATTTACTCATTTTTTAGACAGGCTGGCTTTGAACTTACAGTAATCCTCCTGTCTCAGCAAGTGCTAGAATTATAGGGATGAGCCACCATACCTGAACTTTTAAGGACATTGAAAAGATGATATTTCAAAAGAAAAACTGTCAGAGGATCCAACAGTGAAAACTACATATCAGACTAGCATTATCATATTCTAGTAAAATACAACAATTCCCTTGCAGAGAAATTTAAATTGTGCTGAGGGAACACAGCCATTCGTTCTCCAGGGCTTCTGCTTATGTAGAAGGCTTTGAGCTGAATGGCCTTCCAGAGAGTGAGTCTCTTTATTTATTTATCTATCTGCTCATTTAATGTGTCAAGTTACTACACAGTAGGACACTCTTTCCAAATATTTCTGAAATGGCTCTGAGGAAGCTTTTGCTTTATGTGAACTCTGTTAAGTACGTGAAGAGGCATCTCCACTAAAGATTATAAAATCAAAATACAGATCAATTCTGAAAAGTGCTCATGTGCTCTTTTTGCAGTATCAAATCACCTGCCAAAATTTCTGTACATAAAGGGAAATAAACATACCCTTCTCATTAGCATGATAACGTATGTACTAAGTGGCAAGATTGGTTTTAAAATAATTCTCTGTAATTTATTATCAGCTAATGTTATTTGCATACCTATTTTACATATGTATAAATGTCTCAGATGAAAAGGGGTCATGAGTAATAAATAAAAATAATAAATTAAGCCTACTCTAGAAAATCATTCGGAGTCTTTGCTTTTGTGGGAGATGATGTTCAGTTAGCTACATCCATGACAGTCTTTCAGTGTAGTATGTAAAAAATGCCTACCATCACAGCAGACACGTAATTTTTCTAAGTTTCCCTAGGTTTGATGCTGTACAGAGATTGGAAGAACCAGAGGACCAGGATGCCTGTTTCTAGACAGTATCTCCTCAACATGCAGGATGCTCTAAAGAAAGGGATGCGGCACGAAATCTCAACAGTCTGGTTGCCTAAGCAAGACCTGCATGGGGACAGCAGACAACATGCCAATGTCACTGGGCCCCACCGGGGTGGCGGCAGAGAGAGGGAGGATGGGTCTTCTCCAGGGAGGAGCTCCATGAGAGGTCATCCAGTCACAAGTGGACGGCCCTAAACTTTATACATAGGAGCAACTCTGAATGAACTCAGCAGGTCATGTACCCATACGTATGCAAAAATGATAATATAAAAGAGGTCATGAGTTTGAGAGGGAATGGGGAAGGACATAGGAAGAGTTAGAGGGGGAGGGTGGAGTGATGTAAATATAGCACGCATGCACGAAATTATCAAAAAAATTTAAGGAAGATTATTTTCTTTAATCTTAAGAATTGCCAACAAGTGTTAAGAAATTTCATAATTTCAGTCAAATCTTTTAAAAATAATTTCAACTTTTTATGTTATTTACCTATTTTCTTTATATTTGGTAGCAGTCCCTAAAATTATAATAACTGTTCAGAGACTCATTGAATTTCACAATGCACATAATAGTCTGAGAGAGAAAATACAAACAGCACAAAAACAGTCAGAGCTGGCTAGGGGGAATAAAGCACCAAAAATTTATTCCTTAAGGGCTCAGAATTGTAATATTTGGCCAATAAATATGTAAAATTGCATGTGTACTAAACATCAGCTTCTAAAAGCCAGTAGCTCATAAAGGACAAAGTATTCATTTGTAAATTTTCATTATTTAAAGCCTTCCAAGTAGGAAATTAATGGATTACAGAATCCCAAGGCCTGGGAAACATCAAAGTCGTTGTTGCTATGCTACGGGGTCACCAACACCTTGCTCTTCTCCAACATCATGACCCTTTTGGCAACTGAGGGGCAACATGAGGACTGCAAGTCCAGGGTCTTCCATATGTACCCTGTGTTTTAGACTCTTAATTTCCATGCAGAAAGTCTAGTGCTGCTATGAACTGCTGGGCACACGAAGGCCATCCTCCAAGGAGCAGAACAGAAAACACACCAAAGCCACTCGTAGAGAAAGGTATGGCACAGGGTTAGGAATCGGCATATACTGGAGTGGGGCATGTATGGTCAGCTCTGGTTTGATCCTGCCCTCTAAGACAAATGAACAGGTTCTTTTAAAGGGACTCCTTCTCTGAGATCTAATAAACTGCATGCCGGAACAAGGACCTTCTTGGACAAAAGTAATGCCATTTTTGTTCACTTGCAAACGGCTTGCAACGCCTCACTTGTGAATTATTTCCTGAAAAATAAGTCCCGCTTTAAGCAATTCGGGGAAACACTGAGAGTTTATGGCTACTAACTCTGGGAGATAGAGACTGAAGACTCAGGGGGAAGAAGAGCTATTTGACCAGACAGGAGAATAGAAGTGCTTTGCTTAACTCAGAGAAGTAAAAACTACTCAGTACAGACAGCCTAATGTACAAGAGAGGCCAAGCCTCAACTAAATGTGTGCACATCATGCGTCACTGTGGATGGGGCTGTGGTGCAAATGATATGAGCAGTAAGCAGACTTGGAGGATGCCCTCCGTGGACCCCTTTCCCCTCATTCCCCAAACGGAGATGAAGCCAAGAGTCGCAAGTGCACAGCTGGGGTGTGGCAGACGAAAGGACTTTGCACCTGAGGTCTGCTTTCTAAATTGTCATCTTCCCCCTCTGTTTCCAAGGGTGTTTATATGGAAACGATGTTGGAAAAAAAAATGCAAATCTGACTGTGGCGATTTGAATGAGAATGCCTTCCAAAAGCTTGTGCATCTGAAGACTCAGTCCCCAGACTGTGAAACTGTTTGGGAAGGGATAGGAGGTGTGGCCTTCGTGGGAGATGTATGTCACTGTGGCAGGCTTTGAGGGTTCAAAAGATGCAAAGACACCATTCCCAGTATCTTCTTTGCCTCTGGCTTGTGGATGGAAATATGAGCTCTCAGCTGTCCCTGTCACCACACTTCACTCCACCACTGTGGACTCCAGCCCTCTGAAACTGTAAGCCCAACAGCAATTAAGGCACTGGTTTTCTCTAACTAGGTTAGCGTTCAGGGACAATTAAGCATCTGGCCATTCATGATGCAATGGATACTTTAAATATAAACTTTCTGCTTATCTTAGTTATCTGGATAATCACCCCATGAAGCATGCTGTCATGCGCATTTCACATGTAAGACAATTTAGGATCTAAGGGTACAGTGTTCTGCCAAGGGCCACAGAGGCCAGAAAAGTGGTACCAGTTTGAACCCCAGTTCTGTTGCAGGGTGGCCCTTCTGGTCTGGTTCCTAAGCTTCCTATTCTCAGCCTCTAATCTTCAAGGCTTCTAGACGCTTTCCCTTTCCAGAAGCACCTTTCTTATCCTCATCGTGGGGTTTCATTTCTCTCTCTACGCTTCTGGAATACACAAGACCAACAACTAGGTCAAATGGTAAAATGGCGTTTGCGGTTCCTAATCCCTCATGGTAGACACGTTCTTAGCACATGATATATGCGCTTCTACTTTCTGTGCTTAACTCTGACGCTTTTTCTATAAATTCTTGCTGTGTGACAGGACAATCAGGCCTTGTGGCTGTAAATCAGAAAGTCGATTTGCCTCCTCAAAGAACTTACCGAGTTAGACATTCTCTACACAGAAGCGCTCACAAAAGCAGACTCAACGCGTTGAAGGATGACTGCCAGGATAAACATTTGTTCAACCTTTCCATTAATAGGATTTAAACTGTTAAAATGTGTATGCAATTCCAAAAAAACAAAAGTGGGGAGTGGTTACATCTTTTATGGGAATCATTATAAGAAAGGCATTCTTTTGTGACCTGGTACCCAGCATGTGCACGACTGCACAAGGTTTCACGAAGCAATAGGTCGCTATGAACAATTCACTTGAATGTTTCTCCAGCTCCCCCTCTTTCATTTCTTGAATATCACTCAGTGTGACCCATAAAGCTGATTTCACGATATCCTAATGGGTCAGCCCCTCATGCTGAAAGACTGGAGCAGAGTCTACCAAACCCCGTGCTGTTGCTGCCCTTATCTCTTTCCCACGGCAGACAGCATTAATGCAGCCAGACATTCTTTCTGAGTTCAGCCAAGCTAGCAGTCGCCGGAGCACAGATCACTTGGACAGAGCTGGTACAAAGGCATCACGTGACCACTGATTCTAAGGAGCCACGGGACAAGGACAGAATAGCTAACTTTTGTTTGTCCTCTTTCCCTCTCCAGGGTTTGTAGTGTTCAGCACATAGCAGGCATTCAAATGTCTGCTCAAAGTGGAATCAAAGAGCGAGGTCTGGCTCCACCGACCCTCTGCGGCCCCTTTCTGTCCCTCCCTACGCCACCCTACTAACTTTAAATACAAATCTTTCAAAGTTCGGTGACCTTGAGCCCTGTGTGTTCCCCCTGTTCCCCAGGCCATGCCTTCTAATAGCTATCTGCATAACACCACTTGATGGTCTCTGTCTCTCTCCAAAACAACTGGTTTAGACCTAACGATCGCGGACATAAAGTCATCAGAAAAGCTGGTCCAGGAAGGAAAGTGGGAAACTTACAGGCAGGGACCTGAGCTGGATGCTGATGCACATTCTCTCGTGTCAACTCTTCAACGATGTGATCACTCTCACATCATTACCTCATCCTGCTGGTGGGGAACCAAACCCTGAGGGGGAAAAAGGACACCAGTGATATGGTTAGCATGTTTGGAAAGACTAGGATTTAAATCAATCAAACTCAACCCCTGTTTCCCCCACCTTCTCTCTCTCCTACCCGCCCCCCTCGAGCTACTCCTGAAAAGAGAATCTGAAATTACAAAGAAACAATGACCAAAAAGCCTCAAACTCGTTTGACTTGTGTGAATTTAACAAGTTATCACACTGAATAAACAAAACTCAATATCTTAGTAATATACTTCATCATATAACTTTCCTTTCCCTTTACCAAATCTTTGTGAGTTATTCATTACCGAGTTTGTTTTTCTTGGCAGCTGCAAGTCTTGGCTGAGACATAAAATTCTTGCTGTGAAGCAATTCAGATATATTAAGTTCTCTATTACACAGAGAAAACGAAGATCGCCTGTGGGTTTGCGTGTGTATGATGGGTCAAGTTCAAGGGAAAGTATGGAAAAGAAACAATATGTGAATTGGAGTTGTGTGCATGGGGCAATTAAAAGAAGTTCAAAGCAGAATCAAGAACTGTAGCCTTTGGCTCTCACTAGTAGCAATGTGCGGAAATGCTGCAAGATAGAGGAGGATGGGTCAAGTTTAACAACTCACATCCGCCCCACACATGTGCCTTCTGCCTGGTGTGGACACAGGGTCTGCAGTGTGCAATTTGCCCAGTCATGACCATGAGTCATCGTAACCGTCACTAAGAAGGTCATTCCAGAAAGTGTATTTCTGGTAAAGTTTACAACAGCAATTCTCAACCAGGAGCAACTCAAGTCCTGTCGGTGGACACGGGTGAAGGACGGGAATGGTGCTGAACACCGTGCAATGCATAGGGGACACCTCCTTAGAACAAGCTATGGCCCAAATGTGAGGAGTTCCAGGGCTGGGAGCCTAGGCTGCGGAGTTCTCCCATCTGTAAACAGAGCAGTAAGAGCGCCTGCTTAGATGGATGAGTTGCTGTGAGCCCTGGTCTGCTGGATGGAAAGCATTTAGAGTACTCTTTGCTGTTGTAAATAAAGAACGAGAGCTGTTGTAGCTGCATCTCCAGCACCTAAGTGCAGGACGCTGCAGAGAGGAACTCTCTGGTGTGACCCACTTATCAGGTAAACTCACAGGGGGCAGAGAACTCTGTGGTCAAATGAATTTTAAAACTGGTTAGCAAAAAAAAATCAGACAAATATAACATGGAAATTATCAAAATACTTATTTTTATTTTAGTTTATTAGTGTTTATCTAGACATCACATGTGTACCCGGCGCCCACAATGGCCAGAAGACAGCATCAGATCTCTTTTTAACTGGAGGTAAAAAAGGTGGTTCTGAGCATCTTTGTGGGCTCTGAGAACTGAACTCAGGTCCCCTGCAAGGGCATCGAGTGCTTCTAAATGCTGAGCTTTATTTAAAATCTTTAATCAGTGAAATATATTGCATCCCGTTTTTACAGGAGATGTGGCCGGTGAATCCTATATAGAACTCTGTAGAAAGGCAAGATTACAAAGTCATAAACTCTTGAGTTTACCATTTACCTTTTTTGAAAGTTCTCTCTATCTCTCTCTCTCTCTCTCTCTCTCTCTCCACATGCATGTGTGTAGGGGTGACGCACATGTGTGTGTAGGTGCATGTGTCCATGACCACACATGCACAGGGCAAAGGAGTATGTTAGGTATTTTCCTCTGTTGCTCTATTAGCAGTAGTAGTAGTATTAGTGTTAGTATTAGTTTATTCAAGACAAGGTTTCTCTGTAACTCTGATGCCTGTCTTGGAACTAGCTCTGTAGACCAGACCAGCCTCAAACTTACAGAGATCCACCTGCCTCTGCCTCCCAGGGGCTGGGATTAAAGGTGTGTGCCAACACCACATGGCTCTAATGTTACTTTTTAAGACAGCATCTCTCTCCCACTGAACATGAACTGGTCTTTAGACTATTCATATCCTCCTGTCCCCAACATAGCCAGGTCAGACTTCTTATGTGGATGCTAAGGATTTGAACCCATGTCTTCCTGCTTTCATAACAAGTGTACTTACCTACCGAGCCAGGTCCTTAGTCGTACAAAAAGTCTTTGGTGCATGAGGTGGTTGCATGTTACTAAAACCTTAAACATGTGTTTTCTCCATGGTAAGGCCACCATGATCAGATAGGATGAAGAACAATGTCAATTCCCAGGAAGATCATTCCTCTGAATGTCTATGATTGAGGAAGCTCAAATAACCAACACTGGAAATTGAGATGAATGCGATGTTGAAATTAAATACTACTTTCTTTGCTGTGCTTTTGTAAGTGAATCCCAATTCTTTAGGCACAAAGTCAAACTAGGAGAGAAGACTCAAAAGATACCCCGGCATAAACTTCTCAGTTTTATCTTGTTAGGAGCCAAGTAAAGTCAGCAGAGAGTATGGCACCAGAGTGAGAAGCGAAGGAACCAAGACAGCTATGGGCAGACGCACGCGTATTAGGCTTCCAGTGTGTGCTCCGAGAAGTGCTGAGCAAAGGTCCCAGGGGCAGGGCAGTCTCAGTCACTGTCATTTTTATAGTTAAAATGCATGATGGCAAATACAAGAAAGTGAACTGCAAACTGCTGCCTTTTGTATGTGTTTCCAGATGATCTCTCTGACGGCCCAGCATTGTCTGGGTGTCCAGAAGGTATTAACACAAGGCTGTGTGCATCGCTGGCCATTCGCTATGTTCCCCCCTCCCCCAAGTGGACTGGCACAGTTGGACCTGCACCTTCCAGGATGACAGCAGCGGTGCTTTCCCAGACTACAGAATGAGACACTCCGCCTTACATCACACAAAGCACTATTTTCATTACAACACTAAGAGATTTTATTTATCTTTTAAATTTTATTTTGGGACAAGGTCTTACTATGCAGCCCACAGGAACTCATAATCATCTTGCCTCTGCCTCGCAAGGGCTCCGATTACAAGCACGTACAACCATGGCTGGCTTCTTTTTTAATGTAGGTCCTCGGGTTTGAACTCGGGTACTCATGCTTAAAAAGCAAGCACTCTCTACCTATGGAGACATCTCCCAAGTCTCTCTATGGGATTCTTAATTAATAGATTAAAAACAGGTCTAACAGCAGTTATCACGATTACCATAACATCAACGACATGCCATGTGCAAATGATTTCAAATATCAGGAATAACTATAATGTGATATCAAAGTATCCTAATCTGCTCATGATACAGTCACAGTTATGGTAAATCTGACTGAGTACCAAAAAAATGCTAAATTTCAAATTAGAGACTAGTAAAAATCAATACAAATTTTATAGTTTTACCAACCTCACATCACCTTGAATTCTATCCACACAATGCCCCATAGTCTGCGGACTATAGGTAAAAAACTTTAAATTCAGATGATTTCATGAAGGCTCAAGAACTTTGAATAACGAAAAGAGAAAGATCACAGATCCATTGTCCTGTCTAATTTCTTTTCATTGGGAAAAAACTGTGCAAGTATATAGTTTTTGCATATTTTTGCTCTGATTATATTCTCTGTGAGGAGAACATTAGTTTAGCTTAATCTCATTTCACACATGACGAAGACAAGGCAGGCAGTTTTGAGTCCTACCCAAGTTAACACACATGGAAGTTAAGTGCTGAGCTGGGACTGGAATCCAACGGTCAGAGTTTCATGTCTGTGATTAGTCCCTAACTTCTGCTTGAACTCTCTGAGGGACCACTGGCGGGAGCAACTTTAGGTACATGTCAAGGCTGCTCCATCCCCAGTGACCTTTTTAAGTGGACCACTGCTCATACTGAGCGACCCTGGTAGCTAATGGCTTCCTTGTTCATCCTCATAAATGACTGGGTATAACCTAGTGTCACTTTCCAGAATGCCATGTGCTCTGGGGACTCCATTTCTGATAATAATATTGGCTATTTCAGTGTTTCATTTCCAAGGGCAAACAAAAAGAAATAATGGCTTCCCATTGCAAATCACTTTAGAATCGTCTTTGTGCTCGGTTTGGGGGTCCTTGGGATGTGTTTCCCTAAAACCCCACTTTCAAGCTCTTATAGAGGCATGGCTTTCCTGGGAAATAGCCATTATGATTCAGAGTATCAACAAGGTGCTCAAATAAAAACACGCTAAAGCTCTCAGTATTTTTGCCGTCTAAATATCATCTTACATTATGAGACTTATAGTCTATATTTTTTTATTTTTTAAATTTAAATTCTCTAATCTTTTCTCTAGCTTTTCTGTTTTGACTTCAAATTTAGTTTGATCTCTCCCTCCATGCAAATATTATTAATATTCATACGTATTAAAGTTCTCCTCTGCACTGTAATCATTGTTTTATGTAGCCTGCAAGTTCTGCACACTCTTTAGTCAGATGTTGCTGCTGTTTTGCCATGTCCCCTACACTGAGTTTCAGACACAACAAAGTGTTAGCCTTGACTGCGGGCTCTGCACTTGGACAAGATCTTTAAAATATGAACTAACTTGTACAACCGCCACTCTGTCTCAGATCGATACCGCTGGGAAGCTAAAGATAAGAAACTTCAATCCATAACTCCCGCAGGACCTGAAAGTCAGGTGTGTGTCGGTGTGTGTATCGACACACATGTGCCATGACTCGGTCCTTTCCTTCCCCCATGTGGGTTCCAGGCTTGGCACCAGCAGGCACCTTTATATACTGAGCCATCTCACCAGCTGGGCTACTGCACTATAACCCACATAACATTAGAACTTTCAAAATAAAAAAAGTTATTCTTTTATTTATTTGTCAAGGTTCAGAGGGAAATTTTTTTCCACGTGTTTTCATGGAGAAATCTACAGAGAAAGTTTATTTGGCTCCTTAACGCACTGGTTCAACTTTATTTGGTCATAAAAGCAATTACCTATGTCTATCTCCTGCATCTTGATAGATGTGGACATGATCTTGAACCAATTTTTATAGGAAAAAAAAAGAACATGATATAATGATTCTCA
This sequence comes from Neodon shergylaensis, assembly GCA_025134845.1. Classification (NCBI taxonomy): domain Eukaryota; kingdom Metazoa; phylum Chordata; class Mammalia; order Rodentia; family Cricetidae; genus Neodon; species Neodon shergylaensis. The sequence continues at coordinate 21,301,925 of JABTXL010005620.1, read as the reverse complement.
AACCATTTTTTTTTAAAAATTAAGCTTCACAAATAATCTGCTTAAATATCATGATATGGAGCAAATCAAAAGCAGAGATGGGATAGGAAACGCACAAGTTCAGAAGATGAGACTGCACCATTTAGGAGATTTCTGGTGCCTTTAATCTCGCCAGGCCAGTTTTCTGGTCCATAAAACAACCAGTCACTGCAGCTAATGCGCAAGAGCTAGGGACTGGTCTCCCACAGTGCAGAGAAGCACAGCGTCCAGGAAAGGATTGACAGGTCAGGCAACCACTGCAGTCGGGATGGCTCTGAGCACTAGAACAGGCGAGGCACATATTTTATATGGTGTAGACAAAAAGTTCTACATGAAGTTGATTCCCTGGCCAGTCAAGGAGGCAATTAATATCTGGAAATAGGTTCTAGATCACAAGTGAATAATAACGACTTAGACTATTTATATTTTAAATTTTCCAGCATGAATTTTTTTAGCTTAGCTAATTAGTGCTAAACCCTGTCATCTTAATAGTTCTTTATAAATATGCAGGGTTTTTTTTTCCATTTCTAATTTAGACAATTTTGCAAAAAAAAAAAAAACTACCAATACTTATGTTTGGTAAAATGAAATCTTTGTTTTGACTGGTTTTTAAATTTGTTTCTTCACTGAGACTTGCTTTTCCATTTTTATTTATTGTTTTGATCATGTGTTAATTGATAAAGGAAATTCTGGACACCTGCTTTGAGCAATTGCCAAATCCATTGATTTTTAAAAGGAAGTGGGTCTCCCAAACTCATCCTCAGTCACTACTCCAGAGGTACGGCTATCTCTCCAGAACATGAAAACACACAAACAGGAAAATCACATGAAAGATTCAGTGCTTAAAAAATTCGTCCATTTGGTCTTTATTTTACATTTCTCTCATTTTATTTTTGTGTAGTTCTCTAATTTTATCAAGATATTTTCCGTTACTGCCAGTTGGAAATGATAAATCCGCTGGAAGAAAACATCTTTGGGATAATTTGACTTAATATTTAATAAGATCAAGAGAATGTAAGTGAGATTTTCCTTTTATATAAAACTAGAAATTTGTCTCCAGAAATTTAAAATGTTATAAAATTTTAACTACTTAATTATTAGAAGCAATTAGAAACTGCCATCATATACCAATCTGGGGATAATTTTACTTTGGAATATATTTTTCTTTGCATGTACACGTTGCACCTAAAACATCACCCTAATCTCAACTTCAAAGGCAAACAATAACAGCAGAGCTAGTGGCTTTGACGAGTCACTAGGGGCTAAGTACAGAGGGTTGTTTTTGAATTATCTGTCAGGCTGAAAATTAGGGTTGACTTCTTTTTCTTTTTTAAGTTTAGTTGAGTTCCACAGTCTACCCCTAAAGAAAGGAAAACCATTTTGAGTTACAGCACAGAACAGTCCCGGAAACACCAGGCTACAGAATGACCAGCAGGAATGTGAAAGCTCTGGTCTAAAGCAACAGGAATTCTGGTTTAAAAGGCTGCACTCACCGTGCAGGGCAGAAGAGCTCAGACTTCCATCCACCCACTGCTACTGGCTCTTATTTTTAATCTGGTTTTGTTTTATTTCATTGCTGGGGATCGGACCCAGCGTTTTGTGGTGCAGAGCAAGTTTACTGCACTTACTTAAGACTCACAAAAAAATGAAGTTAATGGAGTTGAGATAATCACTAAATGGCCGGGCTTAAGCCAAGAAAAAGTCGCAAAATCCACAGGTGAGTCAATAGTGAGTTTCTGAGAGGAAGTGTGCACTATAATTTAACTATCTCGGGCTTTGTTAGGGAGTGGATCTCATTAGTTTGACTTCTGGGATATCAGTCCCGTGCCTGTACTAAAGCCCTAGATTCTAAACAGTTTTCAACTTAGATGCATAACAATATTGGTCTTGATATTCCATGTCACATTTAAATCTGAAACACACATGCACACACACGCGCGCGCACACACACCACACACACACACACTCAGCCCACGAGTTCTGGAGCACGGTTTTCAGGGCTGAACTCTCTAAGTTATTCAGCATACATTCAACGTACTGACACGGCCCAAGTCTATCTGAAATTGACAGAGAAGATTAAAGATATCAACCGTCAGGCTGGATTAGGGATTCCCCCTTTTGCTGCCATCCTGGTTCAGAAGCAGGATTACTTCCTAAGAACATCAACTTAAAACATAATGGAGACAACCCATCATAGCATCACCTCCCAAAAGAAAATTTATGCCCATCTGAAAACTATAATGTACTACTTCATTATAGTTTTTCCATTTTCCGAACTGTAGAACATGAAGCAAAATCACACACACATGCACACACACACACACACGAACTATAATGCAAACTAAAAACAATTCAAAATAAGTGAAAAAATAAAATGTATTCTTGAGCCACAGACTCCTACACACTACCCACCCTGGAAGACTTATAATTAAATCATACTACGTGTTGATTTTTTTCCCAGTTAGTTTGAAGGCATGCATACACAATGGCACAATGTCGCTCATTTTCCATTCGGGTCTAAGTCTTTAAACTCCAGTTGTTACGCCCAGGGCAAGGAAGTGAAGCTGAGTTGGACAGAGGTAGGGAGTCCATGGACTTGATTTGTTATAGAACATGAAGCCCATTTGCAAATGGCAGAGCTGACTTCTGTCGCTACTGTCTGCTCCCAGAATCAGCAAAGGGCCATGGGTTAAATTCTAAGACTTCTCGTGGTCCTGACTGCGTGCAGATGCAGCTTAGGGAAGAAAGAGGATCAACACACATTGTTCGTCTTAGTGATTTTCCCTGTACTCTATAGCACTGGGCTGATCTGTCAGAGATGGCACAAACGCAAAGATGTAGAGTGAGCCAAAAATACTCAAAGTATGAGTACTGAGAGGCAACACAAATTGTATTTCCCCTGCTAAAAGTATATTTTTAAATTACTAGAGCTATTGTTTTGCTCAAAAGAGTTGTGCTATTTGTGATATTGAAATAATGGTGTCCCAAAGGAGTTTTTCTTTAAAATGGACGTCACTTGGTTAATTCTGTGTAATGTGTAACTTGCCTTCAAGTGCTCAGCAGCTAGAAACAGAGCATATCTGATGAAGCCATCATCAACATTTCCGAGATTTTGGATGAGCTTCCCCCCTGCACCAGTTCTGATGTCATACATTCAATAACTATATATTGGCTAATATATTGATTATCCAATAAAGTAGAAAATACTACAGACTCTACAAGTAAATCTTGACTTTAAACTCCACTTTTAACCTCCTTGTTACTGAAGCCAACACATATTTTCCCCATAGCCATGCTTAGATTTTTTTCCCCCTCATCTCAAACCTCCTCCCAATTATTAATATTATTATTATTATTTTTTGGTTAACTTCCTAGGGTCTCCCTTATAGCAAAAACATGGGACGAAAAACAGCCAGAGAATCTGCAAACAAAGCAAGCATGTTAGGGCGCTTACATGTAAAAATTAAAGAGCTCAGATTTCTACACATTTGCTGCCATTGTTTAAAAGCCCCCAGTGAGAATGTAGGTCACAATTCAAAGATCAAATCTCACCATTTCTTACTTAAGCTGGATCTACTCTCATTCAACAAAAGGTTTTGTTGTTGTTGTTGTTTTTCTACGATACAGAACTATGTTGTAACAAAATTTCTCCCTCATTAAAACTTTTGAAATCTCCGGGGGTGACTTTTAAGCAGCACTTGTAGTCATGAAATACCTCAAGAGGATGTTAAAGATTTATTATGAGTCCTTTCTTATCTACGACTAGAGAATTATCTGTCCTAAAATGTCTTCAAATTCTATATTGTCTTTTAATACTATACTTTATCCTAAAATATGAATAACCAGTGACTACATTGTAACCTTTTTACAGTTTGAATGTAAGAGCCCCTGCAATGTCCAGATGCTAAATCTATTTAGACACAAGCAATGAAGAGGAACTGTGGCAACTGTGGGAAGTGTAATGGTATCTAACCTCAGGATGTCAATATCCCCCAGCAAATACATCCCACAAAAACCTAGCACTGATGAAAAGACTCACTAAAGCAAATCAACTGTGTTGTGAAATTATCCTAAATAGTTAACAACTGTCTTTAACTGCAGCTTCAATTCTGGGCTGAATTAAATCTGATTTCAAATTGAGAGAAAAAAAGATAACACGGAAAAGTTGTTTTGGCTTTCCACCTTTTCCACTTCCATTTTTATAAAGATGTTCAAATATTAAACATTACATAGCTTTCTTATAACAACGCATATAAAATCTGAGTACACGCCGACTCTGTGCTGTCGGTCAAGCATCTTGTCACTAGTACATACGCGTCAAAGCTTAGAACACGTCACCAGAGGATAACTAGATACTTTACAACTTTCTTGCTTTCTCTCATATCTACCATGAAACCAAAAGCTACATATAAAATAAAGACCTAATAAGATGTAAAGAAAAGAAAAACTTCCATAAGGCCCATCCCCGCAAAATATCTATTAGAGAGACACAAAGCAAAAATGCTTGTTTGGGGCCCAACCTAGGTTTCAAGAGGCTTTGTACAAATTACAAAGGAAAAAGGGGGCCAACTATATTACTTCCTTAGTGGGGGACGACTAAACATTATTATTTTTACCCTTTTTGTTGATAAAAAAATCGAGATAAAGGCCTTATCTAAGGAATTGCCTCTGGAGACACTGAAAAATAACGAGAATAAGAGCGGGAAACAACTTGGAAAGTTAGCGCCCACTCCAGCCGAACACAAACTCTCTAAACCTAAAGTTGAGCGTCACTTTTAAGTCACTTAAAACAAAAATCAAGTCAATCAAAACTCCCTCAAAACAAATTGTAAAACTGAGCCTAGTCGAAACTTTTGTCTAGTAAGCATTTTAATCCACAGGTAATAAACTCCGCACAAAAATCTTGCATTTTTTTTCTCCCTAATTCCACTTCAAAGGTGCCAAGATTTCAGTGAGGAAGCTGAAAGGCCAGATTCGGATACCAAAAGATGTCCCCAGGCAGGAGGGTGTCTGGCTTGAGCCACAGACACTTACTCCAACACTAGGTGTAGGTTCTGAGCCCTGTTCCTAGCCTTATTGGCTTCAGGACAGGGACAAAGCTGTCCCGAGAAGCTTCTTAGGTGGCCACTTGAGCCTGTTTCGCTGCCATCTGAGCCGCCACTGCCTGCCTAAGGGAACCCTGCAACAGCTGTCTCCTTAGAGAAGCGGAGGGCTCTGCAGATGGGGGTCACCGAGAGCAGGGTGGGGGCTTAGGAACATCCTTTCCCTACTGTAGGCACTGAAAGCAAACGACTCGTCCTGGTGTGGGTTTTCCTCGCGCTCCTGGTTTCTGCTCACTCTCCCGGAGAAGCCCGGAAAGTTTCCGAGCACCCGGAATTGGAAGTGGCGCGTGGGCCGCACGGGGACTCCCCAGCGGAGAGCGCTAGTGGCCACCGCGCTCCGGTTCCCTGCGCGCACGAGGATCGCGCGCGGCCCGGGCGTGTGGCCGAGCGCGGGCGGCTGTGCGGGACCGCGCTCCGCTCCCCCACGCGCCCTGCGGGGCCGCCTCGTGGCCAGGGTGCCCGCCGCGCGCCCATGCCCAGGCCCGCTTACCTGCGGCCTCCCCGGACCCCCGCGCGCGCGTCTTCGTCCCGCGTTGTGCGCAGATCGAAGACGCGGCGGGCTGTCCCACCTCCGCGCGCCCACACCTGCCGCGCGGCCCGACGCCCCGCCTCGGCCCCGCCCCGAGAGGGACCCGGCCGCGCCTCCGCCGGGCCAGCAGGAGCTGCACACCGCGCAGCTCCCGAGCGCCGCAGCACGGAGAGGGACGTGATGGCCACCGCCCTTGTTCAGCCTCTGCGCGGTCACCTGCGTGAGGCAGAGCGCCCTGGACGTGCTGACGGCTATGCTGGCCGGGGTCCTCCGAAACCCTGTCGGGTGGCGCCCCCCGCACCCCGCGGTGGGGGATGTCTAAATGGCCTTCTGGCCAGAGGGGCGTTCTCCCATCCCTAATATTAGGAGCCTGGCAGCCTGGAGGCCTTCCGGGATGTTTTTTTTCCAGGTACCCACCCACGCTCGCTCTAAATCTCTCTACTGGCCTTCTCTTTGGATGAATGTTCCTTTTGCACTGCCAATGCCTCCAAGAACGTCATTTTTAATTCTATAGCATACAAGCAGAGATGTATGCTTCCCTAATCCTTTACAACTAAATTTCAGGTACCTGAAGGTAGAGGCTAAGTTGCCCATCTTGGAAATTTTCAAATAAATACAGAATTATATACGCACTAACAAGTTTTTGTCTCCGGTCTCTGAAAGCAAAGCATGAGTCTTTTACCCTGATGTAAGAGGGTAGAATTGTGTTTGTTCAAGTAAATGCAATTTACATTTTAGCGAAGGCTCCATTACCCCCCTCCCAAAAAATTATACAGGTGGGTTGCAGAAAGGAGACGAGCAAGATTCATAGTGATATTTTATTAATTATGTGATAACATCTTAGTGTAAAAATTATTTATTCAACCCAGGTGAAAATTAATCACCAAATGTTCGCTAATGAAATGGTACTCATTACTGAACCAGCTAAAAAAAGGCAAGTCAAGTAGGGTTGGCTTATTATACAAATTTCACTAACCTAAGCATATATATGAGCTTAAGCTTATGTATAAGACTGAAGTTTAATTTTTCCTTAGAAAGCAGGTGCATAAAATATTTCGGCCCTCTCCTAGCTATGTGTCGGGAGGACAGCTTAATAGTGCTCAGTACACAATAGTAGGAACCATTACACTCAAGATGGCTCTGAATCGCGGCCTTATTTTGAGGAACTGAAAACCCTTAAGATGTCTCAGCTACCTTGATCAAGACATAAGAATCAACAATTAAACACATTGTCACTGTTAAAATCGTCCTGAAATGTTTTGAAAGAGAATAAACTTTCACGTTTATAGTCATTGTGCAGAGGAAAATCAAATACTTCCAAATCGTGAAGAGCATGCCTTAAAATGTGAACCCCAAAAGAGCTAAGCATTTGGGGGGCGGGCATGTAGGTAAATCTATTTCTAGAAAACCCAAAAAGTGTCCTTTGAAGTGCAAAAGTGTTATTCTAAATTTATTTATTGAATCACGATATCATCAAATGTAGGTGGCCATTTAACACAGTTCTTTTGGTGAAGAGGGGGGAAAAGCCCTTTTGTATGAATCCCACCAGGAAAGACTGTCAAAATCCAACAGAATACCCTGTAGATGAGTATATACAAACACTTCATTTGTGGGACTTTTTAAAAAGGTTTTAGACAGACGCCTAAAATAATATTATAGATAAGATTAACTAATTGCTTATCCAAAATTATGTATCACGATACTTTAATTAGAAAGTAGCCAAAGAAGAGATAATAAATCTCAAATAATAAATATCAACTTAAAGAAACACAAAATTTGCCTTTCAGACTCTGATCCAGGCAAACAAGTTGTTTGTCCCCAAACAAACAGAAATGATGGCATCATAGTTTTGAACATCAAAGAGCTGAACAAAGCACAGGAAAGTTCCGATGGGCTGAAAGGAACATGCAAATGATTTCAGTGTTGGCCATTCACCCAACCAATTGGCAATGTTGCCAGTTTCTTAGACTTTAGATCTGATTTTTAAGAAATACTTCTCTTTAGTGGAAAAACCTAAGAGCAACACAATAGATATCTGTGCATAGTGTTAGTTAGCATCTGCTAAATCTAGGTGGCGTGTAAATATCTGAGAGCATTTTCAAAATGTCTCAAAGTTAAGATTGAAGCAAACGAAAACATGTAACAATGACGAATAAGACACGGAAATCTTTCAAACACAACTGTGTTTGTTTGTCTTTGTAAAATCTATGGATTTGCCAGACACTGGAAAGAATTACCTTCCGGTTTTGAATTTTTGATAGCTCCAATCCCATGCATACTATTTTTGAATAGTATTAGATGTAAAAAGAGGGGCAGAAGGAGTATGTGTTGGGTTATGTGTGCAGTGAGAAAGGAAAAACCCTAGTGGAGACAATGTCCTGCTTTTCACATTAAATCTCATAAATAGAAACAAGCTGAGGGTGGTACCTGACATTGCATCTTTCATTCTGTGCTGAGTTTGAGAGTGTTGCTTTACACAATTTGTGTCATGTTCTCTACACAGCAACTCAAAAATACAGTTTGTTTCATCTAGTTTTCATGCAGGAGAATAGTAAATAAATAAATAAATCATTGAAATAAGCTGATTGAAGAAGAAAAAGAGCCATACCCAATTTTGTTCCTTGTATGAATTTTTTTATATAAAAACATGTTCAAAAAGTGTTTGTTTCATTTCATTACAAATGAAATGGGCCATCTGGATGGTTCTGTGGATAAGGCTACTTGACTCATGACCTGAGCTTGATTCCTTTAGACCTACATGGTGAAAGGAGAGGCCAATTTCTGCAAGCTGTCCTTTGACCGTCACATGTGTGCTGTGGCTCTCTCACATGCATACAGACAGGCAGACAGACAGACAAACAGACAGACATCACACACACACACACACACACCTCACACGCTAAATAAATAAATAGATGTAGCAACAATTTTAAAAACTGAGGTGACATCTTTGGATTACCTTTGGATAGGCAAAGTATATTAAATGCGCAGTCAGTTTCGAGACTTTTTCGGCATTGCTCATTCAGCTCCTCCTTTAGAAACTGCTAGGAGACTTCTCTTTACTGAAAATGTAACGAAGGGCACCAGCTGCTAACACACAGTAGCTAACATGTAGAAACCCCTGAATCTTTCTCACAAACGAATCTTTCTGATCCATGGTGTTGCTCATCTTTGAATCATCTACATGTTGACTTCACAAAGAATAACAGAGAGAAGCACGTAGTTAGTTCTCAACTCCAAACACAGAGAAAACTAAGATTATATCTACACAGGCTCAACATCAATTATTAACTGGGCTATGACAGGATAATTTTCAGGACTATCTAACCCTGATTTCATCTCTTGAAAGCAATATTGTAATAGCTTTAGCCTGACTCTCGGCTACAGATGCAAACCATCCATATTCACTGCTTGTAATTCACTTCACAACTTACAGAGACATCAAATGTTGAATCACAAAGGCAGAGAAACAATGAAACCCGACTGTAATAAACTTAGGATCATTTCAAAGAAAAGAAATTATTCTTCTCATTCCAAAGCCTCCTGATGGCTTCCAGTCTGTTAGATTCAGGTTTAAGTGAGTAGTGACACAGAGTGGCCTGTGGATATATATGAAAGAAAACGGAAAGGGCTACCAGCAAGTGCTTTGTGCAACAGACATACAGAATTGGATTCACAGCTAGAGACTTCCTGCTCACTGAGTGTACCAAGGACAAGCAGCATTGGCATCACCCAGAAACCTGTTTGAAATGCCTGCTGAGCCAGAATTGGTCTTTCTAGAAGATGCTCAATCTGACGGCACATTAACATTTTGGAAATGCTGACTGCCGATATCACAGAATTGAGATAAATGTTGTCCGTCTGATGTTTTGGCTGCTGGTATTTCTAACTGGAAAAACAGAGATACTCATACCATAAAAAAAAACCTAGGATTTTTTTTTTTAAATGAGGCCTCAGATATGGTAAAAGATTTCTCAAGATAAGGGTTTTAGAAGAGTCTTCTAAAATCGTATCGTTAGGATTACAAGCTAGTTAGACAGATGCATGTGATCTTTGCTATTTGTTCTAGACAACTTTCTATTTTGCTTCAAGTCCTTCAGAATTCTATGAAAAATCCTGGGTTGAATTTATTTCAGGTTTGAGAGACTGAGAAAACCAGCTCACTGTATAGCATGACTCTGAATGCTTTCTTTCCTAAAAAGGAATAAAGTATTCGCTTCTGAAATGGTCTGTCGCTAGCCATTTAGGAGTCATGCATCTCCCCCCTTTAACCCCACCATCCACTCGATCCTCAACTGAACAAAAATATTTTCTGTCAAGAAGTCTTTTCTCAAGAACTAGAAAATGATCGATCTAAACTCACAAAAATGTTGGATTGCCCATCTCTTAATGTATGCATGAGAACATATAAGCCAAGACAAAAACAAGGGACATGTGGGCTTCTTCCAATACTGTCAGGACAGTCACTGAAGATGTCTAAATATCACCCTAAATTCAACGCACTAATTTTTTTTTGCAAAAAGAATGGTCAGTCACTTAAATAATGCAGTTATTTGCAAAATAAAAAATACAGAAGCAATGCATTGTATTTTGAACCATTCTAAACAGGATAAATGATGGTTGGCTGCTTCCATTGTGAAAAGGAAGTCCTAGAAATCATGTTGGAAGGAATTAATGTTTTTGTGTTTGTAAACTAAACCAGGAATACACCAATGAGTCATAGGAACCTTCTTATGTTGGCATTAAAGGGTACAATGGAAAATACAGTCAGGCCTCATACTAAACAGATGTCATTTTTTTATAGCCACTATGCCACTAATCTTGGATAAATTCCCAAGATCCTTGTCCCTTGGTTTGTCAAGCAGGAAAAGAATGGTGAATATACTGAAATGTTGACATTCTGCAATCACTTCAAAAATCATACAAAATACCGAGTGTAAATTGTTTAGCAGAGTTTAAATCATATTACTGAAAGAGAGAGAGAGAGAGAGAGAGAGAGAGAGAGAGAGAGAGAGAGAGA
>JABTXL010005620.1:21279701-21291246 GCA_025134845.1 Neodon shergylaensis | reverse complement strand
GAGAGAGAGAGAGAGAGAGAGAGAGAGAGAGAGAGAGAGAGAGAGAGGAGACTCTAAAATGGTGTGGCTCTGCAACCCAAGTGTGCTGTACTGTATGGAGCACATCAAAGCTTTCAGATGTCTTTGGGCTGTTTGGTTTTAAGGCTGAAAAGCCAGCAACATTTGGAACCACATCAAGGATTCCATTCTATTCCCACTCCCCATCCAGTGAATGACTAGTTAAAAGGCCATGCCAATATGCATGTTGAATACAAGAAAAAACAAGTTCATAGCCAAGGAAACCTGGCACATTCCTTAAATCCTTGTCCAGCCATGGGAAGAGAGCAAGAATCTAAGAAGATGTCCAACTAAGACAAAAAATTTATGTCTATGCCTCTTTCTTTCTCTCCTTCCCCCCAAAGTGTGTGTGTGTGTGTGTGTGTGCATATACACACAAGCATTGTGTATGTGTGTGTTAGAGAAATGTGTAGACTATATTTCTTTATAGCCACTATCCCACACATTCAAGGAATTACCTAAAATGTGAGCTTGCTGTCTTTAGGGATGATATCCAGAGGCAGAAGCCATTTTGATTGTTTGGATGTGTAGTTCCAGCACTCAGGAGGCAGAGGCAGGTGAATTTCTGTGCATTAAAGGCCAACCTGGTCTACATAGAGTTTCAAGTCAGCCAGGGCTACATAGTCAGACCCTGCCTCAAACAAAGAAAGATGGAAAGAAAGAGAGAAAAAAAGAAAGAAAGAAAGAAAGAAAGAAAGAAAGAAAGAAAGAAAGAAAGAAAGAAGAGGGAGGGAAAGAGAGAGGGAGGGAGAGAGGAAGAAGGGAGAAGGGAAGAGAGGGAGGGAGGAAAAAAGAAAATGAACAATACCTAACAGGAGTCTTTCCCCCCAGTGCCACCTGTTTAATCAGTCTCTCTTACCTGACACACATTGATGCGTTCTTGAAGCTGGACTTTCCACAAGTAGTCCTCACCCCCTTCTGAATTCCTGCCCAGTGTTTCTGTCTCCTGTTACCTCACATGTGGAAAACAAACTAAAACAACTCTTCCAGCTGCTTTGCTTGTCCCCTGCTCACCAGTCACCGAAAAGGACTTTTCCTTACTTTGCTTTGCCCGGTTAGTTTGTCCCATTTTCAAACAGCTCTTCAATAAGTTCAGAAGCAAATGTCCTGTCGAGCACTTTAGTTTCCAAATTCAGGGTTCTATTTTAGGTGAAGATGAAGAGAACTAAACAGAGGTTCGAGATACCTTGCGCGTTTCTAAGGTATTTAATACTGTATGAGTCCCCAGGTTTTTATTCATATCCTAACAGGCATTATAGTCCATGCCTTTCCCTATTGGATGCTTTCCCACATTTTCTGCTCTTGAGTAATGGAGAGTTTGCAAACTCAGCCATAAACAAAACAAAAGGAATTCACACACTCGGTAGGTTTTTTTTTTTTTGTAATGAAAGTAATTTCTAAATTAGAATGAGTAACTGTGAAATATGCAGCTCTAATGGATGATTTATATTACACCTCCTGCATGCATGGTCCAGGAAACATTGTGGAGGAAGGAGCTCAAAGATTGTAAGAGTCAGAGGTTGGGGAGAAACTGTTACAACACAGCGTTAGCTGGGCGGACGACTTTAATCCCAGCACTCAGGACACAAAGGCAGGGGGTTCTCTGTGAGTCTCAGGTCAGCCTGGTCTATAAGAACTAGTTCCAGGACAGGCTTCAAGCTACAGACCCTGTCTTGAAAAAAAAGAAAAAAACACACAAAAACGCCAAAACCAAAAATCAATCAAACAGACAACAAGACAGCATTTCCTGGAGATGATGTTGCTATGGCACTCGTGAACTCCCAGCAGCTGTGGGTACCTGCACAAGGTCAAGCCTGTCTAAAATCAAGTCAGTTCAAATTCTTGCGTGGATTGGGCAAAGGCCCGTAAGGCCCCATCACTACCTAAGGGCTTTTGGCAGTAAGGATACTGGGAGAGGAAGAGTCAGCTTTCTTCAGGAAGTGGCCCCTAGTAGGTTGTTCATGCTGCAGTAGAGGGCCTGAGCCCATGTGCATGTGGACAGCACTGGTGAGATTCAGTGAGCTGTGTGTGACAAGAGGACATGGAGTTGTGAAGGGGACATGGCAGAAGGGGTCTAGGAGGAGTGTGATGGGGTTGATATGACCAAACTACATCATATACATGTGCAACACTATCAAAAAAATGAATAAAAAAAATTTAAAAAAATCTATCTAAAACACACTTTGAAACCTCAACCTACTATCTTCATGTCGGCTTTGAAGAGAAAAACCCAAACACTTCCAGGTGGAATTCAAGATCTATTCACATATAACCTCAGGAAATATCAAAAGCCCATTTTGGAGAAGAATCTAAAGCTAACGTGTCCCAGGCAGCTACCAAGGACGACAGCCAGCGGCAAAGTGGAGACTGGAATCCCTGGCCCTATGATGCTCAGAGGACGCCAAGCAAAGCAATTACTGATAAGTGGATCTTTGCTAACAAATTCATGACATTTCCCTAAAAAATGTTTAAAATAAATACTCAGTTCTATCTTCTGTCACTGTTATTGGAATAAATCACCCTGGGCTAAACTGAGGCACAATATAATGCTTACAATTTACTGCCCAACTATTACAAGTTACCACATACCTGAGGCAAGTTTTGAAGTTGAAGTGGGCCCTGATACACACTAGAGTCAACGTTTCTTTAAAATATTAATTCACTATATGTTGCATACGTAATAGCAGAGTGAACTTCATGTCATGAGGGTTGGAAGCAAACAACACAATACACAAATTCTTTCCCTCTGTCCCTCTCTCCGGTGTGTGTGTGTGTGTGTGTGTGTGTGTGTGTGTGTGTGTAGGAGAGAGAGATCAGGATAGCCTCCCTTGTTTGCCTGCTCTAGCTTCCCCTTTGAAAGGCAGTGCTAAGACTATAGAGATGTCCAAGTGGATATCATTCGCTCTGGGTGGGCTGTCTTAGAGCAGGCATAGACTCATGTCACAGATGCGGTGTTTTTACAGCATTTTCCTGCAGTAGATCACATGTGATTATTTTCTTAGATGTGGGCAACAAAAAAATAGAAGTCATACACTCTTTTGAGGGGTAAAAAAAGATCAAACTGTTTGCGGGCTGAGCGAGCATAGAGTTAGTGCTTAGAATGAAAAGATAGATCTAAGAAGATAATTGATGACCTTGTTTGTGAATGGTTGCTGTTATTAAAATAATAAAGAGCTTAGACATACTCTAAGGTTTTCAGAATCCAGGAAATTGGAGAAAGAATGACCACAAACAAGCTATTTGTAGGTAAAAAAAATCAGGAATGATGCACAAACAAGATGATAGCTGTAAAACCCTTCGGTTTTCAGAGAGCTATTCATTTATATTAATCAGTCTGGGCCCTTGAGATGCTAACATGCAATAGACATATCGCTTTGATAATGGAGTATTTCGGTACCCCAAGAGGGCAGAAGAATGTATTAGTAACCTCTAGCTAACAGAATGCTAAGGTGTGGGTAAATGTTTACAAAAAGGTCAAGTATAACAGATTTTTTTCCTAGATTTTTTTTAATAGAGATGGGGAATATTTTTCTTTACGCATTTGTGAACTTCTGTATAAAAGAGAGAAACTTCAGTAGGTGCAACCCGAAAACTGTGAGGTTGGATTTATTTGGACTCACATATGTAGTGAGCCATAATGGAATCTAGAAGTATAGGGAGAGGGTGTCCCTAGCTTTGCAAACACCAGAGACCAAGACTATCTATTTACTCAGCATGTTTTCAAAGTAGTCAGCAAATAAAACTGGATATAAATTGATAAACTGTATATATTTCCTTAAGGAATGTTTTTTTTTCTGCCTTGATCAATGCTTTAAAATTTGTGGAGAGAAAGAAAGGTCCTGAAATGAAAATAGCTCTAATTTTTCACCCTTTTACTTAAGTGCATCTGAGCAACCAAACTGTAATTGTTGGAACATGAATATTAGTGATTTTTGGTCTTTTTCAATATGTTGTAATTTATATGTTAAAGCTTCACTCTAACCAGATTGAGTTACTGATTTTATACTAGCCAACAATCTCTGCTTAATGTGTTCTTACTAAGAGATCACTTTCTCTGTCACTTAAGAAAAGCAGGGCGTGCTAAACTAAAATGCCATCATTCTTTTTTCCCCCACTGGAATACAAATGCTGGTTTTAAGTGCTTTCCTGGAAATGTGTTCTTCTCACACTGCCTTGTCAGCTTATTTTCTACAAAATCTTTTAAGATGCATTTACAGTACAAGGTCATTGTTAAAGACTTCTAGTTAGAGATTTGCAGAAACATGGAGACGGGACAGCCCAACTATCTGACGACCAAACTTTTGCCAAATGGAATTTCCTCTGTGTAGAACAGTGCCATTTGAATTTATTTCCTTGTATATTTAAGGATTTTAGAAATTACCATAAGCCTTAGTAGTTCTCACAATTGGGATATTTTCCATTTCCTTTTCTGCTGCCCAGCACAATGTACAAATGTAATTAACTAGAGTATCCTTTTTGTGCTGTGTGCACATCTCTCCTTTCTGCTGTTGTTGGAGAAAGGAATCTTTGCTGATATAAAATGGAGACATGAGGGTGTCGTGGCTGTCTGTGCAATGACAAGGTGAGGAAATGGAACAGAACCGGGACCCAGAAACAGTGAGAGACAGAACTTCAAAGGAATGTGTTTAAATTTCACGTGTTGTTCAGGATTTCACCTGAACAGTGGAGCTTCCTTTTCCCCATCAAGAAAATCTGAAGCATAGCATAGTTCTTTTTAGAAGAACCAGAATTAAAAAGGCAGAGCAAGAATGATGCTACGCCCATCAACAAAGGGTCCCACTAACCCCTGGAAGGAAAGAGGGCCTTGAGAGTAAGTGGGGAGGTGAGAGGAGATATTCCCCAGAACCATCCACAGGCAAAGGCAAAGGAGAAGATAACAGAGTGAAGAACCAGAAAAGGAGAGTGTAGGAACGTGTTACCAAAATGACACCCCAAATGGACACATAAGAGTAATTCAGTCACTTGTGACTGTTGACCCACTAGACATATAGAACATATTCTGAGTATAGATCTATAAACTAACACCCTCCAATCGCTTAGCATCTAGTTAGTGGACTTAACTTGCCAGGGCACTTACCTAGGTAAACAAGTGATGCACGGTGTTCTTTGTTCAGTGTTGAAGTCCAGAATTAAGTTAGAGAATTCAAATAGAGAGAGCAGCGAGCAGACTTGTGACTTGAAAGTATGCTAGGTCTCCTGTCCCTGCCACCAGTCCAAACAGTCCTTGGCCACTGGGACCCTTATAATATCCAAATATATACAGAGTGACTTATCTGGAATAACTTAGGCTTTAAGGACAATTTCAAGAGGTGAAAAAAATAGTATAACACATAGGATAATAAGCTTGCTCTCTCTACTATAAAATTCTCAATATAAATTTCATAGATACTAAAGACAAAAATATGCCAGTGCCCAAAACTCCACTATTGTTAATTCAACTCTCTTATTGTTTGTAACAGAATCAGGAAACTGAGAGAAATCTTGGAAATCATGTATTTAAATTTTTCCCCTCACAAATGAGGAAAGAGAGCCCCATCAGATGTGACGACGTGAGCAGAGTCACACAGCCAGCGCCCCACCAGACTGCACGTCTGCAAACCGGGTTCCTAGGTACGTGGCACTCTTTCTAGTTACAGTGTTTTCCAAGTTAAAATTATATGCCTTCCATGTAAATAACCTACAAATTTGTAAATTTTAGGTTACGTTATAGCGAAAAGTGCGCAAATTGGAGTTTACGCTATAAAACTGGACTCTTGTGTAGCTCAGCTACTGATTGAGTAGAGGATCTGGACAAGTGACTTATTCGTCTGTCACCTGGTTGTTGGGCACCTACCAGGACTCTACCTTTTACAGAAGACACGTGGCAAGCAAAAAATCTTACATTCTTTATATGCATAATTAAAAATAAGCAGATATTGGAACTGGTAAGTTGCTTAGTGGTCAAGAGCACTTTTACAGAACACAAGTTCAGTTCCCAACACGGAAATGGTGGCTCAAACCCACCCCTGACTCCAGTTTCAGGATATCAGATGCCTTCTTCTGAATTTAGAGGGCACTATGTATGTGCGTGGTGTGCATATATATGTACATGGTGGCTAAACATTCATGCACATGAAACAAAGTTTTAAAATGGAAGAAAATAATCATAGTTAGTATGGCATGAGTGATGCATCTAAGGAAAAAAATAAGCCTGGATGAGGAATAAGAATGACAGAAAGTTTTATAAAGGGTACCTTAAAAGTGTCCCTGAGAACAATAGCAATTTAATATAGGGGACAGTAGAGCCTGAAGCACCATGCTCAGTTCTTTCAGAGCTTATACTAAGAACTGTCGGGTGAGCCTTGGCTTTGTCTGTACTCACATAAGTAGGTCCTACGAAATCCCCAAGTAGTTGATGCACCTGTTATATCCACTTCCAGATGAAAAAAAAAAAATTGAAGAGAAGCTTACCCAAAGCCATGAGCTTGGAGGGTCACAGACTTAGTCAGTTCTAAGCCTAGTGTCTTCAAATCAACATATTCTGCTTGACATAAGTTTCCAGACTACATTCATTTAAATGAAATTAAGAATTGTTACGTATTTGGGTCAGAATTTGTACCACTATCCACTAGATCCAGACAGACCGTGTTTGGAGATTTTCGCCCTTTGGTTAACACTGTGCATCTGCTGGCGGTGCCTGCTGTTCCCCATGCTTCCTCCGTGCCTCACACTCAGGCTCATCTGTTTGTGCACACATTTTTGCTATTGGAACTTGAGCTGGAACTCTGATCAAGCCCCTTTCTACTTTGGGGATTGATCTCTGAATCATGCATTTTGCCTTTACAACAGGAATTCGTGAGATGAGCTCTGTACAATGTCGGTGTGCTTCATCGTTAGCTGTCAAGTATAACAGGAAGGCCTGGGAAAGGCAGATGAAGTCAGGTTCCTGGGAGGAAAGAGGGACCACAGCAACCATACGCCTCTAGTGATGACATCTAGAGATGGAGGATGCCCATTATTCTAAAGAGCCTTGGTCATTTGGTTCAAGGGAACTGTTTTTGGATTTGCACAACTGGCTTGACTGCTCTATTCTCTTCATGGCACTTAATTTTAAATCACCTTCGAAACTGCATTTGTTGAAAGTGTAGACAACAGTTCACTGTGGCCAAGCACTTTTATAATAGAAGAACCAAAAAGGCTCAGAAATGGTGTTGGAAAAAAAAGAGAAATAATGGATTCCTACAGATGTTCTGCAGAATTGGAGGCCATATCTCTAAGAAGAAATCTCCCTCTGTGGATGCTGGGCATGCAATCAGTTCTGATTCAGAATTCTCTATCGCTCTTCCACTATAGTTGGGTAGTCTACCACACTGAGTTTGGTTTCCTTAAGAAGTGTCCAGAATTGTCTTATGATATCTATAAATATGCATGCACTAGGTAGAACTGTTTAAAACTGTTTAGTGAAGATGAAATTCAGCATAATTCCCCCAATGGTGATCGCTCAGAGAGCTGCTGTGACAGACACCTCTATAAAGTAGAAATCTACCAGGTAAGGGCTCACCCACAAGCTAGTGTTGGTGAGGAAAGTTGGAAGATTGAAACCCGGATCCATCATATTCTAAGTTCCCTAGGGAGAGATGTTATCTTATTCATTTACATATTTCTAGTGTGCATGGCAGCGTATATTATATAATAGCCTGTTTCGTGGGGTATTGAATAATTTGCTTCTGTTGAGACTCAGTAGGAAATATGATAGTTAAAGGAGATTACCCAGCTTCAGAGTAAGTGATCCTGCACTGATGAATAGAAAAAGAGACAAAACTAGAAAATAGGCTGGACCAGGTGGGAGAACTGTGTGAGCAAGACGGCAGTGATTGAGAGCAGGAGGACCTTGCCAAAAAGACCCCTTCCCTACAGATCTTAGCGGCAGCTGCTGTGTTAGAGGGGCCCGTGCTGCATGGCTTCACTGTGCTCACGATGCTCTCTTTCACTAGCCCTCAAAGTAACGAGCATTTGCAATAGCTTCCCACAGAACTAGTCTCATAACAACATAATAGAGAGCTTGGAAAAAGAGTTGTACCAAGCAACTGATACCTGACTACAATCTCATGTGTGGTTCTTGTGAGTCCCATGTACTGATTAGCTACAGGACTAGTCTTTAACAAGACCCAGTTTCTGATGATATAATGACGATGCTGCCGATGAGAGAATAATGAAGAGGAGTAGGCTATGTGCCCACAAACATGCACATGTTTACTAACTTTGATACCATCACACTGTCCTAATTCTTAAAGTAATAGAGAGTACAGTTTGCAGTGTGCACTATCTATGAGCAGTATTTTCCTTGCTGGGCATACTTCTGTCCACAATGAGCAAAGAAGGAAAAGGATTACTGAGTTTGTGGTTACATATAATAACTGTGCCATACTGAATTATACCCATGTTGTGTACAAATACATATTCTCCCCTGATTAAAGTTGCGGACTTGAAGTAAGCAACACGCCTGCTCTTAATCTTTACAGGGAAAAAGATTATCATTGCATCTGCGTCCAAACTGTTTTTGGTGTTTGGAATATACATTTCCAAATTATTCAGTTCACTGTCTGAATCAGTGAGCTGCCTGTAAATAGTGAATGTTTGGAGCAGTGATCAAAATCAGAAATGTGTATCCTTTATCCCAAGCAGTCCCCATGCTGCAGTTAGAAGGAAAGTCTCTTGTTAACAGGATGAGCTTACAGAACACACTCCATTGTCTCTATCTTTCACACTCTTGTGGTTCTTCGTCTCTAAGCAGAATGGAAGCTGTTTTCTCCACTACTGTATTAATTCCCTTGATTAGAGAGTAAGAAAGCCATTGGCCAATTTCAGAGAGAGAGAGAGAGAGAGAGAGAGAGAGAGAGAGAAGCTGGGTTTGTTGGTTTGCTGAGCAGACATTGTCCATTCCAGACCGATGACACAGCTTTGAGTTCAGAATAGCGAAGACAGAGAAGGCGGGCACACAGAGCTCACCACAGTCTGGCTAGTGACTCCCATCTTCTGGATTTAGGGCAGTGTTCTTTTGACGCTGAGGACAGTCATCTCAGAGGTGTGCCTTTAAATGAATTGGAAAACAGCCCTGAAGAGAAAGCTTGCCTTTATGGTCCCCCGCCCTCCTCCCACCTCTGTCCTCAGTGATTGTGGGCACATGGCTATCATATCCCCATCTCCCAGTTTTGGTCTCTTTCCCGTGAAGTTCCTTTGTTTTGTGTCTCTGGGACGCCTGCCAACTCTGCCTCAAAGATCCCCAATGAGGAGATAGGAATTTCCGAGACAGTGTTACATTGGCTCTTCTTCTGCAGACTTTTTTTTTTTGCTGATAGCCCCACCTGGTCTTACAGCTTCTTTCTCTGAGGCAGTGCCTCTTCAGCCAGAGATATGGAAGTCACAGAACTGGATAGATGGCGAAATACCAAGAGTCCTCAAACCCAATTCCCAATGTAGGAATCTCTCATAGAAACTGCAACTTGTGGTTGTATGCACATTCTTCACAGGAGAGAATTTCTTAGCACATTAGGTGCTCATTTCACTTAGTTTATAAAAAGTTCTTCCTCGTGATCTTAGATCCTGAAGTACTTATACTAGCTAATATGTGCCACATACTTACGTGGTAAGTATATTACTTTCTCTCCTCCATGACTTCTCTGTTTTGGGTTTAGAACACTGTTTTTCCTAAATATTATGGAGAAATTAAAGCATGGAAGTGGACAGGGATTATAAAAATTTGCAGACACATAAGCTTAACTTGGTTCATTCATTCACTGATGAACTAGATCACGCTCTGAGCCAAGGCTTTGCAAGGAGCTCGGGGGATAGATGATACTACACACAATATTGTCCTTGTAGGGTTTATAGCCAAGTGAGAAATACAAGTGTGAGGAAGAGTATCCTATCCTGTCAGCTGGATCCGTGTGCAATGGGATCAACTTTGTGCACCCAAGAATTGTCGACGTAGAACAAGGGGTGGGGAATCTTCTAGGATGAATCAGGGTCATGATGGGTTCTGAGCTTCACTCTGGATAAAACTAGGAGACCAGAGGAGAAACTTGAGCTTTGAGTCAAAAGGTTTTAGACACTTTGCCATTGTTGACACGCCATTCTGGGTAGATGCTGAACACTTGCCCTTCTGGTTCAGATGTGGTTATAGCAGTAAGCACTGCCTTCAGAGAGGACCCGGGGAGTCCACCATAGACTGAGTCACCTCTGTGTTTGCTCTTCACAAACGATGGTCACAGCCTAAGGGTTCATTTGCCTAAATGGTCAGCTTGTCACTCTGGATTGTGCTGTATAGACCTGTGGTCAGGGGAACTAGTCCTTGCTTTGATTTGGCATTTTGATCCTGGTTGGCTACACAGAGTTTAGCTACAAAAGACCCCAGGTCAAACTTAGAAATGATTAATTTTCTCTTCCATTTTCTTACCATATATAGCCTATCTGATCAGAGATTTGTGATTACAGTGGAGTTTCCCTCTCTTTAATTCTCTTTCTAAATATGAACTTGGGAAATATTTTGAAATAAACAAGTTAAAATAATGACTCAGACTGAGATGACTGTAGCTTACATCACTTACACGGCTCCTCCCCTGTGCTTGGGAGCCACCATCATATGCATTTATAGCCCGCATGGAAGCTTATTATGGTTAGGTCGTAGGTATCTATCTTCAAATGTCATCCGATGATCTTTTCAACGTTCTCTTGCTTTGGGATATTAAGGTTTTCTGGTTCTTAACTTCATAAAGAAAATGACTGCCAGGCATGATGACATATGCCAATAATCCTGTCACTAAGGAAGTAGAGGCAGGGGAATAAGAACTGAAAGGCGAGCCTAGACTCTGTGAGACCCTGTCTCAAACAGCAGAGGCTGCCCTTATATGTAAATATTTGTTTGTATTTAAGAATGTTTCCTCATGTGGCCTCTAAACATATACTGAAAGCTTGTTTTACGCATTTCTTAACTTCCCTTATCAAACTGCCTGGCAAATTTAAACATACGCCTGTGTGTATGTAAAATTTCCCATATTGCTTTGAGGCACTGTAAGGATATCATTGCCTTAACTTTTATTTTAATTACTATGAACGTTAAAACTTTAAAAATCTGTTTATTAAAATACTGCTATTACTTTTTTTTTAAATACCCGGTCTCTTCTCATTCCATGTATGATAGTTTTATTGATTTGTTATTAAGTCACATAACTCTTTCAAATATAAAGGTTTAAACTCTTAGATTTCCATAGATCTATGGTATTCATTTCAATGTATTTGTAAGTTTTAATTTTGTTTACAATGTTTCAAAAAGTACAACCAAGTGTTTGACCAGTCTCAGCTGCACAGACTGGTTTGTCTGCAGCTGCCGTAAAGGGGCAGAACTTTCCTCTCCTGATTTAGTTTCTCTTTCAGTTTGACATGAAAGAAAGAAAGAAAGAAAGAAAGAAAGAAAGAAAGAAAGAAAGAA
>JABTXL010005620.1:21248340-21279327 GCA_025134845.1 Neodon shergylaensis | reverse complement strand
GAGAGAGAGAGAGAGAGAGAGAGAGAGAGAGAGAGAGAGAGAGAGAGAGAGGTGGAAAGAAATCTAGTAAAATTCATATAATTCATTCCTTTCTGGAATGTGGTAACTTCTCAGTAACCATTAAAAATGTCAACTTAACATTTATTACAACTTTTGTTTAAATTCCAATCTTTAATGAATTCTCCTTAGTGAAACCTTCAGGGGCAAAGTTATTTGCTTATCTGTAAGTGAGAGAATGTTTCCATCTTGCAGTACTTTGTTCCGACTAACTAGCCTTTAGATTATTGAGTATCAAGCTAGCCACAGCTCACAGGAGACCCTTGTAATCCTGAATTCTGTTCCATTTCACCATTCTGTCTCAGGTCATAAAGACTGATTTTTAAAAAACGTATGTGTGCACTTAAGTGTGCACACATAATTCTGTGTTGACATGTGTCCTGATAGTGTGACAGGGTATTTACATAGAAAACCTGTGATGGTTGAATTTCACATATTAAGGACTTTTCAACAAACGTTTTTGGAATTCAACACATACCTGGTACTGTGACAGGTACCGGTCACAAACAACAAACCCTCTTCATGAACTGATAGAACACTGTGGAGCTTTATGAGCAAACCCTCTGAAAAAAAAAATCTCATTAAATTTTACCACTAGGTCTAATTCTTCCTGCTGCACTGGTTAAACCCCAACTTCCCCAGAAACAGAGACTAGGCATTGTGTGCTGAAGTATGGGTGATGTTTCCTCTGCAAATGTTCTATGTGACAAAATGAAAGTCGGAGAAAATAATGTACTCATGGAGCCAACTGAGAACAGCGATAAGAGTCTAAGAGTATCTTGGTTCCATGAACAGGGGGATACTCTATGTTATTGTGATGACATAATCCGAACAAGACAGTTCCGGTAACACGAATCAGGCAGTTTTTCCTTGAAAGAATTGCTGATCTACCTCAAGTCAAGCAGATTATTGGCCTCTTTGCTTTCTGGGGAAGGTCAACATTTCTTGAAGCAGTCCTGCTTGTAATAACAAAGTCAACTCTCATGGGTGTGTTCTGACAATCTTCTAATCTAGATATTTCTCTTACATTTATTTTTCATCCTCTTCAAGATATCTAGTCTAAAGTTTTGGTAAGGCTGATGTTTGATTTTAGAGAATCAAGGTGAAAAAGAGCAATTATCTCCTGACTACTTGGTTTGCTTTATTTACTAGCATAGGAACTTACGTCCTGTGGTTGATGCAATTCTAAATCCCTAATCATGAGCATCACTGAACCTTCTTGAAACTGTTGTTTGCTCCCTAACACTTGGCAAAACCCTAATCTGAGGAACACTCTAGAGCACAGTCATCATTTATCTCGATGGACATGTTTCTAACCCTTCACCATGATTCCCAGAACAGTCAAATTTCCAATCATTTCTGCTCATTATTTCTCAAATTAGACCTGGCTCAGGCAAATCCCGTAATGTCTTTGGAGATGTTTTCTTCCTGAATAACTACCAAAACATCTGGAACTTGGAGTTCTCAAGGGATGTTTCTACAATTTGAACAGTTGTCTTAAGGGGCCTGCAGACTGCTCAGGCACCGGGGCCTGCATTCTCACGGTCCCCCTTTCTTCTCATTCATGTTCATGTATGATTTTCTGGGAACTGCATATAGTCTGATACATAGGTCACTGGTAAATTCAGTTCTAAAGTTTTAAGACTTGTCTCTTTAGGAAACCAATTTGAGCAGGAAAATTAGGCAAGGAAGAAAAGCAAGGATTGGGAAAGGAAATAGAGTGGAAAGGTTGAGAGGAATTAAAAAAAAACTGAATAAAAGCAAAGGGAAGTTCTAGATCAACACTTGTGTGTTTTAATTAATTCAACCATTTTCTGAGTCTTCTGAAAGGTATCTCATCTTTGCATCAACAAGTAGATTTGGTCTCAAGTCAATGTGTGGGAAGTTTTCAAAAGAAACTTGGGAAGTGACTGAAATCTGTCCCCGCTTCTGATCACAGTAACACGACACACTTTATTGCTGGATCATTGTTAGTTTAGCAGCAGAAGCCAAAGCAAACACTTGCAAACATGCTATCATCAGTGACAGGATTAAATCTAAAGTAACAGCCAACCATGCCTGAGACTGCGCGTCCAGTCAGAGCCATTTATACCAAGGCTTCCTATTTCTGCTTGTTCCATCACTCTGCTATCCCAATGCAGAGGACATATATCCAGAGGAGCGAACACCTCATGTAAGCTCTCAGTGAATGAACAGGAGTGTGTGGGACAGTGAGAAGTCAACTCGAATGTTCTCTCTGGGGTGGGAGAAAATCCAAACCATCCAGAGAATGCAACATGAAATCCAAACATGTTGATCTGAACATGTTGCAAGGTGCGGCTGACTCTCGACTCCTATACATTTGCATGCTGCAGTTTCTAAGCAACTCTCATGTTGACCTTGCTTCCTTGTTACCTTAGTCTTCCTTTCAATTTTACCCATACAGAAAGGAATGCCAACTGTTCCTCCCTTAAACAGACAGTTTCTCTCTTCTTCCCTGAACATGGAAAATTAAGGCACTGACAGAACATTCAAATAAAGTGACCAAGGGTTGCCATGGACTGGAGGAACTAGATTCCCCCAAATTAAACCGTCTACGCTGTTTTCCTGACCTCACAGCGGACTTTCTCTGCTCTCAGGATCTCTCACAGTGCTCAGTGCTTTGTTTTTGTTTTTTTTTTTTGTTTGTTTATTTTCTGGCTTTGCTTTGCCCTTCGAAGAGGACCGGAGGACATATGTAAGCTAATGAGTAGTCTCGGCTATTATTATAATATTAGTTTACTCCCTGAAGCTCACCAACTAACCCAGGAATACATTTTACTGGTTTATTTGGAGTGCGTGAGGAAGAGTGTGGAGAAAGAGGCTGGGGACCATCAGAAAAGATTGCCTTTGTAAGGCTCTCATCCTCCTCCTCATCCGATAGTGAAAGATTTATTTGGGCACAGCTGCTGCTGACTTACAAAAGCAGCTTTCTGGGAATAGGGGTTTGTAATGACTTGCCTGGACACACAAAAAAAAAAAACTGTGAGAGAATTACATCAGAGCACAGGTGTATGTACATTTTTTCTTTGCTACCATTATTTTGGCTTATAATACATCTTCACATCAATCAGTTCTTGCTGTTACCGTGTGTGGGACTGCATTTTCAGCTGGACACACAGGGAAACCATTTGAACCTAACTTCCACAGCTTATCAGGAGACCGTGTAAGGTCAGACATATCCTTAAAAACTTACTGCACACAAGTCTGCCTGTGCTTTTGTTTCCATTTCAGGTTCCTAGACATTGTGTCTCTTCTCTTCATGTGTATGTATGTGTGCAGGTGAGACACAGCTGTGGTGGGGAGCCAGTTACTGCTATTTTCAGAGGAGTGTCAACCACACATGAAGGAGCAAGGGTATGCCAATGACGAATTGTTTGTTCATTTTGGAAAAAAATTGGAATTTAACCCCACTGTACAATGGACTTAAGATAAAACATGCACTGTCCATATCTGTGACTAAAACTGTGTGTAGTGGCCGCATGGCAGACCACCAGAAGGCACTCTTCTCTGTCACTTCTCATTCAATTTGAGAAAAGCTCCATTTTATTTTAGCTTAGCCATAGGCTTTCTTGTCCAACCAGACTTTTCTCCCTTCTCTGTTCCTATCGTGTTTGGAGCCTCAAACAGAAAAACAAATTTTGAAAATATGATATGAATTGAAAAAATCTCATACAAGAGCAAGTACACTAAAAAGAAACATTTGAACAGGTACGCATGTGTGTGCACACCCACACACACAATGGACATGCTTTGATTATTTTGTAACAATAAAAATCATGCTGACATTCTTTTTATCAAAAAAAAACCCTTGTCACACCACAGACCAGATATTTATGGTGACAAATTGTTTACATTGTGTGTAAGTCATTAGAGAACTTTCTGGTCCTAATTTGACAAACATCAACATCATAACAACATCGACTGTGTTTCCTAATCTTTCATTACAACTGAGAGTTGCTCTGTATATAAGACTCATAAGCACCCATACCTGCTTTGTAGTTGATGGTATAAAATAGTAGCTAAGGATATGAACCTGGCTAGGGGATGTAGCTCACACCAGGCTCTGGCACTACACAGTAAAGGGAGAAGAAGGAAGGAGGAGAAGGATGATAGCCAACTGTGTTGGTCCATGTGCAGAATCTCAACCTTTGAGAAGATGAGGTGGGGAGATTATCATGAGAAGGAAGCTTGCCCTGGTTCATCCTAAGCTTGTGGCTAGCCCAGGCAATATGGTATATAGCCCTTCTTTTAATGGCCCCCAAGATTTCACATTCTGGATCTAGACTGCTAGAGTTCAAATACTGACTATGCCACATGACTTTGAGAAAGGTGAACTTCAACTTTCTCATCTGAAAAACAACCACATTAATAGCCTCTATTTCACTGAGCTGCCTAAGCGTTAACTGGGCGAATTTACACAAGATGCTTTAAACTGCTTGATAGGCAGAGACAGTCAGCCAGCTTTAAGTATTCTTACTATTCAAGTGCTTCCTGCAGGCTCAAACTGGATAGTCCTTTGGGGAGGGGTTGCGTTAATGGCTAGAAATTACTAGGTTTTTAATTGTCTAGTTCACTCATATATTAATTGCCTGTAAGTCTCAGGTTAGCCCAATTTAAGAACATGGTTTCTATTATTACAAAAAAAAATTTATAGTGTTGGCCTAGGAAAAAATTTCATCATGTATGTATAGCTGGAGTCTGCAAATTAATTCACTTTCTTGCCCCGTCCTTTCTTCCATAGTTCTTGCAAATCTGTTTCTTGACTCTTAAGGTGGAGTTTTCACAACATACACTGATTAGCCATTCAGCAACTGTGACCTCCCTTCTGCCTTCCCTGTTTGCCAACATTATGATTTCTGGCAGGTTCTCTTCCTTGTTTTCTGTTCTCTGTAACGCCAGCCTTTCTCCATACTCAGACCTTCGAAGCCCACTCTGCCTCTCTCCACCTTCCCTTCCTCCATGTCCTCCAGTTCCTCCTTCTAGCCTGGCAGTGGGAATAGACTTAATGACACAGACACAGAAGAGGCACTCCAGACCAAAGAGCTGCAGAGTGTAGCCCTGAATCTCTTCTGTTAGAGTCTAGAAAGCGTCGTAGAAGGATAGCTACTTGCACCCAAAGTATGACCCAAAGGAGGATTTAAATGAAGGCAACATTTTCCTTGAGGTTAAAACTTCTGTCACTATTCTAGTTTCTTACAGCAACAAGTTAGGTGACTGGAGATATATTTTTTTTTAATATCTTACCTTCAAAGGACAGAGGAGTTCCCCAGACATTCCTAAATTTATTCTTCTATATTAGCTTTTCAGATTTACTTGTAACATTCTTTTAGAAGTCTGTGCCATCAGAAGATTTAGGGGATACATTATTAAATTACTCTCCAACATTTTACTGTTGAGTCAGTTTTTCACTCCAACCTTTTTTTCTTTTAGACGTCTACATGCCTGCATCCAAGCTTCATGTCACTACTAACCTCAAGCCAGAGGCTAGAGAGAATAATGGAGCTTTCTTCACTGATCAGGGCTGAGTAATGCAGGAGCTCACCTCCCCTGGGGCTCATTGTGTGCTGTATCCTCACCATCTCTGGTCTGTTCTGGAACTGGTCCAGCCCCAGCCTCCTGCCTGCATGACCTGAATGCCCTGTTCTTGCCAGTCGCTAAGACTTCTGTCTGTAAGGGATCTAACATGCCCTGGTAACACTGAGTTCTTCCTTCCTGGTCTCTTGGTTTGCTAAAGTTTCTAACACAGTTCTGTGTCGAGCGTCTGTACTATGCAGGAATTTGACTTCTTGATAAAAATGAAAGACTTGATCCCTGCCCTCCAGGAGCTGACCAACTAACCGAGAAGCCAGAATATAAATGGTAACAACATAATGTGAGTCACTTCATAACTGAGGCTCAATTGAGTGCACAGAAGAACTGTCGTACACAGACCTGGGACTGAAAGGGCCCTTGGAGCCTTCAGGAACTCCGGTAGAAGTACTTTTCTTGTGGTAGATTCTAGGTCAGCAGCATATCCTGACCTAACGGCAGCACCCTTTGGATTCTTCCATTACTATTTACTGAACATAAAAAGTCTTTCAAATTCTTCCATTTATCATCAGTGAGAAACGATTTTCTCTTCCTTAGCAATCCCATAAGACTCAATATGCCTGTGATACTTACCAAAGTTTTTTTTATTGAAAAAAAAAATCCCTGCTTCCTCCCAGCCTTCCATTTCCCTCCCCCTCCCCCCACTCCTCTCCCCCTCCCTCTCCAGTCTGAAGAGCAGTCAGGGTTCCCTTCCCTGTGGAAAGTCCAAGGTCCTCCCCCCTCCGTCCATGTCTAGGAAGGTGAACATCCAAACTGGCTAGGCTCCCACAAAGCCAGAACATGAAGTAGGAACAAAACCCCGTGCCATTGTCCTTGGCTTCTCATCAGCCCTCATTGTCCGCCATGTTCAGAGAGTCCGGTTTTATCCCTTGCTTTTTCAGTCACAGTCCAGCTAGCCTTGGTTAGCTCCCAATAGATCAGCCCCACTGTCTCGGTGGGTGGGCGCACCTCTCGTGGTCCTGACTTCCATGCTCATGTTCTCCCTCTTTTCTGCTCCTCATTGGGACTTTGGGAGCTTAGTCCGATGCTCCAGTGTGGGTCTCTGTCTCTATCTCCATCCATTGCTAGATGAAGGTTCTATGGTGATATGCAAGATATTCATCAGTATGGCTATAGGATAGGGTTGGGCAGCTGAGGATAGGGAACCTGAAATGACCCTATCTTATAGCCATACTGATGAATATCTTGCATATCACCATAGATACTTACCAAAGTTTAACGTGCCTCACAGCTAAGGGTGTCCTTACTCTCTCCTCGAGGTTAGAAATTCCCAGAGAGTGTGATCTCTGTTCACCTCAGTGTCTTGAATGCAACTGATACTTAGTAAGACATTTTATAAACAAAGCAACAAAGGAAACATTTTCTTTTGAAAGGTCCTGGGTGTGAAGTATCAGCATCTACCTGCTGTGACTCATTTCCTGTTGATTTTCGATCTTACTACTACCAGAGCGATTCTAGCCGATACCAGAAGATCTTATCCGTGCATAATATGTAGGAGAGAAATATTATAGATTCTGATTATTTGCCTTTACTTTTTAGTAAATGTACCTTCCTCAGAAAACCTGTGGTTTATAGTTTCACAGCTTGAGGGGAAAGACGTAACGAAAAAACACCGAGGTAGATCTGTTTCTAAAACTGCTTAGTCAGCACGTGTAACCTTGCCCTTGAAGACCCAGTGAGAAGTATGAATACAATATTTACTGGATTTCTACAACAGTGATTCTTAGAAACTGTAAGACAGTGAAAGGGATAGAAAGTGAGCGTTTGCATAGAATTATGCCTCGTGGTCCAAAATTGCTTTCATGCAGACTGCTTAGCACCTGTAGGACCACTGACTGAAATTACTAACCCCGTTTTGCTGATCACAAGATGGGGTTTGGGAAGCTGAAGAAACCTGAACAACATCCCTTGTTGAATGTGTAAGGAACCCAGGATACAAATTCACTACTATCTAATCCCAAGTCCCATCCTCTATGGTGTTTATTCAGCAGCAATGTCTCCAAGCCCCCCAAAGTAGATGCTGTGGACATCTCATTTTAATATATTTTAATGTATTACAAGTAAAATCAACAATATATTCACTCTAAAGAGGTAGTCTTTTGGTGGCTACATCATTATTTAATGCTTTTATGCATCATGATTTACAGGTTTGAAATGGAGGCTCATAACTGAGCTAAATGACATTGGAAGTATAAGGTAAAAGATTACATTTACAACCCGGGAAATCCACAAAATAAATTATAATCCCATTTGAAAGCATTAAAGTTATGGTTTGGCAAACTTCTGAAAGGAGCATGCCAACCTACTGATACCCATTTTTCTCATAAGGGGTGGAGTTAACATGATGGAAGAAGGAATTTAGATGATTTATTCAGTAACTTACTTTTCTGAGCTTTCAGTTCTTTTTTAAAATATATATTTGTATTAATTCTTTGTGCTGTGGGATAATGATCTTGTACACTGTAAAGATTTGTCACACATATTGGTTTATCAAAAAGCTGATTGGCCAGTAACCAGGCAGGAAGTATAGGAGGGACAACCAGACTAGGAGAATTCTGGGTAGAGGAAAGGCAGAGACACAGTCACCTGTCAGACACAGAGAGAGGAAATGAGAATGCCTTACTGAGAAAATGTACCAAGCCACATGACTAAACATAGACAAGAATTATCAGTTAATTTAAGTTGTAAGAGCTAGTTAATAATAAACCTGAGCTAATAGGCCAATCAGCTTATAATTAATATAAGCCGCTGTGTGTTTCTTTGGGACTGAATGGCTGTGGAACCAGGCAGGACAGAAACTTCTGTCAACATCTGACAATGTTATGCAGTGAATGTTGATCCTATTCACTATTCCTCCTCCACCTCATTCTTCCCAGATGCACACCCATCCCTCCCAATTCTCTGTTCCCCTTTTCCTTTGCTTTTTTTAAGTGACCCTCTATGTCAAATTTGTGCTGCCAAATAAAGTCCTGGAGGTGGAGCCATCCAATAGAGCATGGTTGAACTATCACATCCTTAAAGAAAGGTGACATTTTTTTTCCTGAGAGGTCATCAACTACCTATAGCTCCTCTTTGAGATATGGGGGCTTGTGACCACCACTCCCATCCTGGCTTGATCATGTGCAGATCTTGTACAAACAACCATAGTTGTTGTGAGCTAAAGCTTGCAGTGGCCCAGTTACATACAGAAGACACTCGGGTTCTCTGATCTCAGACTTGCACAGTCTTTCTGCCCTCTCTCCCATGACGATCCCGAAGCCTTTGGGGACGGTAGAGACATAGACCCTACATCTGTGTGTGGATGCTCCCAGACACTTGGTCTCTGCACTTTGCTCAGTTGTGTGTCCCTGCACTAATTATATTCCCCTGCATTAATTTATGAGAACAAATATACAGATTGAGAGGGCCATTTGCTATTATCTCCATTTAGCAGAATAATAAAAGTAGGTTTAAGGGACTATTGGTAGGGATGTGGGAGAGACATCTTAAGGGTGGCGGTGATGGTAGGACACAGGTGATAGGATGGGGGAGAGGAGAATGAAGAGGTTTAGGTGGAGAAAGGGATAGGAGGGCAGAGTAGGTGAAGGGTGGGGCAAGAAATAACCAACACTAAAGATGTTTTAAAAGGTCATACGGAAAATATTTTTTTGAAACAAGATCTCACTGGATGGTGGGCTAGCCTGGAACTCATTCTATAGATCTGGCTAGTCATGAGCTTACATGTTCTTATAAAATTCAAGTTACTCTATATAGGGGAGATTACTCCTCTCAGAAGCCATAAGTTGCCAAATAAAAAGGTTAATGACAACTGTGTGATACCCTATTCTCAAGCTGTTAGTCAGCAGTGTCCCTGAGACCCCCCAAACAATATGGGATATTGACACTGCTCTTAGTTGGCCACCATAAATTGATAGTAAGGTCCTATAGATGAAGATACCACATGTACTGACCACAGAACACAGAGAAATCAAGTTAGTACTGATAAGGGCGCATCTCTTCCATAGGCTAGATTTCATAGTTCTGGAAGATACTATGTAGACTGCTCAGGGGAAAAAAATCAAGACTCTTGACCAGCTATGGATCTTATGAATGACAGTAATGACCAGTTTGGACAGATAACATCACAGATGCAATTAGTGGCATGAATGTTATGGGGTAATCAGCCACTTTCTAACTGGAATTAAGACCCACTACATGGGAATAAATGTCTGCACATAAAGTAAATCTGGCCGAGAATCCTATGATTGGGGATCTCAGAGGCCCCTGGAGTGAGCATTCAGTTCTTTTAGTTATGAGGTGAGTAAAATTCTAGCATCTTCTTCATGCAGACGGACACATAGAAAGTGCTTATCAGAATGCCTGAGTAAATATGATTTATTTTAATAATCCTCCAATGCAAATGCTCATTAATTCAACATTGAATCAGTAAATGTTTATTTACTGAAAGTGTCAGGTAATATTATAAATACACTAAATACAACAGTGAACAACAAACAAAAGACTGTTGGTTACTGAAAATACAAATAACATGAGATTTATTGTAATACCACTATAAAAGCATTTACTGAGTGGGCAATATTGTTAGGTGCTTGACCTGTCAATCACACATTAGAATTTTTAACACCAATCATGAATTAGTTGGCCAAAGCCTGAGGGCTATTGACTAAGGGATCTAGGATTGACTCTTGTGTTATTAGTTCCAGGGGCAATCCTCTTTTCACTACACCCCAGGCATTCTTTTAAGTGTTTAACAAAGGAATTTACTCCTATTAATCCCTGTATTTTCAAAATGATATTCTTAGCGCATAATGATGATTGGACAAAGCAGTGTATTAAGTAGTCAGATACAAGTAGTGCTAAAAAAAAAATAGAGTGCACTTGCAATCACAGTCTTTTCAATTCAGTCATTCTTCAACAGATGGTTATGGGATTTTCATGTTATTTCAAGGAATATAATAGGCATCGTTATTATAGATATAGATGAGCATAGTATATAGTCTACAGTATATAGAAAATGAAAGGACTTTCTATGAAGGTGGTTTGGGGACAGGGTTCAGTGGATAAGATCACCTGCTTGCTACATGGTATGGGGAGTAAACTGTCCATGTCAAAAGCATAATTCCAGCCTAGTTCCATGTTGAATGAGAGACCTTATCTCAAGGAAATAAGAGGAAGTGTGGCAGAGCAGGACACCCAACATCCCCCACTGGCTCCCACACACATGGGTGCATGCACCTTCACTCAAGCTAAATTAAAAAAAAACCTCTTGGAAGGGTCAACTCTTGTTCTCACCATCCCCCCTCTTCCTTGGTGATCACAGCTTTTCATTCTTGGATATTTCACAGTAGGAAACAGACTTCCTCTCAGATGTGTGAAGTGGTTTTAAAGACTAGATTGTTTCCAGTGTAACAAGCCTGCTCAGAGGATCTAACATGTGATACGGAGAAGCCCTTCCATGCCTCTGTCTGTAGCTTTATTAGAGATGAACGTGAATGAGGGCAGTGCAGGAGGGGCATTTCCTTGTGTGTATCATCAGTGGGGAATCTGGACCCACAGCACTAAAATGAGCAAACATGGAAGAAACATCTTCTGTTGGGCTTCTGGAATCTCTCATGGGTTGAACCCTCTTGCAAGCCAAAAGGCAAGGCATGCAAGGCAGAGTGTACACAGACACCATTATTCTTGAAACAAAAAGCAGACTGCAGAATAAAGATTGCCTAGAACAACACTCTTGTGGCAGGAACCCCCAAAACACAACAACAAGGCAGAGAGAGAATGCTGAGAGAATACCCTGGTTGTTCTTTCCCTTTCATCCACCCCACTTCCAGGATCTTCCATTAGCTAAACCCAACCACAACGTAGCCCAGAGTAGGGCATGTGGTGAGTTTATAACTGTAAGATCCAGAGCAAGTCAGAGGATGGTAGAGAGCAATGGGAAGGAAGGAGTGAGGCAGAGCAGAGGAGGCCTGCTGCTTCTGTTTGTTAACCATAGATCCATACAGGAATCAGCACTAACTCTATTCTGCTAAGCCATTGGCCAAAAGCAGCTTCTTTATTCATTACCCAATAAAAGCAATACATAGACAGAAGGACTTCCCACACCATTAGCTGGTCTTTTTTGAAGGTGGTGTCACACACCCTTTGTTTAATAAAGATGATCTTTGACATTCTCCTTCAACACCTGAGACAGTTTACTGAGCCAGATGGAACCCATCACAAGGCAATACACAGCGATACTCAGTGAAGAGCTGTTCACACTGAGCTATGCAGACTAATATGCCCTGAAGATAAAATGTCTTAAGGAAAGAGTCTAGCTACACTTGGAATCTTTGAGCATAGGTTAAACTCAATATTGTTAGCACTATGTAACACGCACGGACTCTGGACTATGCTGCTATTTCTACAAGGTGAACTTTGGACTAAAAAAGTAAGGACAGCCATTCAGAGAATAATGGGAAAACGCTGGAGTAAATGCATGGGTCCTTGCTCTGCTACTTAACCATGGCATGTGGAGACCTTACTTTACTTATATGAGTCTCTACTTTCCGAAATTAAGAAGATACAGGAGTCCTTTGAGTTCTGTCACATGGTGTTTCTCTGGATAGATATCATTAATTTAAACAAATAGGGCCAAATAACGGCATTAATAATATACAAACACATTTATTTAGTTATTGCAAAAGGTCGCTGAAATCCAGTACAAGAGGAGAAAGAAAAGTCAGTCTAGGAATACTGCTCTGCCAAGGGTATTTCACATAGTAGTTCCTGCGCAGCTGTCTCTACATCTCTAAGGATTGATCCTTTTCCTTCTCAGATAAGAACATGGAGACTGGAGGGCGTTGTTACTGTTTGTCTCTCTTTAATTGTTAAGGCTTTTCTCAGTGTAGTCTCTGCTTGCTTCCTCCATGTGCTCAGTCCTTACTTGCAACCCCACTTCTGCCCTTTGCAAGAATGCCACACCCCTTGTTCAGAAATCTTTCTTGAAGTCTTCTGGTTTGGGTATTTTACTATTTTGATTCGGTTGAGACTGGCACATTTTCATCTCATTTCAAATTAACTTTGTGACCCCCACACCCACAAATAATAAAAGTTTAAATGTATTAAATCAGGAAGGCTGAAGTGCTTCTGGATAAAACACAAGTCTCTTCAACTCTCCCCTTCTACATTTGCTCTCTTTCTGGATTGATCAAGACACAGAGTGACTCATTTGGCTTTGGCTGAAAGAGACTAACCTGACTTCCTCTTAGTGACAACCTGTTCCCGTGTCCTACAAGAACATGGTGACTACTTCTGGAAACTTCGCGGTGTCCTTGCTGATTCACTCCCTCCACCTTTGCCTGGCTAACCCTGCAATTCCTTCTGGCTTCGTCACATCCTTCAGTCCCAGCCTCTGCTGGCTACCTTTCTCTTCTGCTGAAGCTCCATGGGATTCTTTAATAACTGGTCATTTTGACCTGTCATCTCTTGTGGAACCACTTGTGGGAAAACAACCTCTTGACTCCTGGCTATGTCCGATGCTTCATTAGACACACAATAGTGCATTGAGCTCTTGAGCATCTTGGAGGAATCTGAGAAGGTGGAGAGACCTGTGAAAGAGCTGGAAAGAGGCTGTCTCAAGTCTCTCTGTCTGTTTAGGCCTGCCCTGGTCACCACAGTGAACAGGAGGTCCTCCTCCCAGATTACCTTCAACTTGAGTGCGTCCTGTCCGGCGTCTGCATTTCTGCATTTCCTCCACACTGTCAATACTGATATCAATGAAGACATTGACAGAGAACAGCTTTTGCTGTTTCTTTTAATCAATATCTAAATATGATTTGCTTCTGTAAATGTTTAACTTCTTTGGAGTCATATAGTTGTTAAGACTTTTGCTGAAAGAATAATTTTTTTCCCAAGGAAACAATACATAATTTTTCATCATTTAAAGAGGTTCCAAAGGATTCTTAAATCTAGTGAGGATACCACAGTCCATGCTATCACCTGGGTTGAGAGCTCATGTCTGTATTATTCATTGCTGCTTTCCCACAAACAAAGAGAGTGACTGCCTTGGGTGCTGTCAGAACCAATTCTTCAGTTAAATAAGCTAATTACTATTTCCTCTCCTTACCATTCTCCCGAATTCTAACATGCTTTGTTAGAGGGCATTTCAGTGTCACGCCAGTGTCGTGAACTCGACATGCCCAGGTTAAAAATCATTATCTTTCACTTGCTCACTTTTACTGGTTTTAGTCTGGAAAATAATTTTTTCTTTTTAATTTTTTTCAAATTATTTTGATCATATGTGTTTGTCTTCTCAACTCCTCTATGATGTGCCTCACCTCTCCATTCTTTCTTTTTCTCAAAAACAAGTCACAAAAAAATAAAAACAAATAAAAAGCCAGTGAGACAGAAAATACCAAAGCAGAGCAGAAAAACGCTGAGTTTGTGTTGGCCAATCACTCTGGGGCATGGGGCCTGCCCTGGAGTGCGGTTGATATAGCCAGTGTCACACCATTGGAACAAACTGATTTTCACAATCCCAGAAGGTATCAATTACAAATAGCTTCGTGGGTAGGGTTGGGACTTTGTGTCCACTTCCCCTTCCCCATCCTGGGATTTGGTCTAGTTTGAACCTGTGCAAGTCTTCTGCATGCTGTTACAGACTGTTGAGCTCACAAATGGGTATAAGCCCTGTTGTGGTTCCTGGTTGCCACTGGCTGGTTCCTATTTTATTTTTTCTGTCTTTCAGTCCCTCTCTTTTCTATAGTTTTTCCCTTACTCGAGCTCTTAAAGCCTAAAATTTTGTCTCCCCAAAGCACTGACTTTCCTAGACTTTCCCACCACCTGAAGAAGAAGGTACTTCTACTCAAAACCCAATCTTTAGGGAGCCGTGTACTACCTTCTACCCTCAAGCCCCTAGTAAGCACTTGGTCAAAACTGAATTACACTGAATGACTTCAGAGTGAAGAGATGCCTCTATCTGTGAAGTGCCTGCTATGACAGCGTGTGGACAGGAGTTCAGATCCCCAGAATCCAGGTAAAATGTCTGGCACATGAACACACAAGCCTGTAACACCAGTGTGTGGGGGCTGCTGGGGAGCCATGCTCGTTGGCCAGCCAACCTAGCTGACTGGAGGAGTTGCAGTTGTAGTGAGATAGTCTATCTTCAAAAAATAAAGCGACTCGAGGAAAAAAAACCTTATATCTACTTCTGGTCTTTATATGTGCTCACCCGTGTGCTCATATAGTCACACACACATGTGTACACAGCAACACATCCACACTTTCTCACACACACACTCAGAAATAATGAGTTCAGTGTATTTACAGTCATTTATTTATTGACTATAGGATATACAAAAGCTATAGAGCTCTGAGACATCACCTTCAACCATTTATGGTAACGTGGATGAAGATGCCCATGACCATGAGTTTATATATGTATGTGTTTGGTCCCTAATTGGAGGGCTGATTAGGATGGATTAGGAAGTGTGGTCCTCTTGGAGGAGGTATGTCACTGGGAGTGGACTTTGAGGTTTCAAAAGCTTGCACCACAACCAGTTTTTTTCTCTCTGCCACCTGATGCTGCCATGCTCACCATCATGACGGTCACGGGCTCACCCTCTGAAACTATAAACAAACCCCCAATTAAATGCTTTCTTTTATGAAGTGCCTTGGTCATGGAGTCTCTTCACAGCAATAGTACAGTACCTAAGGCACCATTGATCACTGGAAAAGAGAGAAAAAAGCAACATGTCATTGAGAAAGATGCTGTAGCCAGTTACTGAGACTCCACAGTGAGTATCCCTGACTCCCCAGACTTCCCACCTGTAGGTTTCTTTCTATTACAGAAGTCTAGCTGTATGTCTTCCCCTTGTACAATGCTCCTTCCTCTCAATTTTGTTGCTTCTGTAAAATACAGCTAATGTAAACTTTCCCATGTCTTTAAGGACAGAGATGAGAGGTCCCCACAGCACACTTCTCTTCGTCTTGGAAAACTGATACCCTAGAACCTTTAATTAATAGCTCCTCTTATACCCTGACAGCCACTATTCTAAGTACCTATTAAAATCAGAGTATGTAGTATTTGTCTTTTTCATGACTGGCTTGTTTCACTTAGCAAAATGTCCTGTGATTCATTCACACTGTGTTCAACAAGTTTCTTTTCTGATAAAGCCAGAAAGATATTCCATTGTGCATATCTACCACATCTACCTACTCATTCACCAGTGAGTACTTGAACTGCTTTTATCTACTGTGAATAATTCTGCCAAGAATGTGAATATATAAATATCTCTTTAAGATCTTTATCTTTGTACCTCTTTGGGTTTGGTCTTCTACCAAGAAGTGAAATCATTGAATCTCACCGTAATTCGGTTCAGTTCCCTGAAGAACTACAAGACCGTTTTACACAACACTCTACCACTTTAATTACCAGCAGTGGTCAAATAGTTCCAGTGTCATTTTCTGCCTTTCTTGGTGGTGAGCATCATAGTTTCTAAGAGGTAGTATCTCACGATAGTCCTAATTTGCATTTCTAATAATCAGTATTGTTGAACATCTTTTCCTATAACTTATCATCTATTCACATATCTTTGGAGAAATGCTTATTTGAGCCTTTTCCTTAGTTTTTGGTCTGATATTTTGTTGCTGAGTTTTAGAATTACTCTAATCATTCTACATTACTCTTTGCATTATGGCTATTGGTCCCTTAGGGATGTACATTTTGCAAATATTTTCTTCTGTTTTGTTTCTACTTTACTACTCTGTTGGTGATTGCCTTTTGCTGTACTTATTTATGATGTGTTATTCTGCCCAATTTTTCTCTCTTTTTTCTTTATTTTCCTGTTCCTTTAAAATCATTGCCACATTTATTGTTGAAGGGCTTTTTGTGAGATACTTTTGAATATCTTATATTTAGGTGTTTGATCCATTCTGAGTTCATTTCCTTATTACAGCTAGACTCTCACATGTCAATATCCAGCTTCCCCCGTGCTGTTTGTTTTTTTTAATTTTTTATTGAGAAAAATAAAAAAGTTTCCGCCTCCTCCCAGCCTCCCATTTCCCTCGCCCTCCTCCCACCCTTCTCCCCCTCCCCTCACTCCTCTCCCCCTCCCTCTCCAGTCCAAAGAGCAGTCAGGGTTCCCTGCCCTGTGGAAAGTCCAAGGTCTTCCCCCCTCCATCCAGGTCTAGGAAGGTGAACATCCAAACTGGCTAGGCTCCCACAAAGCCAAAACTTGAAGTAGGATCAAAACCCAGGGCCATTGTCCTTGGCTTCTCATCAGCCCCCATTGTTCGCCATGTTCAGAGAGTCCGGTTTTATCCCATGCTTCTTCCGTCACAGTCCAGCTGGCCTTGGTGAGCTCCCAATAGATCAGCCACACTGTCTCAGTGGTTGGGTGCACCCCTCGTGGTCCTGACTTCCTTGCTCATGTTCTCCCTCCTTCCGCTCCTCATTGAAAACTTGGGAGCTCAGTCCGGTGCTCCAGTGTGGGTCTCTGTGACTATCTCCATCCATCACCAGATGAAGGTTCTATGGTGATATGCAAGATATTCGTCAGCATTGCTATAGGATAGGGTCATTTCAGGTTCCCTATCCTCAGCTGCCCAAGGAACTAACTGGGGACCTCGCCTTGAGCTCCTGGGAGCCACTCTAGGTTCAAGTCTCTTGCCAACCCTAAGGTGGCTCCCTTAACTAAGAATTGTGCTTCCGTGCTCCCCTATATGGGACACAATAAAAAGACCAAACCTAAGAATAATTGGAGTAGAAGAAGGAGAAGAAGTGCAACTCAACGGTCCAGAAAATATATTTAATAAAATTATAGAAGAAAACTTTCCCAACCTAAAGAAGGATGTACCTATGAAGGTTCAAGAAGCATACAGAACACCGAATAGGCTGGATCAAAAAAAAACATCCCCCCGTGCTGTTTGTTAAAGAGATTGTCTTTTCCCCATGGAGAGATCTTGGCATTCTTGTAAAACTCCCTTCTTTTCTCTTGCTTTTAGCTCATTGTTCTGCCTTTTATACCACTAGCACATGGTTTGATTCTTCCTGCTGTATTTTTCCTTTTCAAAATTGTTTATTGTTATTTGAAATTTGATGTCTTTAAAGTTTTATATCCTTTAAAAATGCTCTTCTGATTTATTTATTTGCTTTCCTCATTTACTTATGGGGCCCTGTGTTAAAATGCCTTAGATCTTGTCTCAATTTTAGTTAAGCTATAGATGCTATAAACCATTTTTAGCAGTTGAGAAATAACACATTTTATATGTAAGCTATCGACACAACTTCTGAACTCACTCACATTAAATCATAAGCAAAGACTGTACATGGAAGGTTTAGGGGAGGTAGGATCATATGAAAGGGGACCCTATCCATGAGAGGAACCCGTAGGAATCTGTACAATGCTGATGTAGGAATCAAGAATAAAAGGAGAAAAAGCACTATAATTTCAAGAGTATACAGGTTAGATTTGACTAAATACAAACTTTGTGCTCCAGAACTCCGAGAACCAATTTTTTCTGATTTTTCTTCTCTTTCCCAGCTTAACAAATTGTGGTCATCCAAACAGTACTCCAAGATATGAAGGTCTTGTTTTTACTAAAGGGTTGTCGTTCATCTGACCAGGAAGTGTTTACAGGAAGTACATAAGAAAAGTGTGGCACTCCTGCTGAAGTGGTCTCTAGTCAGAACTCGGTGACGCGGTCATGCCTTTTAGCAATATTGAGTCTATTTGTCCGTCTAACGGATTCTACTGTTTTCTTGATTATAAATGAGGGAAGAACAAACACCAAGAACAACTGCCCACTGGGTTCATGGTTCTCTTAGGAGTTCAATCCACCCTTCATACTTCTGGGCTACTATTCTTTTTTTTTTCTTTATAATGGTTCTTTACTAGCAACTTCAATATCCAATGCATATTGGGGTTTACAGTCTTAACACACATGGGAGGACTGTGATAGGTGATACACAAGCAATTCAATATCACAATTATCAATCCTACTAATCCTAATACATAAAAGCAATTTCTAACTTCTATTTGATTTATCTTTTATCTATAAAACACTTCTTTTTTTCTTTTTTTTATAAAACACTTCTTAACCTCAATACAACTTATCAATTAACATTTCCTAATCTTATCAATTGTCCATAAAATATCTCTTAACATTTCACCCACTAAACACACGCATAACATTTCACACACCAAACATATATATTAACACATCTATGTTCTTCTCTTAACATTCACACCCACATTAAATAACATCATACAAACTGATATTCTTTTGTAGTCCTGAAAAGGACTTTTGGGTTTCTTCAGGCTGGATGCCTGATTGCACTCCCCTTAGTCTGCTTTTGGGAGATAAGGCGTTCGATGTCCTGGTCTTAGGCTGGTACCGGGTTCTGGATCAACTCTTGACTGCATAGCCTGTGGTCTGGTGCTAGGAATGCAGGGCCTTTGTACTCTGCTTTCGGGTGACCAAGTCTCGGGAGACAAGGCTTTAGCTCTCGGGTAGCAAGGCTCTGCTTTTGGGGTGACAGAGTCTCCGGAGACAAGGCTTTTGTAGGATCTGCTATGAGGCTTCAGCAGTGTACCGGGGCCATCTTGATGGTGAGATGACTGTCTTACTTTTGCCTCTCTTTTATATATACGTTAGTAAACCACTTGTTTACTTGCCTTCCAATAGCCAGATGTCCTAGGATATCAATATCGACTGGGCACAGAGGGGTGAGGTCCCTCTCATGTCCATGTTTCTGGCAAACATGTTTACTTCAAGTCTGTATCGACTAGGCACAGAAGGGTGAGGACCCTCTTGTGTCTTACTGGAAAACATTTTTACCCCAAAATGACAAGGGTGTTTTTCCTACATGTTTTTCTTAACATTTTCTCTTAGTAATTTTCCACACCACACACAAGAAGAAATGCTTTTACACTACACCAAGTTGCATTCGTTCTTATCTGCTCTATCTACACTACAGATTTCCCTCTTTATTTATTCATTCAGAGGGATCTGTTTCCATGCTCGTTACAATGGTGTTTTTTTTTTTGCATTTATCACATTGATTTTGGGGGGAGCATTGAACATGCTTGTGTGTGTGTGTGTGTGTGTGTGTGTGTGTGTACGCTCTTGGGTGCCAGAGAACAACTTGTGAGAGTCCATCATCTCTCTCCACTCTCTCTACTCTCCATCATCTGGGTCCTGGGAATTGTGGGGGCCAGCCATGATAAGCTAAGTCTGGGCAGGTCACCCCCAAAAAGCTCTTTACTTCCAACCATTATCATCTGGGACTCTGGCCACCAATAAATTTAAATGGAGTCTGGAGTCTCAATAGTTTACCCTGAGACAATCCCTGGCTGCAAGAGGAACCACAGGCTGAGATTGCCTGACCCCCACCCAAGAGCAGACCATTCAACTACTATTCTTAGCTAAAGAATAACTCTATCATTCCACCTGCCTGGTCAAAATATTTCAGTGATCTCCACTTACTACTGAACATCCAAACTTAGCCTCTTAATAACTGTTTATATTTTACTAGAGAAATATAGTGTAAATTTAATTGTTGGCCCATTTTTATCCATATTGCCACCTCTGGGTAATGCTGCCTCAACATCTGTACAGTCAATTTAGTTGTATTAGAAACTTGCAAAAGGGTCCTGAAAAATACACTTCTAAGCTCACCAGTATGCAGTACAAAGCACATGATATGTGTGCTACACACTAGCTTTGTGACTAGTAGGGAGGGTAACTCTGCTGTGCAAACATGAGCAAGGAGCTTCAGGCTCATGAATCAACCTTCAATAAGTAAGTTCTTAGGTCCATGAATTAATTTCAAGTAATTAAATGAGTTCTAACAATTATAGCTCAAGGGTTTCAGATGCCTGTATTTAATTGTGCATGGTATGTGAATCTGAAAGGAAAAAGTGATTAACATCTTTATAGAATAATTGCCTTCTTTGTAGGACACTTGGTAGTCCCCTTTCCATTTTGTCTGCTTCCTTTTATTTTTTGAGTCAAAGTCTGTCTTTAAGCCTGCTATTTCAGGTAGAGCAACTGGCCAGCACATCTCTGGAATCCATCTGTCTCTGTACCCAACACTGGGGCAATAGGCACCTGTCTGGGTTTAAAATGGACACTGGGCATCTGGACCCAGGTCTTCATACTTCCACAATAAGTACTTTGTCATCTTCCAGCCCTCAGTGCTGGTCTTCGTGTTTGAATACTGGTTGTGGATGGTGATAGGCTGGCTGTGACTATGTTGTCCTCAACACGTGACTTCTGAGGTCACCTGGGCCCCTAATATCTAGTTGGAAGGAAAGCAAGAATACCAATAAAGGAGGCACACCTGCTTTTTAATGACTATGGTCTAGAAATGACTACTTGCAATGCTCTATTTAGGCAGAAATGCTGGGACATGCAGTGCCTTGCCACGCATCCTCTCTGCAACAACCATCCTCCACCAAGAAAAGGGCCCAAGTCGATGGAAGTCAATCCTTTCCCACACAAGCACTTCTTGAACAGTGTTTACATCTCTTGATGCAGCAATAGTCGATAGACGGAAGGAGAAGAAAAATGTGAGGGAGGTTACTCATCTTCATTGTCTGCTTCTTTCCCCACAGAAGTGGCTCTGATACACTTTTTAGTTTCATTACAACGTATTAAGGTTTTCAAAAATAGTCCCCATTTCCTCCTTCATGTTTATATTGGGAATAAATACATATAATTTACTGGTTTGAGTTTTCTAAAATCAAAAGTCCTCGCTCTAAAGTGGGAATGATCATGTGGATTTAACTGGTGCAGATGTGTGCTCAGCCTTGGGGTAACACACTGCTACACACACGTTTTGACAAAGACGTTTTAATATTGTCAGTCTCTCTCCCACCTCTAAACAAAGATAAGCATTTAGCCAGCATGAGCCAAGTATAAAATGCTTGTGGATTTTAGCCCATCTTGTTTTTTAAGGATTTTTGTTTGTTTGTTTTTTTAAGGATTTAAGCCCACAGACTGTCTGTGCTAAATCTTACTTAATGTCGATGCACGCCTTTTTCTGTACCCCTTTTTACATTCATTCTATAATTGGCCTCATGTTTTACGCTTTCGTGTTCTAGCAACCAACCTAACCTGTTTTGGTTTGACTTTTCTCTTTCTATTGATCTGCTGAGGTCAGTGCCTGACCTCGTGTCTCTGCAAGCAGAACCTCAGGTGGCTCTCTGAAATTCCTTTCGTCTGCTTTATTTCAAATGACATCATGTTCTTTTCTGACCAGTTGTCCTCTCTATTTGCCTCAGACCCTGTAATTCTTTTTCTTTCTTTAAGGCAGAGATGCTGGAACATGCAGTGCCTTGCCATTCCTGTGGTCCCCAGCTTCAGCCAGCTCCCTTCATCTCTGAATTCATTGGTTCTTTTCTCTTTTTCAAATTGAGGGTTTCATAGATGCATAATCTGTTTTGATCAAATCTACCCTCCGGTCTCTTCCTTCCAGTTCCTCCACTACCCACTCCTGCACCCCACCCCCAATGGCAGTGCTTTCTCCTCTGGGGAACATGAACAATACTGACCATATTCTGGACTTGGGTGCTTCCGTCTCTCAGCAACCTTACCTCAAACATGTTTGCGACGTGAATGGCGGATTCCACCTGAAGCCACAAACAGAATGAGCAGGAAATGAGGTCAATGCAGGTGAAAATGTGCA
This sequence comes from Neodon shergylaensis, assembly GCA_025134845.1. Lineage (NCBI taxonomy): Eukaryota > Metazoa > Chordata > Mammalia > Rodentia > Cricetidae > Neodon > Neodon shergylaensis. Next base: position 21,256,991 of record JABTXL010005620.1, on the reverse strand, counting down.
TATCAGACACTTGCCATTTCTGGGCAGCTCTGTTTTATTTAGCAAAACTTGTAAACATGAAAAGAATAGCCAAGGTAAAGCTAACTTCTTGCGATGAAGCTTCAGAGGCCAATGTGCCAGCACCAGTAGCCATAACCAGCTCTGGCTTCAGCTTGACCATAGCTATCTCTAGTACCATGTTCAGAAATAAACTCTCCAACCTTCCTTTCTTCAAGGAGTTCCCTGATAACCTTCTGGTACCTGCCTTTTCTGTCTGTGTGAGCCCAAACAATTTCACTTCTAACCAAGATGCTGCCTGCTACAGTTTTTCTCATCCAGTTCATGACGTCTCATGATGCAACAAAAGGCCACTGACTGCTAGCTACACAGCTGGCTTTATGCTGTGGCCTTCCATTTTACTGTGTATTTTCGGGCTAGAGGTTTAGTTTTTGTGGACCTTCCCATAAATAAAATTAGCCCTTCCTAATTCTAAGATCTGATGAGTGTTTTTTTAAAACCCCTTTTCTGTGTTTTGCATAAGAATTCTGAAAAGAAGCCCTTTATTAGCGATATTCATAGACTAGTAATAAGAATCACACCTTTCCCTCTCACAACTGTATTTTTTAATGCAGTCTTGCTATGTCGCCCAGGCTGATATCAGACCTGAGAAACCCCAGCTTCAGCCTCCTGAGTGCTGGGATTACAAGGCAATATAATCAGCTATCTGTGTTCACAGGTTCTACCTATGTGTACGTTCATCCAATCACCAATCAAAAGTGCACGAACTGTTCAATCTGCACTAAACATGTGCAGAATTTCTGAACTTGTCATTCTCTACATAAGACAGTAGTTTTGACAGTGTCACAGCAAACCAAGTACTGTAAGTACCTATGATTTCAAGTGTACAAGAGCATGTGTGTGAGTTATGTGCAAATACTACACAATTTCATACAAGCGATTGGAGCATCTGTGAATTGTAGTGTTTTAGAAAGGATATCCTGGAACTAGCTCTGCATGGATCAATGTGTTTCCTTTTTCCAAGGCTTTCCATGAGCCTTGGCTTTCATCCCCAATATTATCCATGTGTGGTGACCAACAATTTGCATCTTGCGTTTGTTCTGTGCCTTGGAACTCTCACTATGGTACATATCCTTCTAAGAAGCTCACTCCGAAGTCTGGAGTCACCAGCAGGAATGGATCTCTTGGTTTTAAAGACTATGCAATCCTCTTTTTCATGTTCTGCTTTCAGTGGTAAGCATTCCCACACGTCAGAATGTCACAGAGTGTAGCAAGTTTCAAATGAGATCACTCAAATGAAAAATAAGATTGATTGAGAAAATACTGTATGATAATTACTGTCCAATAATGGGTCTTCAAAAAAATTTCACTACTAATGTTACCCTTGCCAAGTAAAATGAACACTGGCCTTGGGTAACTCTACACTATTGGGATGCTGGGAAGCAAGCCACCATGGAAAATGTGACTGACCTGGGATTGCCATATTGTAAGGAATTCCAAGCTAACCACATAAGTTATATTAAGAGAAGAGGAGAGGAGAAGAGAGGGAGAGGAGAGGAGATGAAATTTATGTTTTCCTGATATCCAAACCTAAGAGCCAGATGTGTTCATTTAACCCCAGCAGACACATAAAAGAACTAAGAAGCCCAACTGGAAGCATAGACCAAGGCCCTGACTGAGTTATCCCCGTCTCCAGTTGAGTTGCCACATATCACGGGGCAGATATGGGCTCTTTGTGTTCTGCCTGAATATTTGATCCCAAGCCCATGAACACAATAAAACAGACATTTCTTTATGGGTTACAATCCGAGTTCATGTGTTTGTTAGGACCAGTAACTGGGTGTTTTCACTAGGTGAATGGATGGAAACTGTATCTGTTGCTTTTCTGTTGCTGTGCTAAAATAACATGACCAAAACAGTTTATAGAAAAAAAAAAAGACTTCATCTGGCTTGTGATTCCAGAGGGTGGAATCCATTTTGGTGGTGAAAGCATGGTAGCAGGGAGCAGGACAACAAAGTTGGTTGATCACATTTCTTCTACACACAGATAAGGAGAAAGAGGTGGGACAACGGTATAATCTATCAAAGCCCATCCACAGTGACGTACTTCCTCCAGCAAGGCTGCACCTCCTAAAGTTTCCATCCAATTAGGGACCAAGTGTTCAACTCCGTGAGTTTTGGAGGGACTTTTCTCATTCAAACGACCACAAACCCTTACTTGGAAAGAGCGCATCTGTGACAATGCATGTCAATGTATAGGGCTTCGCTTTCCAATGTCCACCCGTATACATTAGAACATACCTAGCAGCCATGCAGGGCCTGCATTACCACATCTGCTGAGGCCATTGTTAATAAACAATAGACATCACTCCCTGAAAGCGAACGTCACCTCTTGTTGTTGCAGTTGTCTGGGAAACAAGTGCTTCGTGCACAGGTGAAGGAGCCTTGTAGCCCCTCTGCTGTGACACTCCCCTTCTCTCCTTCTAAAAGGGGCCTGAATCAAATGTGTCTACAGGGTGAGTGAGTGAGTGAGTGAGTGAGTGAGTGAGTGAGTGAGTGAGTAGTTTATACCTGTGATCCCAGCACTAGGAGGTTATGCTAGGAGTCTCTCCCCTGGGCAACACTGCAAGTTCCAGGCCAGAGGATAAGACCTGTGTCTTGCTTTTTTATTGCTGTGAAAAGGCACATGACCAAGGCAACTTATACAAGGAAACATTTAATTTGGGGCTTGCTTACAGTTTTGGAAAGTGAGTCCTTGACAATCATGATGGGGTGCACGGTAGCAGCCAGTCAGGGAGCAATAGCTGAGACCCTACATTTTATCTGCAAGTCCGAAGGAAGGAGGGATGGAGAGGGGGAGGGGAAGAGAGAAGAGAGAGAGCGAAAGATTGGGCCTGGCATGGGCTTTTGAAACTTTAAAACCCACCCTCAGTTAAAATAGCGAATAAAATTCTTTCTCTAATTTTTCCAAATACAAATAGACCAGATACCGTAACTGTAACTCTTACCTGATAATTGCTTTTGTCGTATATAATTTTACTATGTCAAAGTTAAAGCCTTCCTTTTTATATAGACAAAAATGGGGAAATGTGGAATATTCTTCTACATTGTGTGACTGTATGTTGCTGTGATTGGTTTAATAAAGAAGTTGACTGGCCAATCGCTGAACAGGATAAGGTTCAGTGGGAGAGCCAAAATGAGAATGCTGGGAGAGAGAAGCAAAGAGTCCAGAGTTGCCAGAGAGGCAGAGAGAAGCAAAATGATCCTGCTGTACTGACAAAAGGTACCATGTGACAAAGCACATAAAAGAAATATAGGTTAATTTAAAATGTAAGAGTTTGCTAGTAATAAGCCTGAGCTATTGGTCAAGTATTTATAATTAATATTAAGACTCTGAACAATTATTTGTGAGAAGGCAACCAGGACAGAAATGCTTTTCTACACCCAGTGACACACCACTTTCAAGAAGACTGCTCCTTCTAAACCATCCCAACTGGAGAAAATATACGAGTCTATGGAGGTCATTCTCATTCAAACCACCATACTTTGTCTCAAATAAAAAGTGAATAAAAATTCATAGTAATATATGTCTGATATTAGGCTGGAATATTTTTAGACATAATTTATTTGAGACGATGTACTAAATCCAAGCTTTAAACTTATCTGAATTAGTTATCTTCATTTAATAGAAAAGAAGATCTTAAAAATGTTTGAAATAAGATGCTAGACTAACAAAGACCCTAATACAAGGCACAAGAACTTTTCTTTCAAATGGTTGGTCAGTGTTGTCCAAGTGACTCCCAAAACAATATGGCTATTGCTGCTATACTTGGGTGCCCTTCAGAGGTTAAAGGTACAACTCTATTGCTGAAGACACTGCATACTGAAGATTTGATTGTCTGAAATGGATCTAACCAGAAAGTCTTCTTCCTGTGGTCTAACTTCCACTGGACCAGAAAACACTGGGCAAGCTGTCAAGAGAGAAAAACAGTGAATAGTCCTTCCCAGTGGTGACAGCTACAATGGCCAGCAGGACAAGATTACTGTTAATGGTGGCTCTCACACATTGGTAGTAAAGAACAGTTATCTGGTTGGACTTAAAAACCATAGAACAGGAGGGAAATAGTCTTTTATACTAGAAACATAGCCAACTTCCCTGGACTAGTGATGTCATGAACTTCAACAAAGAATCAGCTACTGTCACTTTCCTGGACCAGAATAATTCCTTAACTGCATTCTAAATCTTATACCTACAGGCAAATGTAGCTATTCTCTTTCATTGAAGAAGCTTCTCTACAGCAAATATAGAGGATCAGAGAAAACCACAGCTGGATACAATAGAGTGATGGGTGGCTCATGGGGAGCCTAGCACCTGTGAATATAGACATATTATACCTCCTGCATCTCTGGCTCAGGAATATCTAGGAAGAAGAGGAAGGAAAAATTAGAACCACAATACTAGGAAGTCTGCTGTGAGACAGTATCTATTAGAAATGGCTGCATAAACAAGATCTGAACAATGACACTATTGTTGGACATTCTAATTCAGCAGGGGAAAAAATCCACATCTACACAAAATGTTATACCCTAAGAGATAGAGAATTAGCTTCTTCCAGGCATGAGCCCCCGGTCGATTATCCAATTCAAAGTGGTTGGCCCTAAAACCATAAACTTGTACACATAAACAACAAAAACAGACTCAGCAGGTTATATTTATATGTTTATGCACATGTGTACAATATATATACATACATATATCTGTGTACATGTGTATATGTACATGTACACATATGCACAACAGTGACAATCAAAGTCAAAGAGGCTACCAGTTTGAGAGCAGGGAAAGGGAATGGGTTGGAGGAATAGGACATGGATGGGTTTCGAGGAAGAAGAAAGAATGGGGGGATAATATAATTATATCTTAATTAAATTGTAAACAGATATGAGACAACGTAGAATTCCAGATAGTTTAAATGTTCTGTTCAGTGCCCTAAGCCCCTATCACAATAAGAAATTCATGAATCTTTTGTAATTAATAAAAAATAAAACTTAACCAGAAATACTTCGCCTATCAAAAAATATCTGGCAATGAATATAGAATAGCTAGCAACATTTATGTATCTAGAGGACATGACCTTGATCATGTTATCATGACTGGATATTACTAAAGTGAAATACCTAAGGCAGTCTATTTTATTGGAAACTGGAAATCTGAGAATTTTTTGGTCCCATTGGTTCAGATTCTGATTGCAGCCATGGTGGCTGGGTACTAAAGCAACATGGAGTTCTAGATGTTAAGAGAAGGGATATGGGTTGGGGCAAGAAGAGAGGTGTACTCTATAAAGCCTCTAAGAACGAGTCTCGTAAACATTAGTCTAATAACTGTTTCCAGTCCTACTCACTTTCAAAGGTACCACCTCTAAACACCATCATATTCTGTTTCTACCCTCTTAACACTGTAAACAAAATCAGGTTTCAGAGATTAACCATGAGCTACTGCTGGGCAAACCACTGGCTACATGCCAAAGTTATGGCTTATTTTCTACATAATTCCCCTTCTGGTACTTACAAGGTGTTGTGATGTCAAGATATTAATGACCTAACTCTATTTAATCAAGGGGAAAATAATACCCAAATTTATGGAATTTTGGAACCCCTTGAAGCCTTTCTAAATGCACCACTGTCCCTGTAGGGATTCTAGAAATAGGTTACCATGGCAGTAATGACTTATTAGCCATGTTTTGGAGAATTGGAGGCAATAAGAGGAAACTGTGATGTTATGAAAGTGATAAATACAAGAAGGAGAGGTCACCAGTCAGCAAGGCTTTGGGAATAGGAGACAGGGTAGAGTTATTAGAAGATGGCAGCCAAGAAGGACACCATCATCTGAGCAGAAACTGCCTACTATGATCTGGCAACACTGAGACTCAGGCTTCTGAGGTGGGGAAAGGAGCAAGCTTGCACTGGAACCCCTTTGGGGGCTGCTGCTCAGGGTGGGGGTGGGGAGGGAATTGTGGTCTGAAAGCATCTATGCCAGGAACCAGCTGCTGATACGTGTGGAATCATCTCGAGGGAAGCAGCAAGAGTACAAGGAGAAAATCCTGTCTTTCTCTTCCAGAATTTCCATCTATCTCTTGGGGTCCCGTGGAGAGAACAAGAAAAGACAGGAGTATTTAAGCAGAATTTTAAAAAAGAAAATGGGTTTGTCTACCACGTGTCTATTTTTGGTCACGTGGCTTTGGATGCCCATTACAACGCAGCATACCCAACAACAGTACTCTGGCAATGTGCTCTGACGTCCAAGGGTGTAGCTTCTCCCCTGTATTGAAAAGCATTTTGGGGGCACGCGGATGTAGTTCAGTGGTTAGAATCCTTACTTCGGATGTACAAGACCTTGGGTTCTACCCCCAGCACCACAAAATAAAACAAAAGTAAATCACATTTCTGAATCTTATACCAACCAACAGTGTAAACAAGCCCTTACATAACACCTGGAAGCTTCTAGAACTGGCCCAGACTAAAAACACTGGAGTGAGTTTTTCTTTCTAAGAAAAGATCAGAATTTTTCCATTCTTGGTTTTTTAAAAAATGCTTTTTGTTTTCTTCTACTCTGGAAAACTGTAACTAATTTAGGGGTCTCCACGGTAACCTCAGTAAACTAACCTTCAGTGGCCTCTCATCAGTTTACAGAAAAGTTCTTCAGAATCCTCCAATTTGAACATTTGAACATTGTCATCAAGAATATATTTGGAGGTTGTCAAGATGGATCAACAGGAAAAGGTGCTTGCTTGGGCAAGCCTGATCATCTGAGTGCAATTCATGGAACTGGAGATGAAGAGAACTGCCTTCACAAAGTTGAAATCTAAACACATACACACACATACACACACACACACACACATACACCCACTCACAATTCACACTCACACACACATACACACGCTCACACATTCACATTCACATATTCACACACACACAAAGACACCTATTATAGATAAATTTTTAAGCATATATTTTTCACATCACCCTTCATCCTGATTGTAGGAATCTTACAAGAAACACTTGCCCACTTCCACTGCCAAGACGTAGCTCTTCTAAGCCACGGATCTGTTTTCCTCTCAGGGAATCTGAATTGTTTTGTTGAGCACATTCTCTTCACTTGGGTGCCAGCAAGCATACTACCAACCCTCTCTGCGTGCCTGTGAGGTACAGTAACACACACTTCTATTTCTGTCCATTCTCTGTCCCTGATTGTGCCCTTTTCATGTTGAACCGATGGTCCTTTATCTCATGTTTATATGCCATCAGAAGTTTCCTGCCTCTGCGAGGGGAAAGGCAGTAAATAGAGCAAACAGAGGAAGCAAATTGGAATCCACAGATCTCCTGGAGAAAGAAGCCGGCGGGAGCAGCTGATGCAATTTCAGATGACAGGCTGAGGAAAACAATAAAAATATAGTTTTTAAAACATGAGGTGTTTTAAAACTGGTGAAAATTTACATTCTAATTGTCACCACCACACAGAATGCAGCATGAAATAAAAGCTGTGAAGTAAGACATTTCCATAATTTAAACACCTTTGTTTACCTTCTTGTGATTTCTACACATACCTCTGGTTTATTACTCATAAATCAAGCATTATAGATTATTTTTAGAAAATTATTTCAAAGAAATGTCTTCAAAAATGAAATATAAGCTAAAGTGTCCCTTACTATCTCGAATCTAATTTTTTTTTTCTTCTCAAGATCTATTCCTTTTCTTACACTAACTTGATTAGGTACATGATTGACACATGAAATGTATATTGACAAAGGTGAGATTAAGACAATGAGTGACGGCACTGACAGGGTTTTCCTGTCTTGTGCAAGCATCTGTCTCACCTGGTCTACTTCTCACACACCTCAGCTCCTGGTCACTGAGTCACAGACACGCTCTGCAGACTTCCGCTCAGAAACTTGGACTCCTCACTCCCATTCCCCGAGACATGCTGAGCAACCAAGAAACCGAGACACGTCAACAGCATTCCAGATGAATCCCGAGTGGGCAAACATTTTAATGTTTTATTACCAGATTCTCGCCATTTGGTCTGTACATGTCTCTGGGCCTCAAATTTCAAGGCAAACAATACATTCCATCACAGACAGTCTCAAAAGATTTCATGAGCTGAAGACAAGATTGGCTCAGATCAGAACTCCAAAGGCTGTAATTGTCCTTATTAGTAACAGTCTGTTAACTGGGAGAGGAAACAAACTGTAACACATCCCTTTGTGAGTCCAGTTGGACATGAGTCCAATAGGGTCAAGACTGCTTGAAGAGTAAAACCATCCCGTGAGTGGTCCATTGTTTCCAATACTGTAAACTAAAGTCAACAGCTAGAGTTTGGGCTGAAGAAGCTGGTTGCCATTAGCTTTCTGGCAAGGCCCCCAGGACATTTGAAATCACATTAGTGTAGTCCTCTAACTTGGGCCTTTGACAGAACACCACACAATAACTTGTAGCCACTCTATGTTCTTCTGATGTTGTCTGAGACTCGCGCCTGGCTGGAATAGTCCTGCTTGTCTGTGTGCTTCTGGTGAGATAGACAGGAAGCGAGTCCAGAATAGACAAGGGCCTTTTGTCCCCTGAGCTGCGGCCCTGTGGAACTCCTTCTGGACGGG